>VWZK01004120.1:474217-615837 GCA_013396935.1 Baryphthengus martii
GCTCCCCTGGCTCCAGCGCGGCGCTGTGAGGCGGCGGTGTGGCCGCGGGGCACGGAGCCGTGCCCCCACACCCCCTGCGGGTCCTTGTCAGCTGCCCGACTTCTGGCTCAGCCTTATGTTTGTCTGATGAGTTCGGTTACGCACGGAAACAGCTCAATAGCTCACCTGAGGCCGGTCGAGGAACAAATATCCTTATCTCCTAGATAAAATATTTTGCTGAGACAAGGCCATGGATTCCCTGCTGACTAGGCTTCGGGGTGCCGAGGCATGTGGATTTACCCATGTCTGGCACGGCTAGGCCCAAGGCTGTACCGCTCAGGCGGAGCAATGCTAGTTGCAGAAAAGGGGCTCTTACAGGCTGTGAAATTTCTAATGCAATTGAAACTATTGCTAAGATATCTAATTTTAAACTTACTGGTTTTACAGTATTGTGGCTTTCCAGCGGGCTGTTTTACAGTAGGGAAATACAGGGGAATATTAAGAGGAAAAAAAGTATGGCAAAATGGCAGGCTTGCTTCATTCCCATTTCCTCTGTTCTGTTCCCAACTGTGGCGATTCACAACAACAAAGTGCCTACAATGACAAGACTAAGCAGTACTCTGAGTAATCAGAAAGTTGCAATGCTCCTTGCGCCGGTTCCTGCACCTTTACATAAAGACAGTATATTTGAAAAAAAAAAAAAAAGGATCAAGCCCATGTCTTACAGAACAATACAGTGAAGAATAAAATGTTTTAATTACAATTATGCAAAGCAGCATCCTTGAACAGCTTACAGCAACAAAGTATGAATTGCCAGTGCTCACTCCCCCTTATCTGTCTGTCCAGAAGCCGATGGTGCTGCAGTGAAAGAGCCTGCTTAGTAAACGGCTAAGGAAATGTCACGGAAATGGTGATAATCTTGTGTGCACCCCTCACTTGCCACAGAGGAGTCTTGAACAGCAATTACAAACTAAACCAGCTCCTGCATTTTTATATCTATGCAGCAAACATGTATTTCATTTTAAAAAAAATTAAAGGACTAACTTGTAGATAGCATGTTAGGTTTACACGTTCGTAATTGCTGCTCCGTCCTCTTCTAGTAACACAAATGGACTCGGACCTGCCTCGCTGCGGCTCTCCTCGTTCACTGGCATCACATCAGCGCTGTCACCCTCATCACGGCCTCTTGCACAACGCCTGGCATCAGGAGCGTAGTGGGGAGTGGGAAATGGGTCAAGTCCTGGATCACCAGCAGCTCCTTGCTGGGTCTGGGACAGAGAAGGTGAAGAATGGGCACAAGAAGTCTCATAAAGGCAGTTTATATTGTGCTGTTTGCTGGCTCGGGCCTGGCTGGACCTGTGAATCGTTCGAGATCTCTACAGTTATGAGTCCAAGCAGCTATCATAATACCCCACGCCAGGATTTTCTTACATTGTCATTATGAAGTAGTAACTCGAGAATTACAGGAATTCTTGGCATATTGCTTGGTTGGGTTTTTTAAAATGAAAATTACCGTGACTGTCTGAGGGTATGTGCCAAGCTGGAATCCTGGCAGCATAGAAACAAGGCTTGAGGTTTCTGCTTAGTAGTTTGAGCAGATTCTGAGTCTGAAGAGAATTTTCAGGATCAGAATTACAAGGATCTGAATTTTAGAAATAACATTTCCTACTTTAATGATACGTGGTTCAAATAAAATGTGACATAGATCCAAACAGATCACAGGTGTTCCTCACCACAGAGAGTGAAAAAATAATTTAATTTGAGGGAAAGGGAGCAGGGGGATGACAAAGAGAAGCTGATCCATTCATAAACCCACGAAGGTGAAATTGTACATGTATGAGGGTAATGGTTGAAAGTACAGTCCCTGAGTCCAGAAAATACTTGACCCCATCCCTATTTGAGATAGTCCCCAAGCTGATACTTAGTTTCGCAAATAAGCTTAAGGACCTGATTAACTGAGCCCTTCTTAATTTCCCCTTTCTTAACAGCTTAAACTATGATATTTGAGAAAAAGAGAGATTTGAAATATGTGGCCAGGAAAGAAAAAAAAAAAAGGAAAAGGAATAGCACAAAAAGGCAAAAAGAAGACAAAGATATTCCAAATGGACTTAAAGTAGCTGAGGGAGGTGACAGCAAGAAAGAGGACAATGTGGAAAGAACTGAAAATCAAGTGCCCCAGACAAATAAAAGTGAGACTCCGGGCTGTGAACGGAGGAGGAGGAAGGATACCGTGGAAAAGTGCACGAGCACTGCCAGCCAGCGCAACAGGAGAGGCTCCTATAACATCTGACTTGCCCAGGGCAGCTGCCCTTGAGGTTTTCTTATCTCATTTTCTTAGAACAAAAGTATAGCTTGCAGAGATCCTTAATGACGGTAGGGTCCACAGTCATGCAGACTTAGGTGAGCACGGTACCCAGCCTTAGAGGGAAGAGCGTGTCTGCGATCTCTAAGTTGAAGGCCAGGTGAACTCTGATGCAACACAGAGCAGGCGGAAGCAGGCAGGATGGTGCTGCCGGTCTGGGAGCCCAGCACCCGCACTCTGGGAAGCAGCGCTTCCTTGTGTGCAGCTGGGGGCCAGTCTCGCACCCAGCTTGAAGGGCAAAAACGCACCACGCAGAGCAAGGTGGTGTGTCCAAGAGAGTCGGCGTTGCCAATGGATTTGCAGTAGCAGGACTAGTGACTTCACCGAGTATTCCTCCACCTGCTGTCTTTTCACCTCTACAGCATAACCCCTGTTCACATTCTCAAAGCCTTGGAGCCCCGCAAGTGCACAGAGGCTTCATGTTGTCCTTATTGATAGATCCTCCTATGACCCTGGCTGCTGCCAGCTGCTGCCTTAGCTGTTATGCCTGGCTGGGACCACCACAGTTTGGAAGACTGAGCTGCGGAGAACGTCAAGAGACACACAAGCCGAGGAGCCCATTTCCTGTACTTTGTCGCTACACTGGATACAGGCTGCCACAACGTGTCTTTTGAATGGAACAGCCTGCCTCAGTCAGTTCTTAAAAGAGGTCATCATCATTGTGGAGTTCTTGTTCAGCAGTCCTAAAACTTCTCCAGCGATGCTTTTAGAAAGGAGAAAGCCTTTGAGGAGAATAAAACCCACCACACTGGGACACATGACTGAGTGCTGAATCTAAAGGAGGAACCAACAGAGTAACCTTCCACACTATCCACATATATTTCTTTTTTTATTATTATTATTATCCTATTTTTTCCAACATTGACTTCTGACCAAGGCAGTCAAAGATTTTCCATTACTTTCAGCGATACATAAAACCAGTTTCATAGTCTCAGTTTGTTCATGAACCACTACTAAGGATCTGCTAAAATGGGTTTGTAAATGAAGTTAATCTGGCCCATTTAAAATTCAGATAGGGAGGCTGTAGGATATATATATTCCATATAGAGTAGTTTATCTATATATTTCATCTAAGGATTTCTTTTTTTCATGTTGATACTGCTCCCCAGCTACTGTCTCTGCTATTACTGTTTTTATTTCTACAAAAAGCCGTAACAGTTGCTCAGTGATGACCTTGGCATGGATTTCCAGACTACAGGGTAGAAGATACGTAAATGGGGGGGGTGGGGGCGTGGAGGGGAAGCTTTCTTTCCTCCTTGCTTCCTTTCTTGCCTTTCCTCCCCTTTCTCAGACTGAAGGAAGATCAACTGCCTATTTATACAAAGTTTGCAAATGTGTTGAACTCACTGTCAGTAATATAGGTTATTGTCAGCCAAACTCCTGAGGTGTAATGGAATCATTTCAGGCAATGTCAAAGAAACGTCACACGAAAAGACACCTAGAAGAAAACACAAGTTCCTTGATAAGGCTTTGGAGCAATTTGGCTGATTTATGATTTGTCATTTATCTCATGATAGTTGGCTTTTTTTTTTTTTAGCATCTTACCTTTTGTGAAACAGGAAATAGGCACCTTTTAGCCCTGAGATCTGGAAGTCCTGAGAATATGACAATTGGGAATTCACTAAAAATAAAACCTGACAAATCATTGGGTTGTTATTACTTTTTTTTTTTTGTATTCTTATTGCTTTGATGAGTTTTGAATATTTGAGTTGGTTTATTCTTTCTTTAGGCCTCTTTTTTTTCAGCAGGAGTGGAAGAAGTTTGTATTTGAAAACTAGAGATATGTTTAAGAAATTACATTTTTTCCAATGTATATTTCTGGAATGAAGACAGGAATTTTTAGGACTTTATATTTAATAGGAATAGTAAAACGCAGAAGATAACTCATAGTCCTAATTATGTTGGCATTCTGTGCAGGAATAAACATACAATTTTAAGCGCAGTGTAAACATAGCTTTGGATTTAAAGTTACTGAAAATAAGTTCAGTGTACGCTGAGGGTGTGTACCCACAATCAACTTCATTATGAAAGACTATTTCTAAAGACAAAAGTTGTTGGGTATTTGTTTGCAAAGGTCACCCATCCCAGGCCTCTTTGGCAAGTTTGCCAGTAAAGGTGCTGTTATGAAACAGGGTTGCACATTTCAGCTCACTGCTCAAGGGAAGCTGAACTGAGGCCATAGTCTCACTTTTACTTAACTGACAAAGATGAATTATTTCTATTTTCAACTGGATACAGCTCAGAAGCGTGTGAAAGACAGAAACATTCTCAAGTTGCTAAAATAGAGGGGCCTGTTTGAACTTCTGTGCAAATGAAGCAGGTTCCTTACCTGCACGGCGTTCCAGCCCACGGCAAACACGGTGGTCTCTGTCGCTTTGCTTTTCTCCATGGAAAATAATAAATAAATGTTATCAAGATAATGTAAGGAGACTTAAGTATACAGTAGCACTGGGATAGTCTTACCCTTTGGATCCTCTGGCCAACAGTTTCCCTACGCTGATGGAAATTCTTAGTGGGATGTTACCATCACAGAGCCTAGCCTGCACTGATTCAAATCGCAGCCGAGGTCCAGCCATTATAAACTGTGTGGTGCCGGGATCCCTTGTACCCAGAACTGAAATTTGCACAGAAAGCTGCTACCTGGTTTAGATGACAATTCAATTTCAGGGAAGAAAGCAACAAAATTTTCAACACCATTCAGCTTTGGTCTTTCTAATATTCCAGCGAGAACGGTGGTGAAATGCCTGTGGCTCCAGGGAGTTACAGGTGAACCACCACTGCATGCTCTCACAACGAGCAGCACGTGAACTCATGCTCATGGGCAATCTGCACGCACAGCTCCGCTAATGCCAGGGCTTTGCTGCCATGGGAAGTCCTACTTAAATAAGACCATTAAACAGAAGACTATTTAAGCACACGCCCAAACCAGTCTCTGTTCTAGTTAGCAGTGAGATACTTAAGCGTAAGGCAGTGACATTTAAACACCTACACAAAGAAGGAAAGACTTAGGCCACCTCAAACATCTGATGAAAGTTAATTGAAATCTGTTCTGAAATGAGGGCTCACGGGAGGAACGTGGATGTGGCTCAGACACGCAAAAGCCTAAGCATCAGGCCTGCCTGATACTAGTCGTGTACGTGGCAACTACGCACACAGTGAGCACCCGGGAATTAAACTCTCCTGAGAGGTTTATGCGCTAGATTATTTCATCATCTCTACACTTGGGCCAGGAGGAGGAGAAGAGCACGTTCTTCAGAGCAAAACGCTTGCCAGTATGGACACGTAGGTACCGGGAAAGAAGCACTACATCCTGACCTTTAAAATGTGCAGTCGCAGTCTCAAAGACCAAGGGATGACAGCGTGAGCTGCAGAAGAGTCATGAGTCACTTGTGAGATTTGTGCTGCAGAAGGAACACATCCCTTCCCTCTGCTGGTAGTGCCAGTCTCCTTCTGTCTTACATGATCCATTTGCTGCTGCCCAAATTAGACACGCAGCTCTCGCTATAACTGTGCGAAGCGGTTGCTGACAGTGCTCGGAGCGTGACATTCTCCGTAGCTCAAGCCTCGCGCAGCATCTCACCTAAAGCCAGGGAAACCCCCTCATGCCAAGCGCTGCTTATGTCCCACCGAAGCCCTCAAAAGTGGAACTGTTGCTGCAACTGCCAGAGCCAGTTTCTCAAACCCAGGATCGTCTTTGCCAGGTCTTTGCCAGCGAGCCTGGCTGAAGGACAAAAGGAGAGATCTTCCTCTGGGATGGGAGTTGCTGTCACGGGCCTATCGATGAGATGGGCTCTGGTGGTAAAATGAACACCTCAGACGCACAGCTCAGTGCTACTGGAGCAGTAAGGTGGTTGGCTGCTACTGCTCATTTGTCTTCTGCTCCACACAATTTGTTTGTGTCGGGGCGCACAACATAACTGTTCAAAATATACTCAAGCTTCAGCTCACCTCAGTACACCGTTGCTGTCTGCATCCACTGCACGCGTGAACCTGACAACAGCTCAGGAGTGCTTACCACAGCAGGCTTTACACGCTGCCGTCCAGTTATTTTGAAGTAGGTTGTGGAAATACGTAAATCCAAAGAAGCAACCTCAACTTTCCTCACGTTCTATCCCACAATATATGGATTTATCTTGAGGTGCCCATTGTTCAAATTATCTGTCCTTGAAGGTGTTACTATTTGCTCTTTGGGGATGTCCGGTATTCGGTTCAGGTGTGAATCCCTGCTTATAAAGCAGTTCTCCCTTTGGCAACCTTTCGGGAATAAAACAAGGAGCTGGACATCTCGTGATGGGTAGATGTTTCATACTGGAGGTGTTTCTGGCTTTCTGCTTCTGAAGAATGAGTAGGTTGCCTTCAAATAATGACATCTGTGGAAGCTCTAAGTCTGTATGTATTAGGACTTTATGGCATATAAACAGGTTGTGTTATAATCTGGGCTGGATGGGGAAAAGCTTTACAAATTTTATTCTGGAAAAAAGCACTAATTCAATTAATCAGTTGAGTAGATACCTCCAACAGAAAAACAAACAAGCAACAACAACAAAAAAACCCTACATAAGCTCTTTTTCCTACTTCAGTGGTTTTTAAAAGACCAAGGCATCAAATTTGGTGTTTAGTGACAAAATCTGGAATCGTGAGCAAACCCGAAGTAGAAGACCATTGTATAGAGAATATCTGAAGCATCTCTGGGCACTGAACGTCAGCTCAGATCCTTGGAGCTGCTAGTGCAGCCCATGGGAGGGAGGGCGGCACTGCCCTCAGCTCAGCGACTCTCCAGCCTCACTCCCCAGAAAGGCTCTCCTCTGGCTACGTGGTCTGGTTAATTTCTAATCAATTAATTAATTGATTTCTAAGTGGAGGAGACAAGGCCTCTTCTGTACATCAGTGGGCACTCACTTCATTCCAGTTCAGCAAGAGCACTCCAGCATATGCTTAACTTGGACTTGCATAGAAAAGTGATGACACTTGTGCTTCATTTAGCAGAGAGAGATGTTTCATGTGGTCGAAGCCCAAAGCCTCAGTTACAGGCTGTTCTTAATTATCAAAGACAAGGGAAGGGTCACAAATTACCCCCTTGCATGCTGTCCCCATTTTATCCCTACCTCAAGGAAGGTTTTCAAGAGGATATAATTATCATCCACAATCATCTACTAACTTTTGAAATAATAGTCATGCCTGGCTTTCTCTAGCATGTTTTGGAAGAGCAATCAGTACTTGAAAGAGGAATACCCTTTATTTCCTAGAAATCTGGAAAGTATTACAGGCTCTGAAGAATTAAAAAGCCTGACTACAAAATAAAAATAATTTAAAAAAAAAAAAATCACTGCTAAAAGGCTGATTTTTAATTAATAACATTTAAAACTTTTCTGTCAAAAAAACCTCTTAGCATCATTCTCAATTAAACAATTCATGACTTTTTCTGCATTTATCCCATTTTTTTCCTTTCTGTGCCATTTTATTCACAACTGTTCTTTAAATACTTGCCATTGGGTATCAATGAGCTTCAAATGCCTTTTGATGGCCTTTGAAAGCCAGTCCCTTAATGAATCTCTTCTTAGCCCAAATGGCGTTTTCTTGCTGTGACCAGTGCCAAATCTTTTAGTTCCTCCTCCAACTCCAGCCATCCCTTCTGCTCTTGCCACCCCAGTCTTCAAAAAGGGCAAGAAAGAAGATCCCAGAAATTATAGGCCAGTCAGCTTCACCTCCATCCCTGGAAAGGTGATGGAACAGCTCATTCTGGGGGTCATCTCTAAGTGCATGGAAGAAAAGAAGGCTATCAAGAGTAGCCAGCATGGGTTTACCAAAGGGAAGTCCTGTTTGACTAATCTGATAGCCTTCTACGATGGTGTGACTGAATGGGCAGATGCAGGGAAAGCAGTGGACGTTGTCTACCTTGACTTCAGCAAGGCTTTTGATACTGTCTCCCATAACATCCTTGTGGGTAAGCTCAGGAAATGTGGGTTAGAAGAGATGACCATTGCGAGGCCCGGGGTGCTTCCAAGATGGACAGAGAAAACGCTTCCAGAGCTGCCCAGCTCAGAACCAGTGTGGACTACTGTGTTTGCCTCAGGTTCCCATTCAGGAACTTCCTCCTCTTCTGCACTACGCTTGAATCATCCATTGTGGTGATAAACTCATCCGGCCATGACAGAGCCTTCCTCTATTTGTGCAGCGGTCTCTAGAAAATACATAAGATACATAACAGAATAGTAACTAAGAAATCCTCTCTTAGTCAGGGACACATGCTGCTTTCTGTATCTTTAATATGCCTGGTGTACTTTGAGACACTAGAAGAACAGCAAACCCTAATACTTTGAATTTGCCTAAAGATGATGAAAAAGCCTGAAAGGCTTGAATTGTAAAACACTGTGACCACGCAGTCCACAGTGCAGCGCTCTTACTTGTCTTGCCAACCAGCTTTATCACCTCCCAGGGAAAAGGTGGTACCATCAGTTAAATCAAATGAATTACTGTTGCAGCCTTTTGCAGGATCCATAAAAAGGCACACCAGCTTCTTGGGAAAGGATGTTCTGTACCTGTATTATAAATAATTTCAAGAGTTTAAATTTTCACCAATTTAATTACTAATCAGTGTCAGAAATCAGTTGCAAAGTTATTTTGCCCAATTCTTTCTTTCTCTTCCTTTTCCATTTTAAAGGCTCTCTGGAGATCACCATTCTTCAATCCTGAACACTTTGTTTAAATACTTTAAAAAAAATATAAATCTTTGAAATGTGACCACTCAGCTTGGATATGTAGCTTAAATCCAGCATCTAATGAATTCTGAGAGATTCCCAGCTCCCTCAATTTCTCTGAGCACCACACTGACTAATTTGAAAATTCTGTTATCCTAGGAGCTTGTGAGAGCATGGCAATGTACATGACAGAAAACACAGGAATGTCACTGAGACAGGAATTTCAACTTGCAAGTGCCAGAAAAAAGTAAACACTTTTTTTCCTTTTAAATAAGTTTGCAACCATAACAGGAAAGAAAAAAAAAAAAAAAAGATAAATATTGTTGAAATTGATTTGAAACATGCAGCTTAACAAGAGGTTACCTCTTGCCGGATCCCTAGAAGTGATTGGACTTCTTTTCCATCTGCAAAGTGCTTTTCAAACATTGCCTACTTAATCTTAACCCTCTCTTGGGGGACTGGTGGGAAAATACTGCATTCTTTTGCAAGGTGTAGAACTTGAAAGGAACATAGTTAAGCCTTATCATTTAGCAATTGATTCTCAGTAGATGTCATCTCTTCAGCAATTCTATCTTCAGGAAGGAGCACTTGGAGAGGACAGGAACTGGGAAATTAGAAAGTGTCCAGAGGAAGGGATCTTTAACAGTGAACAGAGATTAAGGAAGAAAAATATGTAAACTGGAATCATGCTCAGGAGTGGGAATGGTTATTTGGAAGCCCTGAAAAATGCCTCAATGGTAAAGTTAAATCCATAGGCCTAGTGGGGCAGGGGGAGGTGAAGTTGGTGCCTCAGAGGAGCAGGCATGCCCTGAAGGATGGGCACAGCCCACCCGGGGCTGTGACACTAACCCTCTCCTTTCTCTGACTTGCTGTCTCCCATCTGTGAAGGGACCTAATACTAAGGCAGATTTCCACAGAGAGAGGATGAAAGCACTTTGAAAAAAAAAGTGAACAAAGGAGGGTGTTGAACAACAGAAGTGAGAAATAAAGCTACAGCTCATTGCCTCTGGTTAGTCAAACACTGACTCAACACCATCTACCCCTACCAAGGCAAAGATACATATACACCTAGTACACTTCAGCACTGTCAGTTCTCTTGTTTTGTCTCGTGCCAAAAATATTTGTTTGCAGTAAAAAAAACCCTGCAGGTCAAGAAACCTCAACAGCGTACCTTAAAAATACACGCTCGTCCTTCCATGCAATGTCCCCAGAATAGTAGTGGTTTACTTGTTGGCTGTAAGACCTGGTAGACAAGATCTAATCGCTTGCATCCCACTGGCTTGTCTCTCCCTATCACTACATCAACGCTTTAGCCCAAGAAGCTTTGCAGAATTGGTCTGTAGTGTAGATTAAAAATATAACTTCAGGAACTGTGCCGATGAGATAACATGAGACGGCACCCGGGCATTCAACTAGACTAATTTATCCCTAAGCAGTATCTGCCCTTTTAAAGATTATCAGAACAGTTAGAATTTTTACTTACAAAAAAAGAAAACAAAAAAGCTGAAAATTATTATAGTATTGAGTGTGAATTAGTGAATAATGTCAGACCTGAAAAGTATTGCTTTTCATAAACAACATTATTTACAATAAATCCTCTATCAAATTGTATTGCAAGGGTAGCCGTCCAAGCAGGACATTATGTGAGTTCTGCCTTGCCTGACCCTGTCAACATGAAAATCCGTTTTATTGCACTGTAGCCATATAAAAACGAGCTTAAAATGGAAGTAAGATGATGGGAACCAATGAGAACATCCAACAAAATGAATTTGCATTGAAAAATGTTGATTCATCAAATCTGAAATGATTTGTAGGGATGCATTAGTTGTGATGAAAATCTTGATGGTCTCTGAAAGCTATCATTACCTTCTTACTGCTGGCCAGGACACAAACAGAAATAAAACATTGGGATTTTTCAATCTTGCAATAGATGCTTCAACAAAATTTCTTTCTGTTGCATAAAAATTGTGCTGAAACCTAATGCAGCTTGATAACACATTTCCAAACAGTGGGAGGGAAATTGTGTCCTAAGGCTATCTACAAATTATACTTGTGTCTTCTTTAAAGCCCATTTACGTGACTACAAGGGTGCAAAATTGCTGTTGTAGAAATGAGACTAACTCAGAACATAAGGAGTAGCATCTCAAATGAAGCTGCAAATACACCCCCAGCCTAAGCACTGAATCCTGTTTGCTTTTACAGATGTGGCTTTCTATGCCAAGAAGCCTATAAAGAAGACAAGCATGGGTGTCATCAAGGAACAGTAAATAACAGCCCCTGAAATAAATAGACTGCCCCATCCTTTGGATCATCATTTTACATATCAGAACCTCTGTCCTTCTGGAAAGTCCATAAAAGAAACAATGGATGCTGTTTGTTCTGCAGGTATAATAGGCATGGATATTTTTGGTGGAAAATGCTGCCTACTAACCTCATGCAGTCTTTAGCACAAGGGAAGGGGAAAGTCTTTCAAATCTCAGACCTCACTGGAGGGAAAAGTAGCTGATAGGAAAGCAGGTCACATCAGTGACAGGAGGCAATTATGGAGAACAGAGTGAAAAAAGAAAAATGCAAAATGGCCAGGTTTCAGCCACACCGAGGGCGATGAGCTGGGATGGCTGTGAAAGAGAGCAACATTGAGAAGAAAGCACAGGACAAAAAAAGCTGCCAACTAATTTCTAGTGCTCAGGAGTGAGCCCTGAGCACTGCTCCCATGTCTGCGCCTTCCACGTGCTGGGGCTCTGTCAGAGTGCAGGACAACAGTGTCAGACGGTGATGTTTTCCTGATCTCACTACAAGTTGGTTCAGGCAGCTGAGTGAGCAAAAAGTTACTGGATTTTTTTTTTTTTTTTTTTTTTTTTTTTTTTTTTCAACTCAGCAGTTTCAAATTTGTATCCGTTACTTTTCTGATTTGTTCTTTGAACGGTCTCACCACCAGACAAACTTTCTGTTGGGGCAAACTAAGTGTCTGGCTGGAACTTGCTTGTTCCAGCTCTGACTTAGACCAGCTTAAACTGTCATGGGAAAACACCCAAGATGTTTTCTAAGCCTACCGTGAAATCTGCGGGCATCAGTGTTAGTTATTTTAGAATTATTGCTGGCTGTACACTGGGAGTCTCTTCAAGTTCAAAACTTTTTTTTTTTTTTGTGCAAAGATCACCAAGAAGACCTCAGAAATAATAGTAATTTGTTATCGCATTTGAACTTACTTAAACTAGTAATTGATTTAGCAGAGGCTTCATCCTCTATTACATATACTTTGAACTATTCCTTATTTATTTTCCATTTTCTTTGCTTAAATCCAAGCAAATCCAGAGCCTTTCCTGAAACACAGCCAATCCATAGTACTGAAAGATAAGAGAACTTCAGATATTTTTATTTGTGCTCCCTTTTCACCACCTCCTCCAAGCCCAGGAGCAATGCGTGTCAAAAAAGAGGAAGGCAGGTAAGAATGCCTGGAGGCCTGCATGGATGAACAAGGAGCTCTTGGACACACTTAGATGCAAAAGATTCTTGATACGAGCCCCAGGTAAGCAACAGACCTCTCTAGATAGTGCATCAGGTGGGCAAATGGGTGCCTCTCTCAGAAGAGTCACCCACTACTATCATCTGTCGCTTTTTCTTGGTTGCCCTAAGTTGTTATACAGGGAGCCGGTCTGGCTGCCTTACTCAGCTCTTAGGCCTTACCTGATGCAACCTTTTTTTTTTAGTAGTAGATCTTACAACAAATTGCAAAGAGCAATATAGTAAAGCTTAGAATATCTGCACCAGGTGGACTTTTTATTCATCTCATGTTACAGACAGAAAGTTGAGGTGATGAGAGATTTTAAGAACCTGCAGAGGCTTGAGCACAACTCAGACCAGTAACTCCCAACTTGGATTTAGCTCAGAAAAATGAGAATTCTTCTTCCCTGACATCATAGCTTGAAACAGGAAGCCAGAAAAGAAAACCGCTTTGGCCCAATTTCAAACTTAGCTTTAACTTAGAGTGAGTGGGTAATGGGAATACAAAGAACTGTATAATGAATGTGTACGTGGTGTAGGAAAGCGGTGAAGGAAGATGGGTTAGGGAGAGGTGATGGGATTAAACTGATGAGATGTTTCTCTAGTTGTCATAATGACCAACAGTCCAGCAAAAGCATAAAGGAAATATATGGTGCAACTGGAGAGTATGCACACAGGGACTAGTCCTAATCCCACTGCCCCAGGTAATGAGAGCAACAAAACCACCACAGTGCAGACTAACAGAACTGGCTAACTGGTGGAGACTTGTTGCCTCCCAGCACACCTAATACCACTTGGTACCTGAGGGGATTCCACCACACAGCTCCGAGTTGCAAAGCCAGCCAGTGCAGAGCTACCTCATGGGTCTTTGTGGGCTGCTTCATCGCACGGCCAGGGTGTGCTCTCCGAACGGACCAGGCATGGATCTGGCTAGAGCAGTACTTCACCAGATAGAGCTGATGAGAAAATCCAGACTTACCGAGAAACTATTAGGAGAAATGCGTGGGGTTTTTCCTGTCTTTGAGAAAGAATCCTTGCCTGTTGCTTTTAATTAGCCAAATTATATCTGTCATTGTGTTCTGCAGCTCATTAAATACTAGGACTCTGCTTCAAATATTATGGGGAAATTAAAGAGACAGCCTTGGTAAGATCCAGAAAACAGATGACTTCACTTCAGTCATGACAGTTCATTGAATCAAGCCTTTGTTTCATCCAAGCTCATTTTCCCCTTGCATTACAACTTTCTATTAATATCTAAAGACTTTTAGAAAATGGTGCTGTTATCAGGGGAAAAAAAGAAAGAAAAAAAAAAACAAAATCAATAGATGGACAGGCCTCTGCTACCAGGCATGCTGTCCTCTGTTACAGCCAGGATGGTTGAGTACTGCATAGCTTTTCCTCAGCATATCTTGCATGTAAGGTCTTCATATTCTTTCAAAGACACAAAACCATGTACTTCTCGACTGGAATTTCCCCTCCCTTGCTGGAGTTCATAGAGTTTTGATTATAACCGTGGCACATAAAGCTGTTGTATTTTTTTCTCTGCATAATGATTTATCTACCTGCTGGAGGCAGCTTTTGTACAGGCTCTAGTTCAAACACAGTGTAGTACAGAAACAGATTCTATCTTTCCCTGCTGATAACATTTTTTCTTGCTTTGCTGTTGCTCTAAAGAAAATATAGATCCAAACCTACCTAGATTATAAACCATTTATACTAAAGCATACATTTATATACAAAAAGCACATGGATAACCAGTGAGTAAGAGATGTCTGTGTTTGAAGTCTCTATTAAAGTCTTAATACATCCATAACTAGACTTGGTAATGGATAGATTTCAACTACTCTTACTCTTCTTAATTATTTAGAGAAAGCTTTTGGAATTTCAGGCAAGGCCGTGGATCCCATTGTACTCAGCACAAATCCAACCCAAAAGGATGGTACAGTTGAGGTATAAGGCCAGATGCAGTGGACAATAAATGGGGAAATACATGGAACCAATGAAATGCAATGTCCTGGTCTTAGAACCTTTAGCCCTCATCTTTTTTTTTTTTTAGCACTGTAAACAAGCAAGGTGCTTTAAGGTAGCTAAGTGGAAGCAGGTAATAAAATAGCCTTGTGCACACTTTCAGTATAGTCCATTACAGTAGGAAAAGTGGCAGCAGAGAAAACCTGATGGTGTTCCTTCCATTAGCTGTTTAGCAAGTGGAAGCAGCAGTATCTAGTGGACATCAGCTCAAGGGGCTAGCTCCTTCAGTGGGGAGAGGGATGGTGTTGCTCAGAGCATGGGAACAGGAGAAGGCAAAGAGAGAAAGGAGTGCAGAATCAAAATCACAGAGGAAGGCCAAGTGTGAGCAATTGGAGATGGAAGATGGACAGCATATGGCAATAATATTGAAGAGGGTGGGAATAAAATGCTGTGCTGCTTAATACAGGAAATAGAGCACAGAGGAGAGGGGCCAGTTGGGGCAGACACTGGAGAGAAGCTCAACTCTTCCAGTACATTTGAATCTAAAGAAAGGAAGACCTATAAGGACATGCGAGCAAGGACACTCATCAAGGATGCTCCTACATTGCGTAAGTCCTGGGAGCAGTATACCTAGGTCTGCGTGGGGCACTCTCATCCAACTGTATCTCTGAAGCTTTGCCAGCATTCCAAGTACATTTTCGGGGCCTGATATTAAATACAAACATACTGTTTACTCTCTCTATCCCTTAGAAATACCAAGTCACCCTTGGAAAAATACAGTTAACTTTTATAAAATCATCATCATGCTGCTCGGTAACTTTAGTCGCAAGTGCTGCTATGCGGTTAAAAATTGGGCTGTGTGCTAAAGCAGAACATTGTGTCCCACCTTGAAAGACACATCACTCAAGTGTCCCCATTTAATAGGGCATACTAATAAGTCTGATGGGGTAGCAAATATGAAACCTATACAACACTAGCTACTCCTTTATTAGTCTTGCAAAAGTGCAAATAAGATACAGGCTTGTCAATAAATGTTTCAATTTCATGGTCTCCAAGGCAGAAAAATAAAAGAACAGACCTGGAAAAAAAAAATAATAAAAAATTGGCGCCTGAATGTCTACCCATGCATTTTCAAAATCTGCTTTTATTTATCCGCTGGTTTTCATTGATCTCTGGTAATAAATGTGCCAGCTGAGAGAACTTAGTTCTAACAGACAGTTTGTCTTCCCTCTGCCAGAAATGATCAGGTTTCCTTAGCGAGCTCTGCTCGGGAGTCTTCGGTCGACTTGAAATATATCACAATTCAATGGATTATAACCAAATTAAATACAGCTTTGCTCCAAAAAGTTGGGGTTTTTTTAGGGTCTTCGGAATGAATTTTCATTGCTTTTCTCTCTAAAACACACAGGTTTATTGACAGCACGTGTCAGTCTCCGAAATCCAATGCAAGTTTCCCACTGCACCTTACTACGAATCCCTCCTCTTCTCTCATTTTTCTTGGTCAAGCATCTCCCCAGCTGCCTGCTCTCTCCTTCTCCTCCAGTTTCCAGACCCAAAGGCCCCTCTGTCACCCTGCTGGTACAGCCACCTCCATACATCTGGCTATGCAAGTCCCCACTGTGGGGCAGGACGGCTTCAAATGCCCCCATGAGGCCCTTACTGGTGCATTGCCCCACAGTGGTTTCCAGATGGACTTTGTGGGCTCCTGGACCACCTCTGGGTTTACTGCTTAGGGGCCTCCCAGCCCACTGGTAGGAGGCAAAAAAATAGCTACTTGCAGGTCTGCAAACAGAAAAAGGTGCAAAAATGCTGCTCAAAACCAACTCCCTTCCTTATTGCTGTTGTCAGTGAATCCCTTTTCCTAGGCTTTTTCCCCCCAGCTTATTTCCTCCTGAGCCTCCCTGTGTGCTTTTGAGTATTTTTTGACTACAAGCACCTCGGAGTCAGCTCTATCCCATCCTGAAGGCTGAAAACTGCTTTTATGCCATTGGAGATAATTCAGTAGCAAACCCCAAGGAGAAACTGATTTAACCATTATTTAATTAAGGGAAAGTGCTCTTTTTAGCCTAGATTTGATGCACTCGTATACCCCAATCATAGCCTCAGTGGTTGACATGGCCTGATAGAGCATACAACAGTATGCCGCACTTGTAGGGTGAGCACCGGCACTTTTCATGTAAAGCTTGGAGTGATGAGATAAGCAAATAGAGAAGTGCTAGTGCATAATCAATACTTTTGAGTTTTCACATTGAGACTTCTGAATTTCCCCTGTGACTGACAGATGTGACGTGGGTACACGCTGGAAAACAAACACGTCAAGAGCCTATTTCCAGCTGTGCTTGCACCACTTGGTCTCTGTTTTCTCCCCTGTAATGAAACCTCATAACCCATTTAAATTAGGAGGATTACATTTTAACGGTTCAACTCACTGCCCTGGTTTCACTGGGACAGAATCATATGCCTGCCATGGTCTGAAGGCCATTAGCAGTTTGGAGTCAGCCAGGGCAGCTTGCTCACTGGTGTATCCCACACACATCAGGCTCAGTATAAAGGGGAAATTTGCTGAGGATGAATGGGGCTCCTGATTCTCTTCCTACTCCTGGGGAATTGCCCTCCTGTTTATTCTGACCACTGTACATTTGCTGGGCAGAGTATAACCTGGTTTACTTTATACTGGCACTGGTAGTAGTTCTGTTGTTTCATTAAATCCATTTTCATTTCAGTTTACAAGCCTCCTCTCCTTTGCCCAATCCCTCTTCTTGCCAGGGGAGGGGCCGTTGGGCGATAAAGCAACTGCTACAGTTTAGCCCCGAGTACAGGCTAAATGTAGACAGTTACCCAGCATATAAAGCAATGGGTAAGTTGAACATTGATTATGCTTCAGTAAATCAGGAGTTACTTTGGGGTAATTAACTACCTATGACCTAATCATTACCACAAAGGAGTTGGTAGCTCTGACCACAAAGGGGACAAGGACTTACTGTAGTGAAGAGGTTGCACTTGCAGCTCTATGACCATTATAATCTGGTTGGTTAATATTAATTAGTACCAAATAAAACTTATTTGATTTTATGCTGATTACATAATACACCTATAAGTAATGCTCAACACCTTCTGTAAAATATTTAAAATAAAAAAAAAAGGTATGATGTTTTACCTTCTCTGAAATTAAACTTCATTACAGAAATTCTATTTTAACATGTTAGTGAAAGCTCAGCAAGAAAAGCAGTACAATTATTATCAGGTTAGTAAAAGATTCCTATGACACCACCAAATGTTTCCCTTTTAGGTGGGAAACATGTTCAATTCACCATTTGACTGTCTGCTTCTGGTTGTTTAACACTAGCAATCTAAATATCCTTTGATCAAGGCTAATGAGGCTTTTGGGATGCACACTCCCACAGTTCAAGTAAGAAAGTGAAAGCGATTTCTAGTACATGCAGCCAGGCTACGTGAGCATCACGCATCCTTGGGGTGAACTTAAGCCAGACATGGAAGGGGTCTTCTGCCCCTTGGCCAGTGGGACCAACGAGCAGGGCACCCTGATTCCAACCTGGATGGGAGGACAGCGACAATACAGGACTAGATGGCAGCTGTTTAGCTTGGCTGTTCACCTCCCACAGCGGCCGCTCTCTCTGGCAGCATCCAGTTGTTCCCACAGTAAGCCTGGTCTTAGACTGGGATGCTTGTGTTCAGTTATCGCTTTGGATGCAGCTTAAGTTTTCCTGAGGAGGTTGAACCACAGCACAGGAAGGACGTATTTCAGTTTGCAGCCCAGGCCAGAGTAGAGCAGGATTTCTCTGGCAGGAGGAAGGTGGCAGTCGTTTCGCCTCAGGCCCGTCTCCTGGCTGGCTGGCAAAGAGTGGTGGCAAGGGAGGCAGGAGAGCTCTGCACAGAAACCCACAGGAATCTCCTCATGGAAAGCCTTCAGCTGCTGGAGACACTGGCTTAAAGCCAGGTCCCCTGGAAGTGAAAACAACTACTTAACAGTTTCATAGCCTTCTTTATGTTTACTTGTAAAGCACTTTGCGACAGACAAGTTAACATTAACCCCATTCCACAGTGAGCAAAAGCAGAAGTGTGCAAAAGCACCCAGCAAATTAAAGGCAAAAGGGTAAAGAGAAGCTGGGACTTCTCATTCACAGGCCATGTTTGAAAAAAAAAATAAATTAAAAAAAGTAATCCATGGAAGGTAGGAAAAGCACATTTGTCTGTAAAAAATCTTTTCATAGGATCACTGCTTGAGTTAAGACTCCAGCTGATGTTGCTCAAGTCTGCGAGCAGATAGCAGCTTTGCAGGGAGCACTCCTTCCCTGAGGAGCCACGTTAGGAAGAGCCATTTGGACAGAGGGAAATATGGCCTGGATGCTCACAACCCGACTTAATTTCTTGTTTCAGAGTGACTTAAGCCTTCGTAGCTCATAACTTGTTAATGATCTGGTAAGTCACCACATCTTCATTTTGTCTAAGAGATGTAGAAGACAAATTAATGGTCTCCTTTATTATTCTTTTCAAAGAAAAAAAAAAAAAGTATTTTGTTCCATTAGAAAAATACAGAGTCTCTTAAAATACTGTTTTATAAAATTTAAATAAATTGGTACACTAATGTCCTTACTCAAAGTGCCCTAACAAACTGCACGTACACACGCACATCCACCAAAATACAACCTGCAGCAACCAACCCAACACAAAGTAGCATCAGCAACGGCACTGAATCACCCAGGGAAACACTTGTCAGAATCACTCCCAGAACAAGCCTCTGTGGCTGCTCTGCCCTTTTTATCACCAGAGGAGAGTGTGGTGGCAGTCGAGTTAACCACATTTTTATTATTTGTTGCACAGGTTTCCTGTGGTCCTGATTTATGGAGCCATCCTTGTCAATTTACATGTGGAAACACCACCCCTGCTCGAGTTAACTGCACCCTCACAATACGAGAAATATACCTGTGGAACCAAAGAAGTAACTTCATTAGCTCAGCCAGCAGAGGGAACTGCTAATCAGCACCAATTGCTCACTCAGGCCTAACACATATCCTACCAAGTTCCGTAAGTGCCCAGTAAGACACGGTACTCCATGTTTCCTGCTCTGTGGCAGACTGCAGGTCTCCTAGGCTGATCCAGCACCTTGATCTCCATCCACAACACTCCCCCAGGCCCCCATCTCCCCTCATCTTGACCTCATGGCTTTCTCCCGGGAGGACGGCAAGCTCTGAAGCAGTTTTTGCACAAGGGCGTTTTGTGTACTCGACTAAGTTCAAATCCCACTAAAATACACAGTCCTTTCCCCTCCCTGCCATCTCCCCTCTTATTCTCAGATCTGCTGATGTCCTACATATATTCTGCTAAGCGGCAGCTGTACAAAGCGAGGGTTAAATCAGGCAGCTCATATTTAGCCACAACTCGGCAAAGGTAGAGCGGAGGTTGACCCATGCTGCCCGGCTGGGAGCTTGTACCACAGTGCCCCAGCAGGTAGTGCTCCTCTGGAGCCCCACTTGTAATTCCTCCCAGCTTCCAGTGGAGGAAACGCATGCACACAAGGGGCAAAATACCTTTGCTGTTCGTGTTGCTTATTAACAGTCACTTCAGAAGCACAGTGGTCATCAAACAGTATCATGACTAGCTGTTGTTTGCATCCCCTTCTCTATCTCGCCCTTGGCTGAGCCAATGCACTTCACAGCACTTTGAACACAAAATACTTCCCAGTGATACCAAGTTGCTTCCAAGAGGGCAGACCAAAGGAATTTCTTATGCCATTTGTGATAACAGTCCAATTTGCTTTATCCAGTGCTCATCCTGGTGGTTTATTTCCCTAGTAAAGATAAAACAAAAGGTGGTTGCAACACTTCCTTTGGGCTGACAGCCACAGCTCCCAGCCTGGCAGGAGCAGCCCCACCAGTACAGTCACAACAGCTAGAAGAAGAAAGGAAAAATCCTCCATCAAACTCACCCAGTTCCAAGGGGATCCACCAGCTCAAGAGCAAGGAATGCACGTGGCAGAAACCTCATTAAACTGCTTCTGATGATCTTAGAGCTCACCAAACAACAGGAGCAGCTAAAGGAAGGCAGCTGTCATACCAGCCACCTGCGGGCCACCAACATCCCTTTAAGGGCTGAGGAGCAGCTGGAGCACAGGCTGTGTCGGCCACACCTCAGTTACAGAGGTCCTGCCGAAACCCGCATGGCAGCTCCCTGATAGCTCATTTCCTGCACCCTGAACAGCCTCAGAAAAGGCTGGAGTAGCTGAAGCATTCACATGAAGTCAGCAGGGGAGTCTCGTTTGGAGGAATATAATGAATTAAGCTGGAAGAGGTCCAGGATTCAAGTTACACTAATTATGGGTTTAAAATTAATGTAACACTAAACACCTGCTTCCTTCCATCCTGAGAAAGGTGCCTTGAAAGGGTGTTGTCTAATTTGTACTTTTATAAACCTTGAGAGGAAGGTGCTTTTAGCATGTAAAATTAACTGCTGGGAGCCCTCCCTGGGCCCTCATATGGAAATTGAAGCCTTTAAAAAATCAGGAGTGAAAAGACAACAGCTGTAAGATGAAACTCATGATGGAATAAAAGCAGCACCTTACAGAATTAATTTTCATTTTTTTCCTGTACTACATCCATGGTTAGCTTAGTAGTCTTCCACCTGTATTAACTCTTCCTTTTCCATTACAATTTATTTTTTTTAAACCCCATACTTTGTATGGCTTCTCTACTCCTTTTCCAGCCTGGATTGGTTTTTTCTCCCTTATTTAAAACAAAACTAATTTAGACACACAAAAAGCTTCCAAAGCTCAGACCTAGTGAACCTCGCCCAGCCTTCCCCTACCTTGTACTCTTCAAAGAAGTTTCTCGTTCTTCTGGGGTTCCTGTGTGGCACCGCAGGCACCTTCCTCCTCAAGTACCCTGCCACTAGCTAAGCAGGAGACCTGCCCGAGAGCAGAAGCAAAGCCACCCGTACAGCTCTGCAGCTGCAGAAAAATTATTTAGGGGGCTGCGTGCTCCAAAAACCCCTTTGAGGGTTTCTGGGGGCACCTCTAACTGCTCCCACCTATCATGTGGCAAAGTGCATGTTCACCTCCTGTGTGACCTGCTACGCAGGTGGGTCTCCATCCATCACATGGCCTCATGGAAGGGCACAGAGAGCAAATACAACCATCACTGCATACTGATTTTTGAAAGTTGTGTGACCTGCACACAGCCGTAACACTTGGGAAATCAATTCCCTTTGGGACTGGCTTGCAGCTTGTAAATATTACTCACCCACAGTAATATTTCCTATTATAACAATATCCTAGAACAGTTATTCTGGGACGTGTGTAGTCACTGTCATTCCTGTTTCTTGTAGCAGTTTGTGCTGCCTGCATTTCCAGTGCCTCCTGTGTGCTGTACTGCACTTGCAGAGAGTCTTGTCCTGGTCTTCCAACTTTTTGGGGAACTTGGAGCAGCTGCCGTTTTATAAAGGAAAGTAATGAAACATAAGAAACATTTTACTTTTTTGTTTGCCAGCTCAGCAAGATCCTTAATTAAGCAGGAACAGGGATTAGCTGCCTAGGATTTTGAGTTTGACAAACTTACCCCTGAAAACAGTTGCTGGGTTCTCTACGGGACAGTACTTGGAAAGTGGAAACCATCTGACTGACTTGCAAGTATTGTCTTACTCCACAAAACCAGACAATGAGATAAACTCTCCTTCAGTGAGTGGATTTTTCCCAAACTGAATAAAATCAGGTCATTGCTTCCAGCTCCACACTACCTGTAAACACCTCTTGCTCCTTGCTGCTGCATCCTCAATGTGTTGCGGCCCCAGACATACATCTTTAAGTACATCCTGTGGCTCAAACGAGTCCACAGTGATCACTCCAGGAGAAGGGGAGTGGGGAATTCCTCCCTCCCACCCCAGAATGCCAGGACGTTGACGCTCCAAATGGCTGGGGAAGGAAGGTGGGAACAGGCCAGGAGGTTTGATCAGAGGAGGTGGCAAACTACAGAGCTGAGAGGGAAACAGTCCTGAGCGGCTTAGCTCAGGTAAAGGAGTTGAAAAAAATTTTTGCACTAGTTGATGCTATTTCAGTTCCTTCGTCTGTAACATCTGGTTGCCTTAGATACATGAGGTAACTACAGCAACTAGATATTACAGGGACAGGGAGAAGAAATAGATCAACATGACTGAATCTGGCAGGCTCTAAAATAGCTTTTCTGTAACGTAGAGGCAGGTGCAGAACGTACAACAGCGTCACGGGGCAGTGAATGGCAAGGGTTGCCGTGGCACGAGGACAGCCCAGTGTCAGGCTGTGTAGACCTCCGAATGCGCTACCCCTTTACAGCTGCTCGCAGCAGGATTACTGCACGGGAAGAAGATTATGGTGACCAGAATCACTGCGAGCCTGAACACACTCGCATCCTAAATATCACCGCTTTAATGGCCCAAGTGACACCATGCCTTGGTGATGTAACGTACTGCAGTGCCACAAAACAGATCAGAAAATGATGCACAGTTGTCATTTACTGATTATTTTGGTGCTTTTCAGAATAATTAGTTAATCTACTAGAAGGCAAGAAGCTTTCAGGCTGTGTGTGGTGAGTTGTCCTCCCTGTAGAAAGTCATTAAAGTGCACTGAAACATCCCAGTGACCTCTTTGCTCTAGACAGTAGGGAGGAGTAAGTGTTCCCAGATTTGAAAGTGAACCATTCAAGACTGTCAGAAGGACATGTTTATGTCCAAAATGTCTGTCTGACTCTTTTTTTCTGGCTGGAAGGAAAAGCTGTGTTAATAAGTCCACATGAAAAGCTGGATCTGCATGCTGTCTGAATATCCCCCACTAGGATTATTCCTACAAAGAAACTTTCTCTCCAGAGCTAGGAGAGAATGCCTTCATTTCTTATTGGACTTAAAACTACAGACACTTATAGAAGGAAGCCAGAAGAACCACTGCTCCATCTGATGTGGTTCATTAGGAATATCTGTAAGATCAGGGGGTTACAAGAGCTAAGGAGCCCCCCATGCAAATGAAAGGCATCGTTCATGAAGCCTGGCCAGCCACAAAGTGCACTGCCTTATCACATTGCTTACATAGGAAAGCTGAGTGTCTAAACTAGCAGGTCCCTACCTTTTCACCTCAGCACACTCCTCAAGGGAAGTCTGCACAGGTTTGTTTTCCTTAGGATGCTTCCTCATTAAAAAGGCTAGTTGGTAACTAATGTGAGGCCATACTTTTCCCAGCAAATTGCCCTCTTGGAATTCTTTGCTATTTATCTTCAGAGATGTTCAGCTAACTCTGAACAGAAGTGAAATTCAGTCTCAGTAAATGTGAAGTAATACACACTCAAGGAGTAGTGAGAGCATTTGCAAGCACCTTAAGGGCTCTAAATGAACTACCTCAATTTCATGAAGAGACCCAGGTGGCAATGCCCAGCTTAGTGGAGATTGTTGCTGAGCAGGCAATCAACTGCCTGCTGTCTCAGGCAGGGCACATGTGGACATGTCCTGCTCTCCCCTGCCAGAGCAAGGAGCCCCCAAATGTCGCAAGGTGTGACTGGCTCAGTGAATGATTTACATGCTCTTGGTATAGGAAAGAAGAGGGAGAGATCACGGAACCACAGATAACGTGCTCTGAAATCAAGTGGTGTAAGAAGGCCACACCTTCGTGAATGCTGCCCAGGACACTCCTGGGCATGGCTGCCCACGGCTGGGCACGGCCATGCAGCTGAGAGGATGTGCCGCTACTGCTCCCTTCAGTGAAGTGTCTCCTCTTTTGGCAGGCAGACTTCAGAAATGCTGGTCTTGCTCCAGGAGCACTGACCCTGAGGACCATGTCAGGGGCCTGAGACAACCACCTGTGACGGCTTTGCTGGAGCCAGAGAAGCCCTTCTGGCCATCCCCCTGGCTCTCCAGCTTCCTGAGCTGGATCTCACCCCCCGTTCTGACTCTGAGGCATGCTGCTTCACGTGATCATCTAATCCATTGTATTCAGGTTGACTTCCCTGTTTGCTTCTTCTTGCTCCCAGTACTTCCTTGTCCTCCATAGCTGGTGCTCCTCAGCTTTTCACCTCATCTGTATGGTACCTCACATTTTCCTCTGCTTTACCAAGGGTACCTGATGCCTCTCCCTCTCCCTGTTTCTCCTGCCTGACCCCTCCATGGCCACCAAGCATCTGAGGCTCACTAGCCTCCCATGAAACACCAAACTCCTCACCCTGGGGTGTCAAGGAGTTACAAAGTGAGAAAAGATCTTCAGCAAGGAAATATTTCTGGTGCTTCTGTCTTTAAATCTATACGCGTGTAACTTCAGCAAAAACAGATAAAAAACTGATTCAGAATGAATGCATTTTCTTTAGAGTTTAGTAGTATGTATTTTATACATATTATTTATCAGCATTGCACCACAACATTCACTCTTTAGCCCACAGTATGTAAAGCCTTTGCTTTGTTAAAAGCCATCATAGGCAAAACCAATACTTCTTTGTGTTGTTCTGAATGAAGCTTGGCTTTAAACACGAATACTCTACTATTTTTCACCGCTGGAGGTGGTAGCTACTAGTGCAATGAAAGTCTACTAGGATATTACTAGACTGCCAATATTTGCTTTAAAAATATAACTATCTATAATAGCTGTGCTGCATGTCCATGCTATTTTTTTTTGCCTCCTTTTGCCTGCTTTTGTTCACAAATCAACAATCTTCATACTTCAGGAAGTATGTTAGGGTTTAGACTCAACAGGCAAAAGCTACTTCCATATTGCAATTTTCAGTACAATGAATTTCAGGGATTCTTTTTCTCTTTTAGGAGAAGTTGGAGTTCTTTTCTCAGAATTTCTACTCTGAAAGGCAGCTCAGAGATGAGAAGACTTCTAGGAAGGGATTTCAAATGGAGGCAACTCTTGCCCCCATACGACAAGAGTCAGATAAGAAAGCTTTAATACTAGCACAAAGCAGTCTGTGATTTCACAAGACCGATAAAACTAATCATTTCCTCTTCAGATTTTGTTTTCTACTAATTGAATGTCTGTCCTTGTAAAGCATATTAGTGAGTGGCACACAGTGCTGGCTGCAGCCCAGCTTGTCAAGCTCCTGAATTTATCCATTTGATAAAATAAATAATTATGCACACTGTGTATGTGCAGCCTGGGGTCCTACTGACTTTGACGGCCGATAAGATCTCATTTGAAGACATCAGCATCTGCTCATAAGTTATTCCATTCCTATTTGAGTTGCATCATTTATTGTGGCCGTTTATCTTCATTGGGTAAGGATTTCAAAGCAGCTTTGGGGATTTAGATACGTTTTCTGGTTTATGTCTATCTTTACATTTCCTTGAAGAATCCCAGTTATCTTATTTCTAGGCCTTTGTTAAGCTCTGTGGGCTTTTGGCACAAAATTTATACGTTTCGCTTAAGGACTGGTCAATGGGTAAGACATATTAAAAGGTGTATTTATCATAGAATCCTAGAATGCTTTGAGTTGGAGAGGGCCTTTAAAGGTCACCTAGCCCAGTGCTGTGAGCAGAGACATCTTTAACTAAATTGGGCTGCNGCGGGCGGCTGCCGGCGGCGGGCGGGCCACAGGGGAGAAGCGGGTTGGTTGTTGGTGCACGCGTGTCTAACACACGACAGCGGCAGGAAACCTCACCGCTGCTACTGGAAATAGAATCGTAGAATGTTTGGGGCGGAGCCCCTTTAAAGGCGATCTAGTCCCAACCCCTCTGCAGTGAGCAGACATCCTCAACTAGGTCAGGTTGCTCAGAGCCCCATATGTTATGCCGACATCAGAGGAGATGGAGTATTTCTGCGGGCTTCTGGCTTGTTTTCTCTCTGGCTCCTAACCAACATAACCGTTTTATGGGTAGAGGCTGAGGGAATAGAAGGGGGCCAGGGCTAGCATCGAAATTTCTCACGCCNAATCCCAGTTATCTTATTTCTAGGCCTTTGTTAAGCTCTGTGGGCTTTTGGCACAAAATTTATACGTTTCGCTTAAGGACTGGTCAATGGGTAAGACATATTAAAAGGTGTATTTATCATAGAATCCTAGAATGCTTTGAGTTGGAGAGGGCCTTTAAAGGTCACCTAGCCCAGTGCTGTGAGCAGAGACATCTTTAACTAAATTGGGCTGCTCAGAGCCCAGTCCAATCTGACCTTGAATGTGCCCAGGGACAGGGCTTCTCCCACACAGAAGAACACAGGAAAAATATATTCTATGCGTACATAGTGGCCTGAAAAAAAGAATACAGGCTTGAACGGTGGCAGTGGTGACTTAATTTAGACATTAGGCATTAGTTACTAGTAGAGACAGTGAACAGGCAGGACTACATTGCCATAGGATGCCCCAGCGTTTCCATCTCATTTTAAGGCCAGGTTGGGTTACACGGTATTTCATGTCCAGCTCTGCCTTCTTTCAGGAGGGCTCTTCAGAACCCCTCTGCCTTCGTGGCTCCGCAGTTTCACACAGCTTGCTGAGAAACAGCGTTGCTCGGCAGCGAGGCGGGGCGACCGTGGCTGAAGGCAAGAGCTGAGGAGACGCAGTTTCAGGCCAGATGAGCTGTGCGGTGAGCCTGGCGGGCGGGCTGGTGAGATCCTGCCCTGCTTACTCGCACCGGCACCGGCCCGCTGCCGGCGGCCGCACCGGCGGCACCGCCCCCAGNATGTTATGCCGACATCAGAGGAGATGGAGTATTTCTGCGGGCTTCTGGCTTGTTTTCTCTCTGGCTCCTAACCAACATAACCGTTTTATGGGTAGAGGCTGAGGGAATAGAAGGGGGCCAGGGCTAGCATCGAAATTTCTCATGCCAGGGTATGAGGGCAAGCTGGACCCTGTGCCTCGTGCCAGCAGCGACTCCAGGTTTAGGTCATTTTCAAATGGCTGGTTCCCAGGTAGACTGAGCGAGGCCACAAAGACTGGGGCTCGGTGAGCCGACCACAAGGTACTGCCATGTCAGTCACTTTCACACACTACAAAGCCAAGCCAGAGCAATAGGTATCACCACAGCGTTTCAGGAAAAACTGCTTGGTTGATCCTAACCTTGAGGTGTTAGGCATAGTCTAATCTCCCATGTATACGTATATATATATGGCCGCTAAAGATGTTTCATGCAAACTACCCAATGGCAAAAAGTAATCTGCTTATTTCCATACAGCGCTGTCAGGTTAAAAACATTTTCTTTGATCTTGTGCACAGTCAGAATCCACAGGCAATCATAACTGCTCTGGTTAGCTAAGCATCCACAAAGGCATTCTTCATGCATGCTAGCTGCAGGGAATACACACCACACTGGGACTTCCAAGTTTCCATTTTGATCACACTGCTCAAACATGAGAATGAGTCACCCACCATACTGAAAACCATGACCTTTGTATTTACACCAAAAAAAGGAATGATAAACTTAGGAGAGGGAAAGAAAACTAGAGAGGGAAAAAACCACCCCAAAACTCAATCCCATGCATGTCTTTGCTGTTTGAAACATAGTCCACTGCTGTTATTCAGATGCAAGCTACAGAAGTTGTTGCTGTGATTGGGTTTGTTTGGTGTATCTGTGGGAACTCGAAGGGACTCATGTCAGCAGTACTGCAGTCTCTGCAGCAGGCATATTCTGGTCACAATAAAGCAGGGCAAGGCTTTGTGCACCTGTCCATCTGGTAAAGGAACCCCTTGTGCGTTTTATTTAGAAATACACTCCACCTGTATTTTAGGGCAATCCTGCCATTTGGCCATCTCCAGTAAAAAAAAATTGTGTTGTGAGGGAACAAAATGGTGGCATGGATGAGTGCTTACTCTCAAAGTAACCACTCAGCAAAACATGGAGATCCAAAACATGGAGAAGGCTGAGGTTCTCAACGACTTCTTTGCCTCAGATTTCACTGGCAAGGACTCCAGCCACACTCCTGGAGTCACAGAAGATAATGGCAGGAGCTGGAAGAAAGAACTGCCCATTGTAAGTGAAGATCAGGTTTGTGACCATCTGAAGAACCTGAAAGTGTACACGTCAATGGGACCCAATGGGATACACCCACGGGTATCGAGGGAACTCGCGGATGAAGCTGCTAAACCACTCTCCATTACATTCCAAAAGTCCTGGCAGCCTGGTGAAGTCCCCACTGACTGGAAAAGGGGAAACACAACCCTCATTTTCAAAAAGGGAAAGAAGGATGATCCAGGGAACTACAGGCCAGTCAGTCTCACCTCTGTGCCTGGTAAGATCATGAAGCAGAGCCTCCTGGAGGCACTGCTGAGGCAGAAGAATAGCAAAGAGGTGATTGGGTACAATGAACACGGCTTCACCAAGGGCAAATTGTGCCTGACAAACCTGGTGGCCTTCTATGAAAAGGTCACAACATCAATAGACAAGGGAAGAGCAAATGATGTCATTTACCTGGACCTGAGCAAAGCCTTTGACACTGTCCCACATGACATCCTGGTCTTCAAGCTGGTAAAACATGNTGCTTTCGTGAGACCCCACCTGGAGCACTGCGTCCAGTTCTGGAGCCCCTATTACAAGAAAGATGTGGACGTGCTGGAACACATCCAGAGAAGGGCCATGAGGATGATCCAAGGGCTGGAGCACCTCTCCTAGGAAGACAGGCTGAGAGAGTTGGGTTGTTCAGTCTGGAGAAGAGAAGGCTGTGAGGACACCTTATAGTGGCCTTCTAGGATCTGAAGGGGGACTACAAGAAAGCTGGGGAGGGACTTTTTAGGATGTTGAGTAGTGATAGGACACGAGGGAATGGATCCAAACTAGAGGAGGGTAGATTTAGATTAGACGTTAGGAAGAAGTTCTTCCCCATGAGGGTGGTGAGACACTGGAACAGGTTGCCCAGAGAGGTGGTGGAAGCCCCAGCCCTGGAAGTTTTTAAGGCCAGATTGGATGGGGCTCTGAGCAACCTGACCTAGTGGGAGGTGCCCCTGCCCATGGTAGGGGGGTTGGAACTAGATGATCTTTAAGGTCCCTTCCAACCCTGACAATTCTATGATTCCAAAAGCAAACAAATATTAAAGACCTTTCAAAATGGTTAAGAGGACAGAATTCTTGAGTCTGTTTTTCCACATGTTCAGTCTCTTCCTAAAGAAGAACAAAAATAGTTAACTGATTTCTAGTATTTTTCACCAACAAAGCACCAGCTGCAAAATTTACTATAAAAGTATATAGTCTGGTAGACCTGAAGGAGACCTGACAAAGAACATGACTCAGAAGAGGACAGACTTAACGTGCATCAACATTTAAATATTGCAGGCTGGCCTGACTGACAAAACCTAAGTGTCAAAGTGGTTTTATTTTTATGTGCCTCTGTCAGTCTTGGAGCATCCTTTCAGACAAAACGAACAAACCCCTCACAATGATTATCTGTGTAAGCCACGATGATCAACGGGACAGGCTTCTAATGTAGCCACAAAGTGTTGCCCATCCAGCAGACAAGTTGGATCCATGGGGTGAGGATGAAAAGAACAGGGGCTGTAGGAAACATTTATGAGCAGCCTGCTGAGATGATCATTAGAGCCGCTTCCATCCATCCCATTCTCCAATACATTCAAAGGGTGTTCTCAGAAGGAAATTTGGCTGTGCACCAGTGAGCAGCTGCATTTTTAAGTGGACACCCCTGTTAAAGAAACATTTGCTGTGTTACAGCATGACCTCTACCATCTGTTGCCTAGCTCATTTATCACCAGCTAAGGTTGCAAAAAAAAAAAAAACAACAAACCAATGAAGAACTGAAATGATGCAAAAAGCAAAACGTCCTTGGGGAAACAGTGTTTTGTATTTCCCATAGGGAGCAAGAATTTCTGTACTTTAGAAGTAACACAAAAAGAGAGACACATAAATGCTAGAACTGATCAAAACCAAAGAGAAGAAAGCAAGCAAGCTGCTTCGTAAAGGTTAAGTGACCAAGATCTGTAATGGCAGGCCTTCCTGCTGAAAAACGCCTTTTAAATCCTCACTTAAGGTGCTCCAAATATTTGAGACTTCCTTTAAATAGCCTGCCGTTAACATACGGTGAAGATCAAGAGGAACAGCTGATTATGGCAGCGGTTTCTGCCTTTGAAATGGTTGGTTAGTATGGGCTGCCTTCTCATATGTCTCTTCAACACTGTCTATGGCCAATTTAACTTCATTTGGTGTACACTGGTTTGAAGGTTTTTTTTGAGAGAGACACGCACAGGGCTGATTTTGCCTGATAGAAACACTGGGTCATTTGCTGGCTCCTTCTTCCCCGTGGGAAAGGGGGAACTGAGGTTTCACTGGGTTCCACCTGGTGCTGAGCACTGGGCATAGCAAAGCCCCTGGGATGCTGCTGCTCACCTTGCCTTCACCAGAGGGGCAGGGGTCCTCCCCAGCAGAAGCAAGCTCCTGTCTTCTCTCCCCATCCCCACAGGGCAGTGAGAACAGGAAGCACTGCACTTTCAGCTTCTTCTATTTGTACCAGCATCAGCCCTTGCCTCTCACCCTCCCCTTCCTACAAGTGAGAAATCTGAAGGCCCACCCTTAGACCTATAACCAGACAAAGGCACAACAGTGGGGAACTGACTGAAACCTTTTCTTCTGTCATTTTAGAAACCAGCTAAGGAAATAGCTGTATCAGAACAAAAATGACAGCTTACAAGCTTTTGAGGAAAGACAGAAAAAGTGGAAGAGGAGGGGTTATTCTCTCTGTACGAGTGATTTGAGAATGCCAGCAAGAGGACAGGTCAGCTGAGTGGCTCTGGGTCAAAATCAGAGGTGTCACTATCAAGGGAGTGCTTGAGGTGGGTGTCCTTGATGGATGACCTGATAGGCAAAGAGAATCAGATGACATCTTCAGACCACTTGAGGACTGACAACAGCAGCCTTGGCTGCAGTGATAAGACTGTAGAGTTTAATGTCCTAAGGGGTCTGAAGAAGGTAAGTAGAAGAATAAGCCCCAGAACTTCTTAAGAGCAGATTTTAACTTGCTTAGGGAGCTGTTAGGAGATATCCCAGAAGAGTCTGCCTTGGAAGCCAAAGGTGTTCAGGAGTATTGGGAGACTTTCAGAGACAGCCTTCTCCAAGCACAAGAGCAGTTCACCCACCCAAGCCAGCCTGCAAAGAGCCAGCCCGGCAAGAATCCAGCCTGGTTAGACAGCCACTGAGAGAACTGAGATGCAATAAAAGGAATGTGAGAGAGATGGAAAAGGGAACATGCTTCCAAAGGGAAATACAAAAATACTGCTCAGGCAGGCAGAGACGCAGACTGGTGAGAGATGGCAAGAGTAGTAAGAAAAAAGAATAGAATCATAGAAATACAGGATTGTTCTAGTTGGAAGAGACCTTCAAGATCATCAACTCCAACCAGCACTGCCAGGTCATCACTAAACCAGGTCACTAAACACCACAGCTACAAGTCTTTTAAATACCTCCAGGGATGGTGACTCCACCACTTTCCTAGGCAGCCTGTTCCAGGGCTTTACAACACTTTCTGTGAAGGAATTTTTCCTAATGTCCAATCTAAACTTCCCCTGGCACAACTTGAGGCCATTTCCTCTTGTGCTATCGCTTGCTACTTGGGAGAACAGACTGACCCCCACAATATAACACACTCTATGTATATTAGCAAGCAGAAGGACAAGGAAATGGTAGGTCCACTGCTGAGTGGGTTTGGCAAGTTAGTTAAAACTGACAGGGGGAAACCTGAAGATTTGCCTTCGTGCCTTCTTTGTGTTGATCTTCACAAGTAAGGGCAGCCTCCCAAGTCTCTATGGAAGCAGTTACTAAGCAAACAATGGACTGCCATCAGTGGGAGAGGGTTGAGTTAGCTCAAGTACGTGTTGGCTTCTCCCAGTTGCCTTTCCCTCCTTCACGCCTAGAAACAGCTTCCAAAAGGACTCATGCCATAATTTTTCAAGGGACACAAGCAAGGCTGACTCAGCTGTAGTTTCCCAAATCATCTGTTCTTTCTTTTCCTCTTTTTGTAGATGGCTGTAATGTCTGCCCTTTTCCAGTCAGCTGGGACTTCCCCTGAACTCCATGACATGTCAAGGATGTTCAAGGGTGGCTTTGCAGTGACACTGGCCAACCCTCTTGGCAGCCTCGGATGCATTGTGCCAAGTCCCACTGACTTGTGTATGTCCAGCTTGTACAGGTGGTCCCCAACACTCCTGAGCTCCTTGTGCTCCTTAGGAACCCTTCTAACAGTTTCCTGTGAAGTTGAAATCAAGAACAGTTTTGTGTACGATCATCTGCATATAACGTATAGAAATTTGAGACTTCCAATAGAAACATGATGCAACAGATCTGGCAACTTTGGTGCAAGGAAAAGCTGTTGAAACGTCCAAGGATTGATCAAGTGGCCAGGCAAGCTGAGGAATGAGTCAGAAGGGCTGTGGTAATCCTCAGCCAAAACAAAGAAACCATAAGGCAGTGAGCCAAAGAAGAAGAAAAAAAGCAGTGTTAAAATACATCTGATTGAACACTCTGGCATCCTCATCCACCACAACACGGTTCCTTAATGTTATGCTGTCGTTCGCAACTCAGAGAGCATGGTTATAATGCATTCTCCCCGAAGTTGGTGCTCATATGTTCCAAAAACCCCACAACACATGTTTGACGATGTGACAGGAGTGCTGGAGGACCTGAGGCCAGCAAACCTCGCTGCAGAGACGACACTATCACTTGGCATCCGCAGCCACCTTTGGTACCTTGCAGAAGGAAAAACCAGGCAAACAGACATAACGAAGCGTGAGCACTGGGAAATGCGGGTGTACGCCAGGGTCTGCCAAGGAGCGGGGAACCTCCTGGCGACCTCCTTGGATACAAACACCAGGCGACAGCAGAGGTGTTTGACGGTATACACAGAAACTGCACATCGCCCATTGAGGAGCGCAGCCTCGATTGCCCGGTAGAATGGGTTTGAAGACGTAACAAATACTGAAAATAACACATAGTCATCTCAAAGTAAACCATCCCATACATGATGAAAGTGGGAAGGAAAAAAGGAAGAAGAGAGAAAAAATTTCTCCTGCACCATCTTCTCTGGTAAGAACACCGTATGTGATCAGCAAGACCATTTAAACAACAGTAATTCTGCTTCTGGAAGTGGGGGAAGGAATGCTACTTTTTTATTTGTTCCTTACAACATCATGCTAACGTGGAGTCAGCAATCATATGTAAAGTAGTACCTTTTACCCTGGAATCAGGTTAAAAACCCTGGGATGTTAAGGAGCTGTTATGTACGTGTTTCTGCTTCAACCTTCCTACTCAACAAGGTGATTGACACTGCAACATGAAGGCAGAGTAAGGCAGAGTACGGCAGAGCTCTGAGAGAAATAATTTACGGTACATCAGCAATTTACTCTTCATTCTGGAAATCAGGATAACACTGGGTAAGAGGAAGAGAGGAGAAACAGACTCCATGATAATCTTTGGCCTGAAACGGGACTCGTTCCCATCAGCACCTGGGATCGCACGCCCCTTGCTTCAGCAGGGACTGCAACTGCCACAAAATGACCCAAGATACCCCTGCAACTCAGCCACGGTGAATGCGATCTGTTGGTATTAAGCATTGCGGGGACCAGGCGGTGGGAAGCCTCCTAGGCCAAATGCTGCCAGGGAAAGCTCTCTTGGTGTCCGCATCTCCAAGCGAGAGTCCTGCAAAGCAGGGCTGTGGGCAGGTTACCCTGCCAAGTGCCTTTCAAGTCCCCCTCACAGTACTCCTGGTGGACTGAAAAGGGCAACGGCCATTCAGAAGAAGGTTTGAAATACTAGCTTATAAAGTTTGGAGCAGTTCAGCATTCCTTGCAAGAAACCTCAAACAACTTGGTCAAATACATTTCAGTTTTCCAGTGACTATTATTCAGTGTCCGTTAATAGTATATATTACGTACTCCAGAAATAACTTTTCCGCACAAAGAATTTGCAGCCACTTAACCACGTCCAGTATCATGTGCTGGCAGAAGTGAATTCTCCAATTCTTGCAGGGTGGTGGTGAGGGGGCACTGCTGCCTAATTTAAATGGAGCTATTTGATAAAACTATAGCTCTATTAAATACCCTATTAACATAAAAAGACCTTCCAGCGGGATTCTGGTTTATAACATACACAGGGGTGTAATTGCTCAGTTACCATCCATATGATAAAAGGAAGGGAACCTGAATGGACAAGCAGAAATTGCAACATTTCAGTGATGCAACTCCCAGGTATGCTGTAAGCCTTACATAGCGACTTCTAACCTCTGTGTGAACACGTAGCAAGGTACACAGATCAACAGCACTTATTGTCTATATTGATCTTTAAATCTGTATTGTTTTCCGTGGGGATAAGAAGTGCCCTTTTAAGCAAAAGATTGCTCCTCGTTTTCCCATGGTTATATTGCAGAATTACTGCTGCCTCTCAAGGCCTGAAGTGGCTGAGTTTCAAGAGCACCTAGTATATTCGTCATGGATACTACATGTTGGGACTCCTCACACTGAAAGACTTGTGAAATCGCATGCTGTGCAGGAGGAGACTTGAGGAACGAACTGAAATCAGTGCCCAGTTGTCAGCAGTAAAGCATTTCCACACCAGATCTAAGAGACTTCCTGTTCAGTTCCACGCCCATGGATGCGCTTGTACATTATTCTGCCACATACTGAGGCAGGGAAGCACTTTTTGTTAAGACAATTCTACATCCAAAAAAATTACAAAAACCTAACCAGGAATGTTTTGATATTCACATTTGATTTCGCTTTGTCAAAATAAGCATAGGCATATAATAATGTATTTGATCTTCTCCATTACTTTGAGTAAAATCTTTGTTTTTTCTCAAGTAGATCTTTAAGATTTTTATTGCCATTAATTATGTGTATTACAGTAGCAGCCAGAGACCTCCAAAGGAGTGCCCAGTGCATAGGGCTCCACTGTACAATCAAATGGTAAAAACCAGCCCCAGCTCCAGACCGATGACAAATGAAATCGTGAGGGTAAAGAAGTCCCTTTGGAGTGCAAGTCTAATAACCAGCCAGGAAGAGATCCAGGGAACACGTATCATGCTGATGAGCGAGAAATGGTTTCTTAACTTTTGGGTAGACTCTAGAGGAAGAAAAAGAATCAGATCTGTTGGTGCCTCGCATTCCCCTTAAGAGAGCGGCCATAGCGCTGAGATCATTATGACCCATTTCTTTATGCTTGCTGATGATACTAGTTTCAATGCTTGCTCAGTAGGATCCTGAAATACACTCAGGATACACAGTAAACTTCCCATTGTCTTCTCTGAAATCAAGATTTTGAGCGTGCTCTCTAGTGGTGGATACAAACCACAGGAAGAAAAAACCTGCAGAGGGAGGAGGAGATGGAGACAGACATGTGGACAGGTAGTTTATCCAGAGCTGAGCACAAGAATTCAGTCCTCCTGCCCTGTAAGTGGGGCCAGTTGAATGCTTTCCAGTGGGGCTGATGTCCTGGATGAATGCTTTCCAGGAAAAGATGACTGAAAAAGAATGAAGTGGGAAAACATCTGCACCGCTTTGCACAAAGGTGATGGTGGCTCTACTTCCTTGTCCCTATGGCACCAAAGCCTAGGGGATATAGAATTAGGCTAGAAGAGGCTAGAAAAAGGTTGTAAAGGGTCCAGCAGGAAAGACAAAAGAAAACCACAGATAAGAGAGGCTCTGTTACACAGCTTCAAAGAAGCAGCGGCAGAGTGGGCCATCACTGAATGGGACAGCCTACCTGCCTGGCCAACTCTAGGATGGTCTGGTTTTCTGAAGGCCATGCAGAGGAGAAAGGGAGGCTAGTTGTTCACGTGCCCTTTTTGCCAGTCATTCAAGAGAGTCTTGCACATTTGCGCTGAACTTTACATCCCAGATACGTAAATAACGCAGAATCGTTCTGAGAGGTAAAGGTGGCTAAGCCTATCCTTTTGTTTTACAGACGAGAAGTTCATCATGACACAGCGGTCACCTTGTCAGCTTTAGAGGTGCTTTTCACCTGCAGAGCAGTACTATTGCAAACAGAGCAGCTACACAGCGAACACTTCAGCTTTAAAACCTCCCTGGGTAGGTGCCCTCCCTACCAGAGACCTTTTCCATCCGGGCAGATGAGATCGCACTCAGTAAGGGATCCCTTTGCTGTGTGGCAAGAAACACAGCACTGACCCTCCTAAAGGTTCAGACTGCAGATAGCCTCCTGCAGCACTCACAGATGCAGGAGAATGTCAGAAAATTACCCCTTGTCAGGAAATAATAGAAATGTTATCTGTTCCTCTTGAAAGTTCCTCGAGACTGTTCCCTTCACCTTTCTCTCCACAGTGGCTGCTGGAGAAGGTTGCAGGATACAAGACCTGAACTGAAGCCAACCCCCTTCTAACTACAACCACCGTTAGTCTTCAAATCTGAACCTTTGGTCCAATTGCTCATCAGCTCTCAGTGCGACAGTGGCTGTACTCCGATTTCAGCTCAGACAGGCTGAGCTCTGGAAATAGCTTCATGCTACCTAAGTAAAGCTCTGAGGGAATGACAAAAATTGTTTGGACAGATGAAGGAACGTGTATCTTACCGTGACAAAATTCTCCATCTTTGGGTTTGTGTTACTCAGGAAATGTCTACAGCTGGTTCGCACAGACCTTTCCTCCACCTGCTAAGCAGCTCTGTGATGCTGCCTCAACTGCAGTGATGTTATTCATGCAACAGCAAGCTGAGCATACGTCACTCATCTTCAGGGGTCTGAATCCCTCTGACAAGGTGTAGTAAGACAGAGGTGAATCAGCATCCAGAACTACAAATGCTCTTTGCTCGGGATTAATCTGATCTGCTTTTAAGGCACATCAGCTTTATTTTGCCTGTTATTGTGCGCTTGGGGCATCTTTACACCTATTCATACCCAAAAGGGGCAGACCAGTATCTTAGCTCTGGCACTGGTTTGAGACCGGAGCATCTGCTCCCTTGGGAAAAGATGGGAAGGGCTGACACCACTTGCCCAATCACCACAGGGAGGCAAAGGTTGGCAGTGGCACTAGGCTCAGCGGCAGAGGTGGCGGCTGCTTCCTTCCACCACCAGAGGCATTGAGAAGGCCCCAAGTCCCAGGAAAACGGGTGCAGCTTAGTTGCAAAAAGAATACCCCGAGGCAGAGCTCGGGGGCCCCCTTCAGTGTGGTCCTGGGCCATGTCATCCCCTCTCTGGGAGCACCAAGTGTGCCCAGCCAGCAATGCTCTCCTCCTCGCAAAATCCCTAGCCCGTAAGATCTCCTCAGCTCTTCTTTGCTGCTTGCTAGGAAGCGGTGCCAGGGAGTGAGGGGCAGGCAGAGAGACCTGCCCCACAAGGGAGCGGAAAGAACCCTGCTGCTGCTTCTGCAAGAGGGCAGCACACCCGGCTTCACAGGTGTGCCTGGCCCCATCGGTGACTTTCTCAGTGAGATCACCACCACTGACAGATGGGCCACAAGGGTCCTTTCCAGCTGTAAAATTTCCCAGGAGACATCAGGGGCAGCAACAGAGTCTCCGAAACCGTAGCGACACTCGGGATTTCGGCAGCCCCACAGCCCCTCGCAGACCGCACATTGGCACCCTGGCCCACAGCAAGGGCACTGGCTCATCTCAGTTCAACACTTTCTCTGAGAAGTGTCCCAGCTTCCCCTCCTCCTGCACGGGCTGCGAGGCCTGGCCAGGGCAGGGCAGGTCCTGCTCCTGGTCCAGAGGTCTGGCGGGTGGCCGCAGCCCCCCGCTCCCTGGTGCGGGGCAGGCCCCCTGCAGCTCCACACACTTCTCCTTGTAGTGCTGGGTGTTGCCGGCAAAAGTCTCACAGCGGCTGAGGTTTTCCTCCTGCACTGGGCTGCCGACGTTCTCTTCACTTGGTCCCGAGGCCACTGCACCTTCCTGGGAGTTTTGGCTAAGGTAGACCACGATGATGTCACCCTTGAAATTCATTACTTGTCCACTTGAGATAAAGGTGGAGTTACTGTTTCCAGTCACATTTCCTGCGGGAGGAGGGAGATGAAAAGAAGACACACGTGATTAACATTTTCCTCTCACAAGATGGACACTTAGTGCAGTGAACTTAATCCACTGTGGTGGCTCTACTCTCGTTCTGTTATTTTTTCCCATCACACGAGGATGTTCTTATAACCAATGCCTTCCACTGCACCGTTTCATTATTTCCACTTTTGCCTCCTCAGGACAAAGCCTGTCATCCTCAGGAAGCCTGTTTGGAAGGCCTGGAAATATTTTCTCACTCAAATGTGCTCTGGGAAGCAAGAGAGAGCGTGACTACCTCATGCTCCTGATGTTGCTCGACGCATAAGCTGCATCCAACCTGCCTCTGCCTGCAGTTTGTGAGGAAATGATCATTATTTCTAACTATGAGATCGTTTTTAGAGTCCTTGGCATCGCATTGGTTTTTCTCCCCCCGCTTTGGTAAACAATCAGTCCTTCCACGTAGGCTAGGTAGTAGGCTTACTGAATAAATACTGAAACACTTAGCATCAGACCATAGGGTCACACAGAGTCCAGATGACATGGAATTTACATGATTATCTTATATTGTCCTGATCCCCCCTGTAAGTACACTCTGGTACCACCCAGTGCCCTCACGGATTTACCCAAATATACGCTGACTCCAGGGAAGACACAGGGTCTATATTATAGCAAACCAATGGAATTGTGGTTTCAGTGAATCTAGCTGCGGTTAGAGATTTTTCAGTATAAATTCAATCTTTCTGCCATTGAAGGACTGGGTTGCTGACTCAAGTGACAGCAGGACAAGACTCTAGGAGTTAATAAATTTCCCTCAGAGCAGAAAGAAAATAACAGAGCACGCTTTCAACAAACTAACAAACTTGTTAAAGCCGAAGAAACCAAGCAAAAAATATGAAAATCTTCCTAGCCTATGAACACTCTTCCCAAGAAATGTTTTTCCTGCTGTGCTTCACTTGATCATGATTTGTGAACTGATCTGACACCTTTTAGACATTTTGTGCTTTTCTTCTTTATGTTCCTCCACACTTGAGACATTCCCATTTTCCTTGCAGCAAAGCATGGCCCGGCCCAGAGACATGCTGTTGGTCGAGCATCCACAGGTGATGTTGGCTCATCAGCAACGGACACGGGGCTCTGGCTGTGCTGAGTGCGGACTTGTGCCTGCTCCTAACTGAGTCTGGATAGCACTCCAGCGTCTATCAACACTCTATTGTTGAGCAATCTTATTTATTTCAGCTAAACCACTACATTGCTATTTCTCTGCTTTCTTTCCAAGCGTTATTGATTAGCAGGAAGTGCCAATAAGAGTTTTCTCCACGCGAGTTTTTTCCCTGCTGGCTGCTTCCCCTGTGTTAGATTCTATTTGGCTGTTTGCCATCAACAGAACTGTTCGGCAAACTGAGGGTACAAAAGTAATCGTTTGCCTTTATACGCTGCCTGTCACTCAAGATACTGCAGAAAAGTTTACCAGTGCTCAGTACGAGAGCAAGAATTTAGAAATCTATGTGGCAGAGGGGAGGGAAAAAAACAAGAAAGCAGATCATCATATTTATAATGTTTAGTTGAATGTGGCTGGCAAATCTTCACTGCTTTCTGAAGACATCATGTTGAAATAAAATGGTATTTGAGGCCCAAAAGCACAGAAAATGGACACACGCGCTTCCTGGACCACACCAGGAGACGTGCTTCCACTCTGCAAAGTATAAGGAACACCTTTAGAGTACAAATGAAGGCACTGTTCTCTGCAATGTTTCAGCCTTTTGATCTCTTCAGATTATCTTTTGATATTAATTACAATAGCAGATGAATTTTTGTGGTAATTATTCACTAAGAACTGGAACAATACAGGTGATTACTTTTTTCTGAGCCATGTGATGGCTTCTAGGTTGTAAGAACTGTTTGTCATTGCTGAACCGAGCTGGTCTGGAAGTGGAGGGCTCTGCAAAACCATTCCTAATTGTGAGTCACGCAGGTCTTCCTGCACTCATGCTTTATGCTGTAGCCCTGCAAATGACTCGAGATGGTCATGAACCGACGCTTCATGTTCTGACTGCCTCCAGTCAATTTCTGTTGACATTTTGAGTGTTAGGGAACTAAGACCAAATCGTCATGGAATTACCCACGGCTGCCTTCTTCCCACTTTTTCATCCACCCTCTTTTGTTACGAGCAGCACCGTGTGCGAAGCCTGGTGGCTTCAGCTGCTTTGAGAAGCTTTATAGGTTTTGCACGCACGTTGATACCATCTGGGCATTTCACAAGGCCCAGCAAAACGACCAATGCTGTTGTGGCTCCACATGCAGCCCCAGTGTGGCTGGGGTGCTTCAGGGTGGAAGCCGCGGCTAAACTCTGGCCCACTCCTCGTGCAACCAGGTGTTGCCAGCAGGGCCATGGCCACTCTGCAGGCAGATGAGAACCTCTGTCGGTGAGTCACATTGGCTACAGACTAACTAACCCGGCACTCTCATACTGCCCACAGCTCGGTCAGTATCTTCCGGCCGTCATGCCTAAAACTTGGCAAATTAGGAACAGAGTATCTGTGCTCGAGTTTCACCAGATGGCACTACAGCATGTACATACCAAAAGGCACAGACACAACTACAATCTGATATAAAGAATTATGGTGCAGATCTAAGATGGTATTTTCTAGCACACTGCTTAAATCCAAGCTCTCCTGTATGCCCTATTATTCCTTAATATTTTCTCTTCCTCTTCCTGTCAGGTTTAGAAAGAAAAGTGGTACTTCTGCAATGCCAAATACTACTTGACTTTCAGTTGTACCTCAGAGCCACCTTCCAACAACAACGACAAAAGATAATTTGTGTTCTCTTTACTACTGCTTAATTAGGTACGGACCAGGCAGTGGAACTGTGTCAGGACTTCAGGAAAATGAAGCAGCAGCAAAGAGGGTCTGCTCTTAGAAAGATGAACGCTACACCCTTTCAGATTCCCACATGACATGGATGTTGAGAGAGGAAGAGCCTTTGAAAGTGTTGCTTTTGGGCTTTGGCAGACTGCCAAGAATGTCTCCAGAAGAAACTTTAAGGAACGAGATGGTTTTAGAGAAGGGCAACTGCTTACAACAGCTGTGTGTATTACAGTAATAATTACATGTCCCAGCCAAAACTGAGGTTTCATTACGCTTGGCAGTGCATTGACATAAATAAAAATAAAGCATCTGACTTGAAGAGATTATAATCTAAATGACACGACAGGCAGTTTGCAGACTTTTATACTGAAAAACAGTCTGAGGGAGGAAGGTTTCATCTAGAAAAGGCTCGTAACTTCCCTTCTGCTAGTTTAGCTTTAGTGATTTTTTTTCCCTGCTTTCACTTGACAACTTTGATATATTTACTCAATTAGTAAATTGGCAGTCGATTAGAAAATTAGTGACTGTTTCAGAGTGGCTTCAGGGACAGAGCACTTATGTATGGAGAAACAATGTCTGTATGAAATTACTTTTAGGTCAACACTCATATCCTAGCAAATTAAAACAAAGAGAAAGAGCTAAAAGCAGAAAATAAACACGATCTCTTAGACCCAGTTGTAGCCACCAGGTTACAGCTCTAGCTGGAGTTTCTCTGGCCACCATATAAATGTAACTGAACTTAAACCTGGTGGCAAAAACGTGCATGCAGATTACTGAATAGAAAACTGCCTGTCTGAGCTTTATGGATCCTTTTCTTTACTTTACTCAGCCTCTAGGTCCCTATATTCTCCTCCTTAGTTTTCTCCAACACACACACCTGCTATCACCAAAATACTTCAGTAACAGAATTGCATGGTCTCTGCAGTGACAGCCAGAAGATGGGTTCTGCACTGCTGGTTGGATCAGGGCAGGACAATGGTCCCTCAAAGTGCTCATACTATTTGCAGAATTCACTGAAAAAAACAATCTGCTCAAAAACTCTTTCAGTTTTGTTTTTCAGGTTAGCTCTGGGGCAATTAAGTGAAAAGGTATAATTTTATTCTTGCCTCCCTCTCCCAAATCAGACCCTCAGTATTATACTGAGCTAGCACAGAGAACAACCCCGTATGACCGGGTACGGGTCAAGCCTACTGGGCTTACCAGATGCTGGAGGGAGGTCTGAAGTGCTGCTGTTTGTCCCTGAAGTGCTTCTGTTTGTGTTCTGGTACTTGACGTTAGTACTATCTGAAGATGCACCTTCTATACCTTGGTCGCTTGCTAGAGTGCTCTGACCAGCAGAGAGAAAATTCAAGCCACAGGTGCACTGTGTATAGGATCCTCTTTCTGGGGAGGTGGAGGCACCGTCAGCTACAGCGTAACAGGGTTTGCTCCACTTTCTGGGAGATTCCCTGTATGAAATGCCACACCTCACACAGATCTTCTCTGAATCATAGTTTGTTGCAAAATAATCTGTGTCTTTGTTCCCCGATTCCTTCAGGCAACTGTGGGCACGTTGGCAAGATTTCTGAAGGAGTTTGTCCGTGGCAGTGGGTGCCACATCTGTGTCGGAGGAATGGTGACAGCCTTGAGAGACTGATTCTTCCTCTGTGCTCCCGATCTCTGAAAAGTACTGATTCAAACTGTCATTCTCCCCTGCCTCCATCGGTTCTGAGAATGACGACATGGTTTTGCTGGCAGTCCGACACAGTAAAGATAAATAATCAGCAGTATTAAGATCCTTATCCGTGTATTCATCTTCTGTGGGAACTGGTGGGAAATGGTGATCATCAGTCTCGGATACCACAGAAAACTCCTGGAGGCTTCCGCCTGCCTCGCACAGCGCCGTGCCGGGGCTCCCGTTTCCACAAGGACTGTGGCTGCTAGGGCAGCACGAGTTTCCAGCGGCAGGAGAGCCAGTGGGACCCAGGAGACATGTGCCTTCAGAGGTCTGGGGGACAGCAGCATTTGTGATGCTCATGGTGACAAACGCATCTCTAGGGGGCTCCTGTGAGAAATTAAAAGTAAAAATTAGTTTAATAAATAGATCAACAGAAGGTTATTTCCAAGACAAAGAGGGAAGAGGTATATCTCAGTTCTTCCTGAAGTTGAGCAGCACTGCCCTGTTTTGAGTCTTGAAGTGTAACGCTGCTCTGATGTGAAACTGTGACTGGTGATGCTGGGCTCAACAGGTGCTCAGGAAAAAAACACCTGGTGGCCTGAGGGGTGACAATTTTGTGATATGACTATTTGTAGTTCTTAAGAAGGCACTGAAGAGTTAATAAATCTAGAAGAGTTGCTGGATTCCGTTGTTTAAGAGCTAGTAAATCTAGAGGGATTGCTGGATTCTACTGTTCCTTAAGTACCATCAGTAAGGCCTACCTAACTGCTTAGAAGGGTTTGGAAACCCACCATGTGTCTGAAGGGCTGTTGGTTTGTGAAGCTCTTACTGGGAGCCAAAACTTTATTATCAGCAATAATCAAAGTAAGAAATCGGGTTGATGCAGAGGGCCCAAGAAAAGCTAGAAAACAAGAATTCACACAGGCAAGATTGCTTTATACTAGAAAACATTAGGACAACAAATGCAAAGGCTCATGACGTCACATTGCCAGTACTTGTCAACGTAAAGCTACATTTATGGTTGCAGGTTAAAGAAAAAAAAAAAAAAAAAAGTTGGGAAATACTTCAAGGGCTCCCTTCAGTTCCTGCAAGTTGTGCTGTAGAGATGGGTATTTGAGAATGGATCCCTTTCACTTCTAGCATCTGTTCAGATCTTCCAGGGTAGAAGAGAAAGCGTAAATGCTGGCAGGCACTAATTGCTGTTGATTCACTCCTCTGTCCTGGAAGATCTGAGCAGCTGTCAGTGCAAAAGGCTGCATGAACACTTACGAGACAAAACGAGAAGTATCTGCTCAGAAAGATGGATTTGTCTGGTATGGGGTTTTTTGGAGTAATGGAATTTGAGTCTTTCAACAGTTAAGCTAGACAGAGCTCCTAGATGGGGTGAGGTGGGAGTATGCACCTGGGACACCTCAGTCCACCTTTACGGTGTGAAGCCCGCAGTGCACATGAACTTGAACCTGTGCCTTCATCTCAGCATTTCAAGCATGGGATCTGGTGTTCTTTCAGAGCAAAACCTCTGTAAGTAAGGTCTTACTTTTTTCCACAACTGAATAAACAAGAAGGATTCCTGCAAGCACTAGAATTAAGGTGTCCCACCATCAGTTTCTTTAGCTGATGGCTCTGTGCTAAATGCCCTGTGTCTGGCATTCTTGGTGTTACCTCTAACCCAGGTTTTTCCCCTGTGAGCACTCTGGTATGTAAAAAAAGCTGCAATCTCAACCGAAGCTTCTCCTGCTCTTAGCATTTAGAACTGCACTCTCCTAGGCAGAGTCTCAGGTGTTCAGCAACCAGTGGGCTCATGTTTAACTTTCTCCTCATAAATAATGATCACAGAGACTTCTACCACTGTTAAAACCGGCTGAAACCAGAGAGCACGTTCAGAAGCTATTTGAGAATTGTGATTTCATATGCCTCACATTTGCAGAAAACCAGACTGAAAAAGTCAAAGTTGTGAGCACTTTCTGAGGAACTCAAAACCTGGTCTTCAGCCAAACATTAACATAGAATCTGCTTCAGGAGGGGTGTCAGGAATGCCACGGGGAAAACATAAAACAAAGAGAAAATGCAAGCGTCTTTGACTTTACCTTTGTTCCTTTTATTTGGCTGCACACTTCATTAGCCCAATTCTGTAGATCTGCTGTAGGGAAAGCAAAAAGAGTAGCTGTAACATACAGCAGGCACTGAAGTTGGCCACACATACAAATACCCACAGCCATTCGCTATCCGCAGTGTCATATTAAATAAAAACTAGCCAGACTGTTTTTACTGCCTGCTCAACTGTTCCAGCATCGCTGTAGCTGAGGACTCATAGTAACTGGAACAGGGATGTATTTCTGTGGAACAAATGTTTCCAAGCTCCTAAAATAGATCACAGAAAAACTGTGTTCCACATCAAATGGGGTTTCTTTCCTGGTCATATGTCACATCAAGCTATGACTGGCCCAATACTGACCCGCTTGCAGTGGTACGGTCTGTTTCAAAAGAGATCACGCGGGTGGCCCAAAGGCCGTTTTCAGACATGAGTGAGAAGCCTGGAGAGAAGAGGGTAAGCCACTGAAACCATGGGACGGCAGGCTCAAATACAGCACAGTCCACTTAATCAGGGTCAGGAACTTAGTGAGGAAATTCACTTGACTGAAGTATCTCCCAAGGAAAAGCTTTAAGTCCAACAATGCTTTATGGTAAAGACTGCCACTTACTGAGTTAGCAATTCTTGTTTTCTCTTTATACTTTTCAAGAGATTTTGTAGGGCTGAGGTCTCACGTACATAAGCTTTAAGCTTATGCTGGTTTTGTATGCCTGAAGATCAGTCAGCTACGTAGCCACTGCCAGTTCCCACCAATGATTCTGTTTCTCTCATGCTGAGTCTGCACATACAACATCAGTCCCCCTGACACCAAGCAGGCAGAGCTTCTCCCTGAGCCTTCAAGGCTCCGGGGCTCTGATGAGCGGGATTTACTAAGCAAAGGCAATGCAGGACTGTCACTGAGCAGCAGGGCAATAACAATGTCAAATAAAAAGCCTTTCTCTCTAACCTGCTTTGCATAATAAGTATTTGGTTTGCAATGAGAGTCACCATTTCCTCCAGCCCATCCCAGGAATTCCAGATTTAGCACAACCCGTCTTTAGAGTGGCAGAGGCAGCCTATTTCTAAAACACAGGCTGAAATACGCTTTACAAGCCAGGGTTGCTGTCTTCTCTTTCACTACTCCCAAAACATTTCGTGAAGTTTTAGGGCTTGGGAAAGAAGATGATGGAAAAGCAACACTAGGAAAAGCTTTTCATGTTTAGATGGAAAACATAAAAAACGAAGAGAACAATACAGATATGTCCTTAACTAAGGGGCTTAACACAGAGTTGAGTAACTGTTAAAGGTATTGTATTAATAATATATTCAGTACCCCATTGTTCTCCAGTATGCCTTTGCAAAAATTTTTCTATTTTTCTATGTTTACTGTTTATTCTATTTCTTTCTAGTATTTCTTCCACGCCTCATCAGAATTCAGCCTTCAGCTACAAACATTGCCTCCATCATGTTTTCAAATACACAGCAGGCCTTTGTCTTGAAATCTGTATTTTAACCTGTCTAGATATAGGTTTCTGGAGAGGAAGGCAAGTAGGAGGAAGGAGACAGGAGTTGGTGAAAGCCCCATAAGTCTTTTCCTGCTTCCCTTCAGCAAAGGGGTCTTCTACTGTAACATGTGGTGCAGAGCAACCATTCTGCTATAAAAACTCCCAGCACCAATCCTTCTTCATCCCTCTGCCCTGAGGGTGGTCACCCCAAGGGCGGTCAGGGCTGCAGGAAGATACCAAGTGATTTGCTTTATGTTGCCTGCCTAGAAGAACAGAATTTGAAGCCCAGCTTTGTGCTAGTTAAAGCGTATCCTTAGAGATAGATAAAGGGATAGCACAGGACTTCCAGAATAACTCTTGAGTTTCTTAGCCTGATGGTTACCTATGAATGGCAGAGAGAATCATGCAGTTGTCACATTCATATCAATAGCTAGCACATACCTGTTAGCTTTTTTCCCTTATTCTTGTAGTATATGATGAAGATGACAATGCCAATTAGTGCCACAAAAAACAAGATGACAATTAACACGTATAAGATCCTGTCTGTTCCTGCAAGTTATAAAAAAGATAGTGCCATCAAAATATAGCTTGTACTCAGCAGCATGACAATCCTTGCTCATTTCACCTGCTTTTCCACAGAGGAGGGATGGATTTTTTTCCTTCCTATTTGATTTTCAGTTTCTATAATGAGGACAACAGCACTAGCCCTCATGAAGTTCTGTGACACACAGTCTTACTGAATGTACCTGGTACCAAGCCGTCTCCATAAAAAAGATTCTTGGTGTCTTAGACATATGTGATCTAGTTAGACCCCTCTGAAAGCCCCGCTGTAAGCTACCAGCAGCCCATAGGCTGGGATTACTCTCCCTCAGGGGATGGAGGACATACATCTCATGGAGACTGTAGAATTCAGCTGGCAAAATGTGTCCTTTATCTCAGCTTACAAAGGATCACTGCACACCAGGCAAGCAGCTGTCCACATACCATTTCCACACTGGGGAAGGAAATAGGCAGTGGGCAAGAAGGAAGAGCTACATTCAGCTGAGACTCTATCTATTGCTATGAAACGAGCGCGGTGAGAAGCTGCGAGCCTTTATACAGACAATCTAGGCACGGAAATCAGCATTAAAAATGAGAGCTGTAAATGTGATAGAGGTCATGGGTACAACAGCAATGCTGCTTGCCATGCAGCTTCAGTGGGAAGTGTAAAGCCCTGCTCAGCAGTGGACATGGGCCCTAGAACCGCAGTCTTGGTCTACAGCTTCTCCCCCTGGAGTCACCCACAGTAGGAACTGAGTTAAACCTGCCAAAACCCCTAGTAAACACATCCCTACTCCTCCTCCCTGCTACTTTCTAACAGATAATCTGTACGAGGACAGATACCATCTTCTGATGGCTCAGGCATCTTCCGTTCTGCACAAATTGCATCTGACTTGTCAGTCCCAGGCATCATTTCTGCCATTCCTAGAGCTGTACAGCTGAAAAAGAAAGACAAAGAGGCTAGGTTCTCAAAGATGAAGCTTGTCATGGCTCCTACACTTACACACAGTAGAACTTTCTGTTGTAACATACAAGATTTCTCCTGCGTTTTTCAACCCTTAAGAACCTCAGATATCTTCTTTATTTTCAGCTGCGTCAGCTCAGCAGTTCTGCTGACTGCTCTCTCTTTCCCCCCTGCAAGGAGAATTCCAGCTTCAGTGTGAGAATGTCTCTCTTGCTGCACAGCCAACAGAGATGCTCCGTGCACGCTTAAGACAGCCCGAAACACCCCACTGAAAAATGCTTTCATCCAAGCTTCTCCCTGCCCCCGGCCATCATGATCCTTTTGCAAGGTACAGGGACTTACTTGGTCCAGGATTTACATTCGTCAGTGGATGAAGCAACCTTTGAGAAGTAGCCTCTGGAACAGGGTATACACATTGTGTCCTTGTCCTGTTGCACTGTGTGTAGTAAAGGAAGAAAAACTTCATAGCTGAGTTTCCCTGGGTCCCTTTCAGGTGAGGGGAAGATGACTATGCTTCCCAACCTCCTGCTTCACCCTCCCTTAATCCCGCTGAAAGCTTCCCTGGAAAGAGAAGGCTCTTAGATTATGTGAGAGCAGCCATGACAGTCACATGTCCACAAGAAAAAAAGTATGCTAGCCTCACCTGAGCACTTCTCTACATGATCAAAACACTTGCATTTTGTTTTCAATCAGACTTAACACTAAATTAAATGTCTGTAATAAATCTTTGCATCACAAGTCATCTAAAACAGAACACTGGTGTCACTTGAAAGGTGTTAATCACTTTTCAGTTTCTTCTAACATTATAAAATGGCAAAGCAAAATCATTGGACGAAAAAATGATTTCAAATCCGACCTCAGGAACTGCTTTTCTGAATACTGGAGCACTGCGTGACCTAGTGACTCAACAGTCAGACACTTCAGCAAACGTTAGGAACGCACTTAACTCCCTGTGACTATTGCCGTGTCCACGCGACATCTTGAAAAGTCACTTGATCCAAGATACTATTTAAACTACTGAGGCAGAGGCCTTCAAAATGCACATAATCCAGGAGGCTTACAACTACAAGAGGAGTAGTACCAATAAGCCAGATACGCAGTCATCTGAGAGTCTAAAGTATCCTTTCTAACATCACAACCCACACGATGCTGGCCTCACTCCGTAGGCTTGAGTTGGACATTGCACTTTGCACATTCCCTTTCTCTATCTTACCAGGATGCTTGACTCCAAATCCTGGAGCACATACAGTATTTCTCTGACAGCAGTCGCAGTCTTCATTCCAGTGGTAGCCCATCGTACAAGCACACTGCCGCTGGAAAGTGCTGTTCCCTGGGTTCACTTCTCTCAAAGCTTTCCCTGAAAGAGAAAGCAGGAGTAAAAATCTTACTGATAATAAGCCTCAAGTTTTATGAACCTCTTGTTCTAACTATATACTTTGCTTGAACGACAGGTGCAAAACCATTCATGTAGGAGGAAACGTTATCCTTCAAGACTCATGGGAGACCCTTGCTGAGCACAGGGCTCCTCACCAATTACACTCCTGAGCAATACTTTTCCTTGTAGTTGCTGTAGAAAAACTGAGCTTTTGCAAGGGTGAGACAAACATGTTAGGGAAAGTGAATGCGTAGTATGCTGGGCAAAAGGACGACCTTTAAGATCCAACTTACAGGAGTGAATGGCCCCAGTGAAGATAGTCTCCTGCTGCTACTAATGATTATGTTCGTGGTGCTCAGCACAGAATCGCTGCTGCCTGGGGTTCTCCCTCTCTGCCAGGCTCTTCTGCAAGCCCAGACTCCAATGTCAGGTACTCGAACAAAGCAACTTCCCTAGATCCGCTTTCTCATCTTTATCCTTCACTAATTTAGATTAAAAGGTATGAACAGCTCACCTTGATCACATATTTTATGTAGTAAGCATTTCTCTTCTTCATTCCAGACATCCATATACTCATTTGGGCCACAGGGCTGGCACGTGCTATCAGAAGTATCAGTGCATCTAGCAGACATGTACTTTCCTGTGAAGGAGAGAAGGGCAAGTAGGCTGTTTGCAAGTTGCACACCAGCTGTTTAAGGAGCTTAGGAAAAATAACAGGCTGGGTTAAAGCTGCTGTACCGCTGTGGACAATCATTTCTTCCTGCTACCTTTTCAGTTCCTCAGTCTGGCCCCCTTTTTTGCGTGGCACTGAAACATCTGTGAAGCTTATGGCCTGGGAACAGTCCAACCTACACACGTGAGAATCAAGCTGCTTTCTGTCTCCTGTAGTGGTTAAGTACTATTCCAACAGAACAGCTGTTACAGCTTTTGCTGAGGTCAGCAGAACCACTCCTGCACTGGAAGGCCTTTGTAAGCCTGAAATCATGCACCTGTAAGGGTATGTGCCAACAGATCAGCAGAGGCACAAGAACAAGCCACCTCACTGACCCACAGAGCTGTTTCTAATGAGCGTTTCAGTTCCGAAGCCGGTACAGCCCAGTGCTCACATACCTGGCTCACACTTTGTGCAGCACCGTCCAGAGTATTCATAGTGTTGTTCGCTTTCACACAGCGGAGTGATTTGTAGTGATAACTGGAGTGGAGAAGGAGAGAAGACATGAGAACCAATATGCCTGGAGGGTTTCAGACCTCCCTAGTCACAGTGCTGGCAGAGAGGAGGAAAACTTCTCTTCTGTATAGCATTTTGGATAGCTAAGCAGTAAAAAAATTACCCAACATGTATGACTTCAAAGACGCTTTGTAGACACGATAAAAATATGTTCTTGATGCTGTACACACAGGGACTTGAAATACAGCCAGGTGATAAATAAATGACAGCCTTGCAATTTGTCATGAACTTTTGACCTGCTATATAACTTTCTCATACAGTACCCTATTATTTGAAATCTACTACTTTAAAACTATAGTAAAAAAAAAAAAAAAGTTGGCATAGAGATACTTCTGCAGTCTCTTCCACAGGTATGACCTCAGATCAAGAGGTGGGCAATGGACAGTTTTAATTTATAACATTAAGCAAACAAGTAAGATGAATGATTTACACTCCTACAAAAGAAGAAGTTCCCAGCTTCCCGCTGGGATATACAATATTCCTGACCAGCCCCAGAAAATACTGAACTTTAATCTTGCAGCTTTTTATGGTTCCCACCGTGTTCTGCAGAGACGGTCTTATGGAACTGAGGAAGCCATCCAGGGAAGTAATATAATTAAACCAACAACTTTTTGCTTCTCAAAAAATCCAAAACAAACACAACACAAACCACCCCCCTCCAAAACACCTGAAACTGTTACCTGAGAGAGCATCTGCAGAGCAGGTAGCAGTGTCTCCTCTAACTCTTGCGGGCCTTCACATCCCCTCCCAGCTCTTGGCTGCCCGTACACGTGGTGGTCCTACCTACAATGCAGCACACACGGCTCCCTCTGCCAGGCTTCGGGACACAGCTTGCGCTGGTGAGCCTGGCCAGCCAAGCGCTGCGCCCAGTCCCTCGCTGACCCTGCCTTGTCTGCCCGGGAGTGGTCCTCTGGGCAAACTCAGCATCTTACAACTAGTTGTTGATCTTGCAACAGAGAGATGATTCAAACTCTGGCGTGTAGCAAGGAATCCTTCATTACTGGATACAGATGTTAAAATCTTATGTACTCGGAGAGAGCTGCAATAAAGCTTCTGCTGCTGGTTAAAAGGAGCTTTTGCCATCTAACAGCATATGACACCCCTATGCCTACTAATAACTGGTTTCCATTTCTTTACTTAGCATTCTCCCCTTGTTTCCTCCAAGTTTTTACTTCTCCTCTTTTCTCCTTTTCTAGTTCCAGCAATAGCAATTTCTTTAAATAGAATATTTTCCCCTAAGCACCTTGTCCTCTTCTAATGCTGGGAAGGATCTTGTAACTTTAAGATGACCAAAAAGGTTGCAATTTTTCTTTGAAACACTACTTTTTAGCTTGGAGTTTGAGCCATGGGTTGGTGCATAACTTGTGTTTATCAAAACCGCACTAGCTGCGTTTGCAACAGAATACTACCTTAAGTCAGGAGTCTTAAGTTTCCATGTTTTTGCAGTTTATAAGCAATTTACAGCCTTTTTTTTTTTGTTTTTAATCATTACAACAATTTCAGGTCAAAGTAAGAGTCTAGTCCTGCAATAAGTCTTCCGTTGTCTCATTGTTTCCTTGTCTCTTTCTTTGCGTTCATCAGCAGTACCTTTCTCACGATTAGATCATACCGGTTTTGAACAAACATTGCACTCTGTGTTTGCACAGCACCTCCCAGGAGAGGCACAGGATAAGGATCAGTGCTGGCGAGGTGAGAGGTGATCTAGGAAATGGAAAGCCGGGCCAGCCTGGCAGCTGCACAGTGACACCGCTCAGTGTCCCAGGGGAAACGCTGCAAACACTCCCAGAATTGAAGTGGCTCATTTTCTGTAGCACACTTCAGGCACGGCCAGCACGGGCTTGAGGCGACGCTGTGGGACCAAGCAGTAAGAAAAAAGTCTTGAGTGGCTGATTCTCTCTTCCCAGCTGTCCAAACAGGCAATAAAAGTGATGAGACAAACAAAGGTCCAGTCACTCGTTTTTTGTCACAGAACGTCCTCCCCTTCCTTGTTTGCCTTGGTTCGATAGTTCCTCTTTAGGAGAAAAGACTAAGAAATGACTGAAGTGTCAAACAAGGGCAAAGTCATCCTTTTTAAAGAAGGATATGCAAATTTGCTGAAGAGCATTCAGCTAAAGGGTCTGGAATAATTTCTGCGACTCACAACTTGGCCTGAGGAGAAGCGGCAATCCGCAAGCGCGGGGGGCTAGGGGAGCCCGCTAATTGCTGGGCCACCTTTTGGAAACAGTTTCATACCTCTCTGCTTTCCTGTACAAAGAGGGCTACTGTTACTGTACAACTCACAGCTGCATAAATCCACACTCTGTGTCAATAAGCAGCCTTTTCTATGTGTTTTGGTGTCAAGCTGCAGGCAGCCTTTTCAGCTGCTTTTTTCCCTTTTTTCAAAAAAAGGACGCTAAGCAAGAGTCTGCTTGTAGAGTTGGAGAGCTTTGATGACTCAGAGCAACAAAGCACCACTGTGTTACTCAGATCTTGAAAAAGCACACACAGGTGCTTCTGAAGGGGGAACCAGCAGCGTTCAGATTCCTCTCCTCAGGCTTAAGGAAATATTTATTCTTGGTGCCGTTGAGCAATCAGATGGCAGCAGAAGCTGTGTGTCATGGATGCTAAAATTACTTTTCACTCAGATGAATGTTCAGACAGACATTTCAGAGAATAGAGTTGCATGGGCCTCTTTGCTTTAAAAGAAAAAAATCTGGAAGAACAGGCTTGGGGGTTTCCACAGACTTTTCCCATGTCACTTCTGAACGAGAACTTGAGACCTCAATGAGGATTGCTCATTATCAATAATCTTACTTTTGCAAAAGTTGAGATGTAGAGAGACATGTCAAGAGGTAACTACCTTAAGATGACACCTTCTTGCTCAGGTGTAGTTGTTTCTGGAGAGTATTCAAGTCATCTGTCATCACTTGGAGAAAAAAAATGTGCTTTGCTCAGGCATTTCACATCACAGAACCAGAGCACCTACAGGAGAGACAGCTATGCTCTGTCCTGCCTTGCACACCACTTGTTCTTTATACTTTGGAGCTTGAGTTTATTTAAAACACTTGCTTTTGAGGTCCTTAGACTTGCCTGCTGTAGCACTGTAATTGTGGGCTTTATTTGCTTTCATCAAGGGGACTGAGCTTTGACCAATATTTCCTGATCTGAAGTAGCCTCAGCAAGCACAGCTCCCTGGGATTTACCTGGGACGGCTTCTGCGGTCATCTGCTGCTTTTTCTCCTCCAAATATGAGCCACTACCTCTCCTCTCTCAGGTATGGATCGTGTGCCTACAGCCTTCCAGCTTCCTACCTGATTTGGGTCAGCAGTATTGCAAAGCAAAACTTAGATTTCTTCAGCTCACTGCCAGTTTCAGAGGCTTGCCTAAAAAATTATTTAAGAATAAAATCAAATCTGGCTCTCACTGGGTGCTGCTTCACGGCTGGTGCTCCCAGGAGCTCTCCTGAGACACACAATAGTAACGTGCACAATGAATGACTGGAAATTTTTACAATGGTGAGTTTATAATGGGAAAGAAGTGTCTGATGTTGAAGACTTAATCATAATCATATGGATGTCGAATGCAACAAGTCCAGACTTCACTGTTGATAAAATGCAACCAAAGCAGCACGCAAGTCACAGCTTTGCAGTTCCAATCATCCACTTGCAGGTCTGTAATTCATCACGAAAATCTTAGATTGTGAATGAAATGCTTTTGGTGATGTCGACTTTCCAGTGACCAGTAAACCACATCACAGAACTACCACCACGTGGTAAAATACAGCCGGGAAATGGCAACAGCTAAAAACTAAATATTATTTCATTCTTAAAAATAGGTCCTTGAAACCCTGCTAGAGCCTGAATACCTAAAGAAGCCAGAAAGAACATGAGGGATAAAACCAATAATGGAGAGGTCAAGAGAAAACTGTAATTCACAGCCAGGAAGCAGGCAAACACTGGTAAAAGTCCCATCTTCACTATTCCCTTCGCCCCTCTGTTTTAGTGCGCTGCTAAAACCAAATGTGTGAGCAACCAGCGCCGCTTCACCAATGGGAAGGACCATTCCTCCATCTCACTGAACCCACTAGAGTTATTTCTAGCTGGCAGGCTACATGAAGGAGAAGTGCCACTCTGATCACTCTCTCAGCGGGGCATCAGAGAGAGGCAGACAGGAACCTCAGGGATATCAGATGGGAGACGACAGAGGCGATAGATGGCAGGGCTGAAATGGTTACCAAGCAGCCCTGTGAATCAGCCGGCTTTCTTCTGCGGGCGGACTGAAAACTTGCCCTCACCTGCACAGTGCTCAGCATTCAGAGACAAAGTCGTCTTCATGCAACAGCCAGATGGGTAAACCTGAAGTTCATCGACCAGGCTGCCGGTAGCGTTTGCGCGTTGCCTGCACTTTGGTGCAAAGCCTCAGGCTTTAATCTACGTGTCCTCGCCGCCACAGCAACTCAAAGACTAATAGCTACTAGATGGAATATTTTAAAGATGAGTCAGAGAGTAAAAACTCAAAAGCTAACAAAACCAAAATACTGAACAAAAAGGTGTGACAGCAAGATAACAATTCATAGTAAGCAGAAATAAAAACTGTGGAATAACGACATGACCAAAGCTAATACCTAGACGTGCTTGTGAAAAGGCCAGCAAAGGCTTTGGCTTCCTTCTCCTGGATTTTAGCATTGCATATGGAGCAAATGATGAATATTCTGCAGGTAGAGATACAAAGAGTAGTGAGTGGTAGGGCTGTAGCCCTTACTCTGGATGACGGTCGTACAGAGGGGATGTACGTAACATCCACAGACTGTTCTGCCTTGGTGTGAGTTACAGTAAGAACTGCATGATCAGATCTGCACCTTCACCATGAAGGAATTGCTGCCTTTATTAAAGAGCTCAGGACAGAACTAGGCATTGGTTTATTTACTCTTTAGGTGTCACCGCAAGGAACCAGCTCCGCCACGGACTGTGGGCCAATCAAGTTGGTAAAGATATTCCTCCCTGATTTGAACAGACTTTGGCTCATTTACACAGGCAACCTGTTTTACTACATGTGGCATTGCACAGGAGAATTTTGTTTCCTGCGAGAAGAGATTCAAGGAGTCATCTCATCCTTGCTACTAAATGATGAGAAGTTACTGAAGAACATGATGCTCACAAGGCAAAACTATTTGCTGTGGCAAAATAACATGCTCAAAATAGATTCCCTTGAGTGCTACATAAGCAAGTTTTAGGACTTCATATAAACCTAGTAGCACATTTTTCCCTATCTTGATTCCAGATTAATTGGTTGCCTAACAAAACTTCATAGTATTTTTTTTTCCATACAAGATTTCTTTGCTTTCCCCTCCACTTTGACCACTGACTAAATACATTCTGCACCCATCTGCAGTCACAACTGTTGTTCTTTGTCATTCTTGAACAGATCCTATATACTTCTTTTTTTTCTTTTGGAGTAGCCACAAAGTGGTGAGGGTGAATGACCTCATTTTTTTCTCCCCTCCTCGGCTATTTGGCTGTTGCAGAGTGAATTAAACTGGCCAGCTTGGCTCTTAACAAACACAGCCCTTCCTGGTCTCTTTTGTCTAGATTTTAAGAGGGGAGCAGGCAGTGGGTCTCAGCTCCCTGCCTACTGCACTGTCATCCTCTGCCACAGCTCCTGCTTCAGCCTGTCCTCTGGAGACACGGCAGGGAAGAGGCAGGGAGCCACCACCTACACATCCGAGCAAGCCGTGTGGGGAATATGTTCCCGCCCTGGGAATGCTGGTGGGGTTGTGAGCAGAAGAGGACCCAGAGAATAAAGGTGAGAGTTGGATGCTGCAGCCTGTGTGATGGCAGCAGGTCAGGGGAAGGTATCTACTCCCTCCCTGGGCCTGCACAGGGAGATCTCCCTGTGACTCCAGTGGGAAAAGGACAAGGCTCCATTCTGTGATGATTAATGACTCTTTGACTACGTTTGCCACCCTGACATCCTAGGCACTGTACAAATACCAAAGAAAGCCAAGCCCTCAACCCAGAGAATTCATACCCTGAAAAGGCAAACAAAAATTGTAACCATGGGAAGCACTGTGAAGAGCAGCTGAGGTGGCTGCATAGTATGGGACAAAATCTAGGATGTCCTGGAGCACTGGGCGAAAGTCAGCGTTGCTCCTCTGGTGCAGCGCTGAGCCTTCCGTGAGGTGCGACATCACAAATACGATTGCACGCTGTGATGATACACCGACAAATTAAAATCGGGAAACCTGCACGTCCCCAGAGCTGAAGCAAAGCCTGCTGAGATGCAGCAGACACAACAGCAGACTGCCCTGAGTGCCAGTGCAGTCTGTAGAGCAGGATTCCCTCCTGCAGGCCACCCTGGGACTTCCAGCCATTGCTGCTCATGGAGGTCCAACAACAGTCTTTCTTTTCCAATATGGACTTTGGACCTTTTTCAAAGAGAAAGTTGTAAAATGGGGCAAGTTCTTGCAGGCAGGTTATTGTGTTGTTCAGTCTGAGGCCTACCCAAGTCCACAGTGCAACCTGGTTAAATAGGCAATATGAAAATAAAGTGCTTTATAGCACACAAATATTTGCCTTTGTGCTTTTCACTGGTAATAATGAACCATTCTCAGAGCAGCTGCTTCTCCATGTAGGCACCGCCAACCAATGCACACTTACACCAGAGGGTGAGCAGCTGCAGCAGAAGCCAGTGCCTGGCAAGTTGAGTTTCCATTGAAAGGAAGAGGGCAGCCTGGGCAAGAAGCACAATCGCAGCTGCGGATGCGATGAGCCAGCCATCTCCATTTCTCTCTTTGCCCTACTGCCCACCTCCAGTAAGCTAAACCAGTATCTGAAGCAAACACCTCCTCCAAACATCCAATAGTCTTTGCGCTGCAGAGCAGCCCCTTACAGCACCAGGTGTGGAACAGAAGGAGGCCTGGATTCTGTGGTCACAGCATGTGGGGGCAGGAACCCTCCCTGCTCTGGTTACCACAAACACCTCCTGGAGACCAGGTCATACAGAGAGAAGTTGGCAGGGAGGAGCAAGAGGACAGCCTTGCAATAGGGCTTTTTGGTGGACGTGTACCTAGTACAGCGGAGTCTTCCACCGCTTGAACTCCAAGGGACCGATGGATAAACGTAGTAAAGTGACTCAGATGTGATCCCTCTAAATAGCACTAAGGTATAAATGCCAGAGGGCAGCACTTGGAGGTTTTCATAATTTTCTATGCTATAGTAACACATGCATTCCCTTTTACCATCTGCACTGGTTCTTGCAGAACACTCAAATTACATCTCACTTCTCTGAGCTAGAGGGTGCTTAGGATGACAGTGACAGGCAGCAGAAACAGTGCCTTGGGGCCACAGTTAATACCTCTCCTTGACCTGCATTTTTTTTTTCTTCTGGCACAGTATGTAAAAAGCCCTCTGCCATAAATAACATTGGTCAGTACCCTCGAGATGGCTGATAACCTTTGAATTCTTCTGACTTGTGAAATGTGGTGAAGGTTTGTTTTGTGGGAAAGAAGAAATTACATCAGGAAGATAATGCTTCACATGAAAAGAGAAGTGGCAGAAGTTTCTTAAATTGTGGATTGGATTAGTTTTATATGCATTATATTCCTTTTATATGAGGTGCTGTAAGATTTATTTTTTTTTTTCACATGTTCTGGGGGAAACCGCAAAGCAGTGAAAAACTTCAGTTTCCCTTGCAACAACTGTTCCTGCAAGGGCATTTTGACAAGTGAAGTAATTGGATTACTGTAACTTTTAAACCCATGCTTTTAACAACAGAATAAATCCAGGAGTTTAGATTAGATATTGCAGAGGTTCTGCTCTACTGAGTGATTCCCTTGGCCTTGATCAGAGCTGGAATACAGGACCAAGAAAGCCCGTGATATTTTTATGCACTTTTTCCTCCCCTCTCACCATAAAAGACTGTGTCTTTTAGGAAGTCAAAAGATAATCTATATTTTGTCAAAAGTTGTTCTACATTAGGAAAACTTCCAGATGCTTGCAGTAAGCAAACTTTCCCTACAAAGTAAATATTACAGAGTAGTGGAAGAGCCCATCCCATTGCCACACAAGGGAAGAATAGTCCCTGACATTAGAGTAAGCAACTGGTTTATTGCGTATCTGCAAATGCACTTTCTCACAAGCTTTAGCTCTCAGCTGTGATAGAAGCATTTAGGCTCTTCACCAGAGTTAAGCAAGGAATGGGATGTGACTATTCTGTACATAAAGAAGCTAAGCAGATCATGTCTCAGAAAGCAAAATACGGTGTCCTCTGACAGGCATCCAAGACGAATCACTTGGAAAGATCATCTTGTGGCTGAAGCACAAGACAAGGAAGGCTGAGCTCTGCTCCCAGCAGTTCTGCCCCACACTCAGTGTGTGACCTACAGCAAGTCACGAATTCTCTGTTCCCGTTTCCTCTTTGGTGAAAATGACGATGATGATCATGTCTATTCTCAGTAGAATTATGAGTGCTTATTAGGTTACATTTCCAAGTATTTCTCATTCTTCACAGCAAACACATTGCAAATATCCCTGCCCTACCACCACCCCACCATATTACCAACTCTGAACTAACACAAGTGCCATCAGACAAACTTCAGCCCTATCACACTTACTCTCATAACTTATTCCATCAGAAAACAACACCCTTGTAAGAAACCACTGTTCAAATTAGTCAGGCAAAGAACCACCTGAAAGGCTGGCTGGGAGTAGTGTTTCTCCACGCTTGTCTTGCTTTCACATTTGTGACTTGCAGGCTCTGCTCGCGGTTGCAGACAGGATATTAGATTAATGGGCTCTTCAACAAAGTCTGCCTTATCCTATATAAACTTACACTACAACTTCCCTGGAGCCCCCTACTCTTTTGCACTGCTACTTATCCAAAGCACAGACTATGGAAAGCGCTGCACTCTGTACAACAGCTTAAGAGACTCAGAATTAAGCACGTGTTGAATGCAGGGGAAAGACTTTACACATCGGCTCCAAATAAGCACAAGTTCCCTGTTTTGCATTCTCTGAAAGGCTATGAATTGAGAGATGAGAAAGAGGAGCATCTCCTGGCTCCTACATCTGGGTACCTGAAACACACTGGAAGCTACAGAATGGAAACCTGCATTTCCAAGTTCTTCTTGACCAAGAGGTCAAGAATCGAGCGTAGATTCCAGGCAAAGAGGAGATTCCAAAAGGAACAAGTGCCTCAAATCCAAAGGGCTCCAGGAGGAAGCAAATATGTAATGGCTTGTGACCTGAAGCAAAGGTACAAAGAACACTGCGTGAGCTCATCAGGTTGCATTGATCGCAGTCCTGAACATCAGGGCAGAAAAAAAGACAGATAAAGAGGATACTGAGGAATGGGACAAACTACCTGAAAGCTATGATGTAAAAATCACTTTTGAAATATGCGGGCTCTTTCATATACATATGGAAGACACCTTGAGAGTAGCAATTTAAGAGAAACCTAGGGAGTGAGGGTGGACAGAATGAAACATATGTTTTAGAGGGGAAGAGAGGCATGTGTGGTTTTAGGCAACATATTTAGGACCAGAGATCCAGAGCAAAGGCTCTCAGGACTATGCGGTCAGACATTAAATTGTAAGCTGTAGACAGTAGAGGGTTTTCTTTTTGTTTTGTTAAATCTTTTTTTTTCTTCTTCAAGTTGCACCTTGCTCTCAGGGAACCCAGTCACGGCCTGTTTACGGCACTATGTTGAAGGAAGCACTTAAAATGACACAAGGATAACGAGACACCGAGAAATCCTAGAAGTTCTAATGAAAGAAATACAAATGGTAGCAAGGCTGCCAAAAGCTGATTAACAAAGGAAATAAAGTGCCTGTAGCACGAGATCTGCAAACAGCCTGCCAGTCTAGAAGGGGCTAAATAACCCAAAAGAAGAAGAATCACTTTAAAGTTGTATAATTAAAAAAGCAAAGCAAGATTCTGCAAATTCACACCGCTGGAGGAAACCTAACGTGTGCCATTCACAAGTCTCAGCAAGACCCAGATGTAGAAAATGGTTCTTCCGAAAACAGTAGACGGCCAGCAATAACCCCAATCGCAAAACACGCTCACCATTAGCAACCTGGCACTGCACAAAGCTGCAAAAAAAAGTACACTCTGTTTGCAAACAGCCAGGGAGTCAAACCTTGCTCAGATCTTTCCCCTTCACAGGAAGGGGCTGCCCTTTTGCTGCAGCTGACCTGGGATTGGGGTTCGGTTCCCGGCTCTGTCACGAGTGGCACGCAAACACCCAAGCGAGTCATGCAGCTGCCCTGGGCCTCGGTCTTTCAGCAGCGGACGTGGGGTCGCAGCACCATCTCATCTCCCAGGGCTTCTCAGGGGTTGTCGACATTCAGGATGGTGGGGTGGGCCTGCGCCCCTCTGGGGGAGGCTGAAAATCTGTAGCCGGGCTGCAAAGAACTTAAGTGCTCATCCCACATCTAAGGGACAAGTGTGCTCATGCTTTCTTGAATAAATCTGTTTGGTAGGGTGGAGTCTGCCGTACTTTTACACTACATGCAAATTAAATCCCTCAACAACCTCACTGCAAATATTTTCTGGTTTCTCACACCCTGCCCTGGGCAGGAGCAGGCTGTTTTTCCCTGAAGATCCTCTGGCTTCTTTCAGAGCTTTGGGTTTGGGTTATTTTGATTTTAAAGCAAGAAAAAGCTTGTAAGAAATGGAAACTTGCAGGAGAGAAAAAAAAAAAAAAGGAAAAAAGAAAGTAAAATAAAGAAAACCACCAGCCGAGGTGGGTGAAGGCACGTGAAGCTGTTTTGCTAAACCCCATTCTGCCAGCGCCGGCGGTGCAAGTACCACGGGCCGCGACTCCGCCACCTCCTGTGACCGACGGGCGAAGAAAAAACCCTCCCCGGGAGAGCCGCAGCACCTGCCTGCTCCCTCCTCCCGCTCAGTCCCGGCAGCACAGCCTTACCTGTTCGCCGGCAGCAGCGAGGCAAAGGAGAAGCAGCCAGCAGCCTGACGGGACGGGCATCTCTGGGTGTCCGTCTCTGCCTCTCTCCCGTGGCTGCTTTTCCTGCCACCGAAGAGAAACTAGATCCTTCCAGCCAAGCCCCCCCGCCCCGGCAGCGGAGTGAGGCACATTTGACCCAGCTACTTCTCTTTCTTCCTTTCCTTCCTCTCAGCTACACGAGGGGCAGAAGAGAGAAGAAAAAAAAAACAACACATACAAAAAAAGAGCGCCTGGCTGTAGTTCCCACAGCATTTCCTCAGACTTGACATGCGGGTTTTTTTCACCCCCCTCTTCTTGTCCCTCCCTTTCCTCTCTCCACCCCCTTTTTACAAGAAGTTCAGTCACCATGCTCGAGTCCCTCCTCCTGCCGGTGGGGCCGGCGTTCCCAGGCCTCAGCAGGGCAATCCAGCCACCTGCCTCTCACCCTTCCCAGCCCTCCTCTGCCATACGTCCGGTAATGGCGGCCTTCTCCTCACCACCTCTCGGTACTGCCGTACGCGGTCAGAGGACATCTTGAGCCTCGGCCGTGCCTCGGGCAGCCAGCCTCCTGCCTAACGCTCTGGTGCCCTCCTCCCGGCACCTGCCTCCAGCACAGAGGAAGACTTCTGTCCCGTCCCATCCCCTACCCCAGCTCTGTTCACATCCAACAGCCCTGCAGGTGCCAGCCTTGCCCTTTTGGCAGAGCTCGAGGCCCCCTCAGGTACCTTCCTGGGGCTGATGGCGGGAGCAGATGGGTGAGATTGCTGCCAGGGGAAAGAAAAGTGGAAGATGTGTTTTCCTAAAACACCTTGAGCAGCGCACAGGGTCGGTCCCCTGTGACCTGACTTGGGACAGTGCAAAGTGGCCTCTTGACTCCCAAAACAGCCTCATTGCCCACACCAATGACCCAGCAGCCACAGCTCAGCTGTACAGCTGCTGCAGCCAGGGCCGTGCTGCTCAAAGCCAGGCACGGCCCACGATGCCCCTCATCTCACAAAGGGGGTGGGAAGCCTCTGTGGTGGCACTTGACAGGGCAGTGCCTCCCAGCAGCACCGATTTGGCTGGGCTGAGGAGCTGGCAGAGCCGACAGTGTCATTACACCAGCTCCTCTGCGTGCCTGTGCTCACACACTGCTGCGAAATAAGCTGGGAGCTTGTTTCTGACTTGAGCAAATAAGGAAGTTGTTCTTTCACTTGTGTATTTAGATTTAACCCTTGACAGGAAAAAAAGTTATAAGTTGCAATATGTTTGCAAATAAATAAATAAATTTATACACAAAAGATAAAGAGAATATTAAAAAGACCCAAAACCTTTACTTGTACTGCTGTGGTCTGATCTTTGGGATAGAAATGGCTGCCAGGTTTCTCCCCCGTAGCCAGTGCAGGCAGGCCTTCCACACAGCAGAACGAAGCTACGACCTTCACTTCCCCTCACCTCTACATAGTTTCCAAGGGTCACAAAGCCAGATCATTTTCATTTTCCTAAAGTTCCTTTCAACACTGTGCTGGTTTGGGCCGGGATAGACTTAATTTTCTCCATAGTCACTGGTATGAGGCTATGTTCTGGATTTGTGCTGGAAATGGTGTTGATAACACAGGGATGTTTTCATTATTGCTGAGCAGCTTACACAGGCCGTCCCACAGGTGAGCAGGCTGGGGGGGTGCACAAGAAACTGGGAGGGGACACAGCCAGGACAGCTGACCCCCACTGACCAAAGGGATATTCTAGACCATATGATGCCATGCTCAGCATATAAAGCTGAGTGAAGAAAGAGAAAGGGGGGGATGCTTGGAGCAATGGCGTAACCGTGACACATGATGAAGCCCGGCTTTCCTAGTGATGGCTGCACACCTGCCAGCCGATGGGAAATGGTGCATGAATTCCTTGTTTTGCCTTGCTTGTGCATGTAGATTTTGCATTACCTATTAAGCTGTCTTTATCTAAGCCCACTAGTTTTTTCACTTTTGCCCTCCCTGATCCCGCATTACCTATTAAGCTGTCTTTATCTAAGCCCACTAGTTTTTTCACTTTTGCCCTCCCTGATCCCATCGGGAGGGAGTGAGCGAGCGGCTGAGTGGTGCTTAGTTGCTGAATGGAGTTAAATATGCTTGGCTTAAGGCCAGCAGCTGGTCCTGCTGCCTATTCACCTCAAGAAGAGCTAGAAGCAAAGGACAAGCTGATGGGTTTTAGCAAGGCACGGAACCGCAAACTGCATTGTCAGAGCCCTGTTGACCTGCCAGAGAAGTTGGGGTCTCACCACACTTAGGCCAGACAGGCTACTGCTCTGATACCAAACAGAAACTGAGCTGGGGGTGAGGGGAGGGAGGAATGGCTGTGACACCCAGCTTGCCCGGTAGGCAACACGTGCAAAGGTGACTACACCCTGCGGGGGCTTTGCAAGGCAAGTTGTGAGGCATGGGGAGTGTATGTGCCTGGCTGCTGGCAGCAGGGCTGTTCCTGGGAGAGCCTGGTGAGACAGTGAGGCAGAGCTAGGTAGAGATCCTCCTGCGAGGCCACATCCACCCACAACCAAAAACTTGCAGCTCTGTGATAGCCAGGTTGTTTTAAAATGCTCATATTTATGGTAAAAGGAAATGTTCCTTTTTAAACAGAACAGTCTATTAAGTCTCTTACTCTTTTCACGTTTAGCACAATACCAAGGCTATTGGCTGTTTTTACTTATCAGTTGCTCATTCTAACCACAAACTCACACTGTCATGAGCAGCTTGACGTATTATTGGCTCACTCTGAAGGTGTTGAGTAAAGGCTTTGAAGCCACTGAGTAAAGGCAAGCCCTGTTCAGCTCTGAAGGAGCTCGACAGTTCAGTATAGCACGTTAGCTCGATTACTTCTATGTTCTCATCCCTGATCCTGCCTAAGTAGTTCTTGTTCAGACTGGTATTTCTCTCCTTTTTTTTTATCACTATGTGAAAATAGTCTCTTTTTGAAAGCTCAGACATTTTCCTCTAAGTTAGATTTTATGCTTCTGAGCCAAAACCCACAGAAGCCACTACTGGGTGCTTTGTAGTCATAATTATGTATGGCACTAGATGATCAGAAACTGAAATGTGAATGCTTGGAAACATGGACTAGAGAACATACAGGAGAAAGTGCTGTCAATGCTCTTACATTTATGATATATATCATCCTATTTAGCACAAGTTAAAACTAAGAATTTACTACAAAATGAATTTGTCAGGCTTTTCTTTTATAGGATTTTTTTTTTCCTATTATAGAACACTACATTTTCTGCTACCTTTGTGAAACACCTACTTTGAATACAACCAAAACGCTTGAAATCTGAAACTTTCAAACTTACAGCGGCATTTGTTTGCCTCCTGTTTCTCCTCACCACCATGGCATGCAAGCCTAAATTGGACTGGCCTTCGGGATGCTCTTCTAGAGAAAAGAGACAGAAAAATCACATGCAGCCTTAGAAGCGTGACAGAATCAAAATACTCCCCTGGATATCTGTTCCCTGGTGAAGCTTGCCATAGACAACTGTGAGCACGGCTGACCGCTTAGCAGGTCTGCGGTCAGCGTGGATCTCTTATCTGCTTCCTAAAGAGAGAAAAGTGGAAAGTACACACTAAATAATATTTTAAAAGCACTACAGCATTCAATGTAATGCTACAAGTTATGTAACTGCCTGAAAATGAAACCAGTTCAGCATCAGTGTAAGAATGCCTCTTTTTCAAGAGCTCGGATAAATAAATAACAACTAACTCCTAGCTAATTTCTTCGAGTTTGACTCTCTCTTTTTTTCCAAAACTTTCAACCTGAAAACCAAAGATAAGGAATGGTTTGGTGGATACATCACTCAAATGGGCATCTAAATGGCACTGGTAGGCTACTGCTACCCCTTCACTTTATCCATGCTGCTGAACTCCTCTGTCCCTTACCTGCACAAGGGCCCCAGCCTCTTGTGATGTCCCATTTCCCCAGCAGGAAGAACTAGGAGGCTGCCTTTAAAACCCGGGTCTTCAAAACAACGCGAAGGGAACCTGTATAAAGAAGCAAAACTGAAAGGCAGGTGGTTGCACCCCAGGATGTCTTTCGATACCATGCAGGAAGGCTTCGAAGGCGCTTCTGCTCCCCTGCCTCTCATGAGATGTGGGATGAGATGAAGGCTTTTCTTGGATCAAGATCAATGCTTTTCTTCTGCTAGGTGTTGCAAAGGTTGCTTGGGGTCTCGAACTCTGAACTAAATACAACCTTCTAAATGCAAACATCCATCTCTCAGCAAGTGAGTGAGAAACCCAGCGCATGTGCAGTTGGAGATCCAGGAAAGGAAAGAGCCCTCAAAATCAGGGGGGTGCCTTGAGAGGCAGGTGGGCTGCAGTGCAGCTTCTGGAGGAGTATTAGCAAGCCATGCAAAGTCTGTCATAGGGCCAGGGAGAAAGGCTGTATCCGGTTGCTCATCACCCACCACAAGGAGAGTGATGAGCCGGTATATGGAGCTTTCTACACTGAGCTAACAAGAAGAAAAGGTGGAAAAATATCTGCACACTTTTAGCACACGTGGCTCCAATTTCAGTTGAGGTCTCCAGCTATTACAATTACTCCATTAAAAAAACAGTTTTATTATTTACATTAAAAAAAAAAAAATCATACACAAAGCCATGTGATCAACTTGCACTCACAGGAAGAAAACAGTTTGAAGTTTTCATAGCAGACTATTGCCCAATCTCTCTGAGATTTTCAAACATACAAATATTTTTCATCACTGAGCAACTATAATGAAGCTCCTTAGTCATAGTGGTGTGCTTGACACAACACACCTTTTACAACTCCACAAAAATGTACCAGCACTGAATGCCTGTCAAAATCCTAAAGTTTGCAGCATTCAAAAACACCTCCACCAAACCACACACATAAAAAAGCTCACAAACAGCCACCAGCCACCACCAATATGTCAAATATTTGACGAGCACGTAAGCACACGCTGAACTGATCGGTATCACCAGCCACTGTGGCAATAACAATGCTCACACACTTCTGGAAAGAAATACAAAGTCACGGTGAATTTTTAAATATTTGTTCATGCTTGTAACACGTACCAACCTGGTAACCTCCAAGATTTAAATAATTTATTCATCTTTAGGACATGAGCAATACTGGCCTCAACTGGGGAGCTTGCTCTCTCCTGCCTGGAGAGGAGTCTTTAAGGCTGGCAAACACCCACCAACCCCTCAGCAAGAAGGCTGAGATTGTAAGTCCTTTGTAACACTGTGTAGCATCCTCATTACCGGTTCCACAGAACCACCCTGTCATTTCTGTCTAACAGCACACAATGACCTTGAACGTTTGAAAAACTCACCGGAATGTTGAGCTGACTCATACTTGGATCAGTACAGCACATTCATCCCTCAGCAAAGGATCAAATCCAACCCATACCTCATTGCCTATTCAATGCTACAGTTGTTCCTTCTTCCTGATCCCCTTGCAGCATATTTGAAGGGAAGGTGTAACAGGCCTGCCAGGATGATACACAGGATCCTACAAGGCACACACTACAGCTACTCTGACTTCAGGACTCCTCCATCATGCTGCCTCCACCTCAGTTGCAACTGAAACTGAAGAAGTCTCTCAGGTTTTGGGGAATGGGGAAAAAACTCCATTAAAATGTAGGGCAAAGAACAACAGCACAAGACCACAATCAAAATATTTCTGGGACACGGTGAGGAGCACATGCAACAGCAGTGCTGCCAAACAAACCAGATAGACCAGTCATGGTGCTGGCCCTTTACAGGAATTTGAGAGTCAGCTTTTCAAGTTGTGGACTTCTGCAGCAGAACTGCTCACATCCAAAGTTTCTACGAACTAGAAATCTTCAACTTAAGGAAGCCTTTAACTACATTGGAAGTACGATGGAACTTAAAGCTCAGCACGTAGTGCAGATACCTCCAAAGGAATAGGTTATTTAGCACTGACTTGCCTGTCTGTTACCAACTACTCAAAAGCAGAATCATCTTTTCTTGCAGCTTACCTATAAGCCTTAAACCTGACCAGCATTCAACCTAAAGACAGAACATTTTAGAAACTGCTTCCTGGAAAATCGTTACTCATTCATGGTTACTCATCAAGATTAGTTAACACATGATATATTAGCAGGCAGTACTAAAATCCAAGACTTGATTACTCTTATTATTCGACAGGAGCGCTTGTCCATACCTTTGTTAATCCATTTTATAGTCTAAACCAAATCAGCTATATATTTGAATGCGTTTGCTAAAAATGTTAGCCAAATGCACTCAATAAATCACCAAATCTGTTTCCTGAAAGTCTTGTTGCCTGGCACCGTAGGGCAACCCTGTAATTCATAAGCATGTAAATCCGATGCAAGAAATTCTGTCATTCTACCTCGGATCGATGCCAGGCCAATGAGCTTGTTGTATCAGCATATTAAGGATTTTCTCTCATGAAGCTTTGCTGGTACTTTCCGGTTTACTTAAATATCAAGTAAGTTTCACACGGTAAATTACTTAAAATATTTTGAATTTATAACCATCACAGAAATGGCACTAAAAGAGAGCCACTTACTCCTGGAACAGAAAAATGCCATTAACACTGTCACAACACAAAAGAACAGATATATTCCACACTTCTGCTTTTTCTGCACGATTCTGAATCATCTTATCATCCACATGTAGCAATGAATTCCCACAATATATTACAAAAACTTCTCCTTGTTCTCACAGCAGAACTTCTTCATGGATCATTTTTATCTTTCAATCTTAACATTTTAATTTGCAAACATCAGCTTCCTCATTTTGTGTAGCCAGTAAACCATTCCAACCCTGCTTTTAGTTCTGCTAACCAGAATATACTTTTACGTACAGCAATAGCAGTATTTTTTCTCTTCCTGGTGTGAAAGAGGAGTGGAAGAGACTACCATAAGAATGTGCAGCTTTTCTTAAAGACTTCCCTTTATTCACTTTGATTAGTAGATAGGAAAAGCGTAATTTTCCTCATTTATACTTTTAGAAAACAATCTATTTCAGAACAAAATAGACGCACAGCGGTCAGCCCTACATTTAATCCACAGAAAAATATTTAGATCATGAACACTCACTCAGGCAGCCATGTATCTTCAGCCCCCTGATCATCGTCATTTAAGAGCCCAAGAATCAGGCCTTTAAAGAAAGATACCAATATTCTGAAAATACACTAGGAGCAACATGAGACCTTCAGCATAGCTCCTATTTAAAGCCAGCAAGTTGTAGAAGTTCAGGCAGAGTTAATACGGTAAACGGTGTAGGTTTTGGTGTTTGCCCCCCACCCCTGAATCTTTTTTTAAATGAATCACAAGGAATTGCAAGATAACCCTTTGGGGATTCACTGTTTTCTACTGTGAATATTCAACTGTCTTCTTTTAATAACGCATTTTCCTCTGAAAGGTTTACTTCACTGGTTTTGTACAACAGCAGGAAAAAAAAGTTAATTTTCAATATTCTCAATCCTTTAAAAGATATCTCGCCTTTTTTCCCCCTACTCCTGAATGCTACAGTGCCATAGCTGGGAGGAAAAAGGAAAAAAAGCCCCGACACAACAACTTCTTGAAAATTTGTCAACATCTGGTAAACCAATAAACATTTTAGAAAACCTCCCACAACCAACATGTACTAACAGAGATCTGAAATTTAAGAGACAAAACTCCTGAAAAGAACTTGCATAAGGCTTGTTGCCCACACAGATTTACTTATTTTTTTCATCTTGGAAGCTACCATGAGAAGAGAAGTTAGTATTCCTAGGATTACCACTGAAATTACTCCTTGGATCAACCGGTATGGAGTAAAATGCTGACTAGCAAAAACTAACTTTTCAAGGGACTAGAGACTGGACCTAGCTGGGCAAAGATGCTACATTTATACTAATCAACTAGAATTTCACCCCACAATCACCCATAGTCAAATTGCTGTCAGTTTTTTTGGCTTGTACCAATTAGCAGGTTTCCAAGCACCGGTTGAAGTTCAGTGGGGGCTGGGAGCCACTTTCCTAGGCAGCCTGCAGGCAGCTCTCCCACTTTGGAATGTAGGAGTTTAACCATAAAGAAGTCATTTTGGTACCATGACTACAGAGCTCTCCGGCACTAGTGGAACAGACACAGAGGGGAAAAAAAACAAAACAACCAGAAAGCATGGCACAGGAGAGGAGGAGACCCTGCTTGAAAATGCCAATAAAGCCACATGACTAGAAGCCAGAATGAAACAAGCAGAGCGATGGGAAATTTAGCAAGTTCCATTTACAGCCTGCTGTGTAAATTAAGGCTAAAGAATTTCTGTGCATTAGACCTCTCTCCTGTAACAGCTGATTTGATGCGATCATCTTTTCCAGAGAAGACTAGAAGTAACAAGTCAAGGCAGGTATACAAAACTTTTTATTGACAATGGAACAATAGAGAGGAAAAATCACCACTTCCCATTCCTCAGGAATGTCTCCATTTCACAGTCAATCTGCTAAAAGCATACTTTCATGGTAACAAGCAACACAAAGGCATGGAGCCGTCTGTAATCTCAATGCAAAGGGACCAAGAGTGTGCGGCAGGCCCTGTCACAAGCACACACGACAGGCAACTCTATGTGCAGAGCCAACAGGCACAGAGATGAAGCAGCTGAAGTCTCAAATTATCTCCATTATGTCCATCTAAGCGCAATACCCAAAGTGCTACTCCACCCATATTCTGTTTCAGAAGTTCAGACTCTCTTCCCTCACTCCTTTTGTTCCCCCCCCCCGTCCTCAAAGATGTTAGTATTTCCAACTGGATGGTACCATGTCAGAGAATGTCTGAGCTTTTATATTTTGCTATCTTATACCAGTTCACACATACACTTGAGTTTACTTTCAGAAGCTTACATTGACGTAATAAAGGGAAAGAAAGAAAAAAAAAAGTGTTGCAGAAGAGTAAAAGGATTTAGTTATTAATGCTGCCTTGCTAACAAAAATATGCAGTAGTTGAAGATACTCCTTGTGATGTCACTTTTATAATGTGTGCAGTCTACTTAATATTTTAACGAAAATGCATGTCAAACTTAATTTCAAACATTCTGAAAGTAAATTTGAACCGAGATTCAATCTAAACAACAAAACCATCTGAATTTTAGCTTTCACAGTACACAGAACTGCACACTGACTTCCAGATGAAATCACTCTTTCTCTTGCATAAATTTCCTCTGCCTGCAGAACCGTACTAAGACACCTATGTAGTAGCTTACACATTTCTTAACATTTATTGATTTATCATGTTTTTCCTTTACTTAGTGGATATCTCTCTGGATGTGTAGACTGGTTGTTAAAGTGCTTTAAAACAAAGCAAAAAAACCCAACAAACGAAAACATCCCTCAAAAAACCACAACAGATGCAAGAATTTTATCTGAAGGACTTTGTACAGCATTTACAACGTCAGCATAAATCATCTGAAACATAAGCATTCCCTGCAGACTGATGCAGTGCAACCAGTCTCATACATTAAATACTGCAGTTCCTCTGGATTCAAGATGCACAATACTTACAAAAACAACCCTAGAAGCACAGACAAATGCTGGTGGCTCTTCCTCTTCTTTTTAGAAACATAATAAAAAAATCTGCATTACTCTTTCATAATTTAAATACATAGGTAATCTCACTTTTATTACTTCATGACAATGACTTCAAATTTACATTATTTTAAGTACCGTCGTAATAGCTCCATGTATAATACAGATATTTGCTGATATCCTGTCGGAAAATAATAATAAAAAAAAAATCCCTCCACTATATAAAAAAATTATGCCAGAAAGACAAGAACACAGAACAGGGACTTGGTACAAACTATGATTTCAGTTTTGTATCAACCACAATTAACCCAAAATTAACAGATACACAGCGATATTCAAAAGCAGTGCAAATATCTTTGGAGGTTAGAATAGAATTATACTACAAGAACATAAGACAAAAGAAATTAAAAGGCAAGTACTTCAAGTACAGGAACCAGTCTCTGTGAGGTCCATCTTAGTGTTAGCTGGGAGTTCTGTTTCCCACCTTACTTCTTCCTCTGAAACACATTCGCCAACATTGCACCTGATGTAGTCAGCTGGCCCATTTTGTTCAAAAACTTGGTCTTTGTATCTTCACTCACAAGACTTGCTGCGATCGACATTGAGCTACAAAAGCAAAAAAATTAGTGACAAACACTACAAAGAAAAAAATACACCACATTATGCTGTTCTTAAATAAGCAACTGAATTGTCTTTGCATTTTAGAGGCTTCAAGACTGCAAAAGACCAGTATCATCAAGAACTGAAAAATCATCACCACCAAGAACAAGTACACACTGTCGCGTTATCATGCTTTCACAGTCCTAGTAAGAGTTGTAAATTATTTTTGTGCACACTACTTTTGACGGCCATAAGAAGTCACCACATGAACATTTGTTAGCTATTTGGCAATAGCTCTAGTGACAAACACCTCTCCAAAAGATCAGCTTTATCTTCTCACTGGAAATGTCAATCTTATTTAATGTAAGAACAACAGTACTGTTTCTGGTCAAGGATCTATCTAGCCTGAGTATCCTGCATTTGACAGTGACCATTACCAGACTTGTGCTTACATTGCTTTTACTACACAACAGTGACCTCTCTGCTTAATTTCCAACTCTTATTTTCCAAATATTTCTCTCTGAGCAGAACTTAAAATACATGTGGACCGTCAATGTAGTAGCTCACAATGAATCTTTCTCTTACATTACTTGTTCAGCTTTCCTTTGACACCATTGCAAATTTCTTGTAAATCCCATCCTGGGGCACTGAGTCCTCCTAAGTCTACCCCTCAAATGGGTAAAGAGCTTTCTTCTTCTGGTTGTTGTGAGTGTGACTCTCGCTACCTTTGCTTGAGCATTCTTACTTCATATTTACTTGAGAAGACAATGAAGAGTCTACAGCTTTCCCACAAATTGGACTAGAAGGAGCAACCCAAACAATGCCGAGTCTACAGAACGATACAACTTCAAACAGCATGTTAAGAAATTATCCCAGTGCTACAACATTAAGTGATTATTATTTTTTTAAATTTACAATGTTATCAGTGAGCTCAACTTCAGATATATGTAACTGCCTTGCATAGGAATAATCTGTCTCAAGACAGAGTGCAACAAGGCAATTGTATGATAGCACCAATATTAATAAATATTCCATACTTTATATATTTGTAGTTAAAACGGTCAACATTTTTCAACATGAGACAGGGTCAATTTTACAAAACATTATCAGTGGCATTATCACTTGTGAGCTCAGTGTGGATTCTGCGTTTCAAAATTGTACCTAAGATCACAAGATCTGTTTTGCTGGCACAGGCCAGCTTCCAGGAACCGACTTCAGTCTACAAGGTTAGAAACAGTTCTGTTAGGACACTTCTGCATCAAGGCTTAAGTTGAAATTAACTCCAAATTGCTTCAACAAAATTTTTCAAAGTTAGTGGGGATGCAGTCAGTATTTTTTCCATTTCATACTCCATCGAGAGGTGCTTAGTAACAACTAATTCTGGCTCTTTTTAAACAGAGTACTTGAAAAAACAAAGGAAAAGCTTCTCACTATAGCTGCACTGTAGGTTTATAGATAGTTTAATTGTATCATTACTATATCCCCTCAAAGGTATTCCCCATCCCGTCTACTTTTTAAGTTGAAGTGAATCCCTGTCTTCTGCATTTCCACAGTGCCTAATGGATCCAGATCCTTGAAGGGTCCTTAGGTATACTTCCCATAGCATACCTAAGAGTATCTATCACAGAGCATACTCTTGAGTAATTTTTTCAGTACATCTATTAATGGAACAGGTTATTCAAATCAATCATCTCACTTTAAATATTATTAGTTGGCATTTGCTGACTGCTTTGTTAAATTCCTCATTATCTAATATTTAGTGTTTAAGTATCATTTTATTGAAATTTTGATGCCTGAATTTTTAGTAAAGTTCAAAAAGCTGAAAATTGTTCCCAGGTTATATCTCTTTAGACACCATCTGATTAAAAGTTACACTTTCTTTCAATTTTTTTTTTTTTCTTCTATTTAGCAGCCAGTGATGAAGATATATAGCTGTTTTGAAATGATTTATAAAGTTCTAAAGTGGAATCTGTTTCAGGCACAATCACATAGCCAGACATCTATGTCTTAATTAAACATCTACAGTCAACCTTTTCTAACAGTAAGGGGAAGAGATGAGATAGCCAACAGCATCTTATGATTGCTTTTGCATCCAGTTTTATTTTTGTGTGCATGCATTGCCATGTTGTTAACAAGAATCGGTAATTTATCTCCTAGCTGTGTTTAAATCCTTCATCAAACACGTACTTAACATGAAACTAGGAACTGAAATTGACAAAGGCTTAGCAAGAAAAAGGAGATAATCATGTGTATGAAAAGGTCATTTCTTCACTGGTGAAATATTCTATGTTAACTCTGTGCAGTAAAAGACTGCAACCATAGCCTGATTTGGAATAAGAAAGGGGAAGGCTAATTAAAAGAATGAAGCAACACAAGACATCCTTTTCAAATCTTAAAGTTCACAGCAGTTGCATTCTAAAAGAAAATACACTGGATGTTGTATCATGTTCGCATTTATCTGTCTGCGCAATACTTCAACATGACTAGATATGATTTAAAAATATCTTCCAAAGAGAGATATATAAAAAAAACCAAACCACACAAACCTCTTACATTTAGGTTACCGTGTCTGCACAGATACAAGCTAAAGCAAGGTAAATCTAAACTCATTTTTATTCTGTGAATAACTAATATGTCAAAGAAATACCTGCTTCAGCAGGAAAATAGCCACTCAACTGGAATACACTTAGTACAGTCCCTACTTCATTTGCCAGATCCAGATGAACAGGAAAGGGGAAAGAAGGTGAGAGCACTTTCTTCAGATCTTAAGGTTTTTCATTTCATCTCCCTTAGTCCAGACTTCCATATGACTAGACAAAAGTAACTACCTTATTAGAAAAATTACACTACAACTTGTGATTTGTTCTAGAATATGGATGTTTCTAGTTTAAAATTATTTCGCTTCCAAAGTTTAAAGTTAATTTCTAGTACATCTTTAAGACCTGACGTGACAGTGATGTTTCAAAGGGATTCAGTTCTTACTACACTCCATTATCAGCTATACCAGTAAACAGGCTAATTACCAGTAGTAAATCCTGAGATATTTGGTGCATGAGAGACTGACTCTTTTTTCCCACATCATGGCTCTTCTGTTCAATTCTTACACACCTTTTCTATTTCAGCTGTTCTCAAACTACCAACTGCTTCCAGGGTTTTGCCTGAGCTCTTTCAAGAAGTTAATTCCATCAATTTGGAACCGTGTTGGATGTGGCGGGACATATAGTGACCAGTGATGACGAAAAGACTGAGGTACTGAATGCCTTTCTTTACCTCAGTCGTTTAGAGGAAGACTAGTTTTTCCAGCCCTCTGAGCTGGAAGGCAGGGAGAAGGAGCAGAACGAAGCCCCCATAATCCTAAAAGAAATAGTCAATGTCCTGCTACACCACTTAGACACACACAAGTCTACGGGGCCAGATGGGATTCACCCAAGGGCACTGATGGAGCTGGCAGAAGTGCTCACCAAGCCACCTTTCATCATTTATCTATAACTCTACAGGCTTGGGGAAGAGTGGCTGGAAAGCTACCTTATGGAAAAGGACCTGGCGGTGTTGGTCAATAGCTGGCTGAAGATGAGCCAGTAGTGTGCCCAAGAGGCCAAGGTGGCCAGCAGGGTTAGGAAAGCGATCGTCCCCCTGTACTCTTCACTGGTGAGGCCGCACCTTGAATACCGGGGTTCTGGGTTCAGTTTTGGGCCCTTCACTACAAGGAGGACGTTGAGGTGCTGGAGCATGTCCAAAGAAGGGTAAGGAAGCTGGTGAGGGATCTAGATAAGTCTTATGTAGGAATGGCTGAGCAACCTGGGATTGCTTAACCTGGAATAAAGGAGCCTCAGGGTAGATGTGATCGCTCTCTACAATTACCTGAATGAGGTTGCAGCAAGGTGGGAGTTGGTCTGTTCTCCCATTAACAAGCAATAGGACAAGAGACAAGAGCCTCAAATTGTGCCAGGGAAAGTTTAGATTAAGTATTGGGAAAAAATTTCTTCACAGAAAGGGTTCTAAAGCCCTGGAACAGGCTGTCCAGGGAAGTGGCGGAGTCACCATCCCTGGAGGGATTCAGAAGGTGTGTAGATGTGGTGATGAGGGACACGGTTTAGCAGTGACCTGGCAGTGCTGGGTTAATGGTTGGACTTTATGATCTTAAAGGTCTCTTCCAACTCAAACGATTCTATGGTTACCATGACCAGAACAATTCATTCAGCCTGCAGGCCTATCCCATGAAAGAGGGCCGCAAGATGCGTGCCATGTGCATTCCGCTAAGCGCTTAGGCCAAGAGCACTTAGGCCAAGAAAGCTTGGCTTTCTCAGATTTGTGACAGAAACTTGTAACTGCTTTAAATGGATAAAAAAGTTAAGAACAAAGTAACATGGAAAAACAAGAGTGTCATTGCTATGATACAAACAAAAGTGTGTTGTCCTGTGTTTTACATTGGAGACAGAAACAACCACACACTGAATTAAAGTTTCTAAAATCTACTTTCAAATACAGAATATGTCAGTGTGGGATTTCTGGTCACAAGCCTTGGGCACCATTACAGAATACACTCTGCAGAACATTACTCTGGAGGCACAGAAAAAAAGAGAAGTGGAAGCCTTACCCCTGTGGTTCTTGGACGGTCTTGTTTTCCACTTTCTGTTCGCACTCTTTTATCATAGAGCTTAAAATAACCTAAGACACATAAGGAAGAGATGCACGTGACATTTTTTCTTTTACATTAACACTTCATTAAAAAATAAATCTACCTTGCAACTAATTCTGACATTAGCAGAACTGTTTAAGAAGTTTCTCTGATGTTTTTCAAGTGCATTTAAATTCCAGCTATCTGGAAATGCCTTGTGGCTAGAAACAACAAAACCATTCAAAATACTTTAAGGAAGAAAATGTTTTTGAAATGGTTATAGGAGTTCAAGACTCCCTCCTGCTTCCCCTGGCTTTTTAAAATAGAGCTAAAGCAAACACTTGTGTGACACACCTCCTTATCTTCCTTTTTTCAAACAATACTTTTATTTGTTAGCAATTAACTTGAACATACATTCATCTTCCCTCTATTTTCCTTTAGAGAGTTGTCAAGTACCTTTTAAAATCCATGCCTTTACCAACATTATGCACGAAAGAAAAAGCAAGAAAAGAAAAGGAGTGTGATGGCATCCTAAGACAACATGTGAATGGAAAGGAAGTGCTAAAGCAAACTTGGTATCATTTCACTGGTGTCTGACAAGGTTTCTAAGAATTAAGGCTTTTTTTTTTTTTTTTTTTTTCCAGCTGTAAAGGTTTCTGCAGAACATTTCAGACTAAAAACATCCCCATACTGACATTTGACATTTCTCCAGCATACCAAAAATAAAGGAACGATTCCCAATAGCAGGCTTTGAAAGAAATTGTACAATTCACTGGACAGGCGTATAACTCCCTGCCCAGAACAGGACTATCTTAACACATTAAAACAAAATCACTTGAAACACTTAAGCGAAACAGTTGCAACTCAGAGTGTGAAAGTATTTATATACACCCACTGCATAAGTGAAAACTTTCTGTGCTCATGGCTCAGGTGAAAGCTAAGCACTTTCTCTGAGATGCTAGACTTAAAATCTCAAAGCTACAAGCAAATGCAACTAGTAGTGTCTTACCAAAACATGAATATATACAAATAGAAGAAAAAACCTAATTCCAATCTCTAAAATACCTGTCAGTCAGTAACCATTTCTACCAACTAATAACTATTTATAAATATATTTATATACATAATAAAGCTGATTTCTGTCAAATCTCCATTAGATAGCTAAAGCACAAAATATCCTTTGAAACCATTTATTACATTGATAAGATGTGGCCCAGATCTGTGCCACTGTTCACTCAATTTCTCCAAAAGTATTACTCCCAGCATTTGAAACAGTTGGGGTGGTAGGTGTTCTATATCCTTGAATGTTTCAGAAAGCAGCATTCAAACCTGCCTATGAATCTAACTACAACTCTTACTGCTAAATTTGCTGCCTCTATTTGCATAAAACAGAAGCACTTAGCAAGTCAAGAGCACCAAAGTATGAGAGAAATACATTTGGGATTCCAGTGATAAAGCAAGCTTTTCCTTCTGTATCAAAAGAAAACGAAAGTTCCTAAGCACAGCAGTCATCGTTTTTGTTACTTAGCATTTCTGCCTGTGCACTAGAACACTTCAACTATTCTGTACATCTGTCTGAATCGAGATGTTCCAAATATCAACAATATGAAGTCTTGACCAAGGGGGGAAATAATTCAGCATGGACCCAGGATGGAGCCCCCATCTACTGCACAATTCCTTCCAGGAAAGCTGCATAATTATTGTAGTGGAGCACTCCTTCCCTCTTCCCCAAATCAATTTGTCTTCAAGTTCAGGGTGAAATAGAAGAAAGGTATAAACACTGTATCATATGGAAATTTCACATTATGATATTGCACATACTGCTCACACCTATTCCTTTGGGTTCTCTTTCTTCAGTCATAGGACTGATTACAAAATCATTTAAACCTCCTTTAAGAGATATTTTAGAGATGCAACTGTATTTAGAAACATTTAAGAGACATAACATGTGCTGAAGTATTATAAACAATACTGCAGATGGACTACTACTTCTATCAAGGATTTCACGATCAAGCAACTCAAAACCCAGTTATTTTCAAAAGAAATAATAGGTAAGTGGAGGAGGGGAAAGAAGGGACTGATACTGAATTAGAGATGTTGTCAAAGTATCTAGAATGTCTGCAGGAGATGAATTGTTTTATTTTAAAGATGAGAGGGTCTGGCTTAAGTGTCCAACTTGCACTTTTGTTTACATGACTGAAAGGAAAGCAGATATGAAGGTAAATGCTGCCTGACAGGATCACAAGCCAATACTACAAATGTTACATTTTCAAGATGAGCATAAACTCTGTACCGATGATAGAGCCACAAGAGCTACGGCTCCGTGAATGACAAAATATGGTTTTGCAACTCATACGCCATTTGAATTGTAATACCGCAAAATAATGAGAAAAGGGTCAATTCTGTCTACACAAGCGTCTATTGGAAACCGTAAATCACATTTACTTCAGAAAACATAAGATAGAAGGCTTGAAAGAGAGACATTAGAACTAACTGGGCCTCAAAGGTCTCTGTCATGGCGCCTACAAACATCCTTGTAGAAAGGAGCTGATTAAGCACCAGATTTCCATTTCTACAATAACAACTGTAGTGAATTTTCCAACCCAGTGAAGCAGAAGTAAATATTTTTAAATTTGTAATTCTCTCTGCCCAAAAAAATAAAGCACTTGGCATTATGCCCAAAACCACTGAATCACAGAACATGGTAAAGGAGGCTTGAGAGCTCTCTTTACTTAGTTTTAATCCTATTTAAGTCCTTAGTTTCTTCTCCAGCTGCAAGACTCAAACTCAATCAAATAAGCTCTTCTGTCCTAATTCAGAGCATCTTTTGATCTGATTATGCCCTTAAACCTTAGAAGTTGCACTAACTACTAAACAAAAATGAGATATTTGTATTCATATCAGTTATCCTATTAGTGAATACAACAGAATAAACCAAAATTAAACTAAGTCCAACTTTTGCCTACTGCAGCTTTCAGATCTATTCTTAGACTTCTCAAAACACAATACATCTCTCGGTTCTCTCAGAATACAGAGTATCATTGTCAGATCTTCTCCAGTGCTGCCTGTGGTAAGGAAGTAAAGTTCTGTTGTCTTTGATGCTCAGGTCACTACTGTCCCTTCTGACTCAGCCCTCTGAAGACAGATTCTTTCATTTTAGGTCTGAAAGTTTCTGAAATTAATTCACCTCCCATTCCACATACTGGAAGTTAAAGTAATACATAGAAAATAAAAGAACGAAACAATAGGTTATCAGACTGAAAATATGACTGGAAGAAGGGACTTGGTTACCAAGTGTAAGAACTTAAAACTCCTAGAGAGAATACAGTCATCTCAAGTCACTTTTGCAAACCAATTACAAAACTAATTGCTTTTCTTTAAGTACAAAGAAATTCAAAGTGCAGCATTAGCCTTCAAATATCAGAAAGATGTTCCTTTAAAATTTTGATTAAATCTTTTCCTCTATCACTTGAAATGTTCATACTGTCAAGGTTTTCCCCAACATGCAACTAAACTACATTTCTCATTTTCAGCTGCTACGTGCTTCAACCTCTGTTAGGGTTCATCCTCTCCACCTATTTACAAAAAAGCGCATGGACATATGGCCAGGATTTTCAAGTTTCTTGTGTCAGCTCCTCCTGCTAACTCTTCTTCTCTTCTGCTACTTTCTATAAACTCCTTCTACAAAAGATAATCTTGCTAGCTCTTATATTGTCCAGTCTGCTTATTACAGTCTACTTTTTACAATTCACAGAATCACAGCGTGGTTGAAGTCAGCAGAGACCTCTGGAGGTCATCTGGTCCAGTCCCCTGCTCAAGAAGGCCATCTACAGCCGGTTGCCCAAGACTGTGTCCAGAGGGCTTCTGAATATCTCCATGGACAAAAACTCCACAACCTCTGTGGCCAGTCTGTGCCACTGCTCAGCCACCCTCACAGTAAAAAAATGTTTCCTGATGTTCAGAGGGAACCTCCTTTGTTTCGGTTTGAGCCCACTGCCTCTGGTTCTGTCAGTATGCACCACTGGGAAGAGCCTGGCTCTCTCTCCTTTTGCACCCTTTCTTCAAGTATTTATATACGCTGATAAGATCCCACCTGAGCCTTCTCTTCTCCAGGCTGAACAGTCTCAGGTCTCTCAGCCTCTACTCCAGAGTTCATCATCTTTGTGGCCCTTCTGGCCACTGGACTGTCTCCAATAGGTCCATGCTTGTGTACTAGGAAGCCCAGAACTGGACACCGTACTCCAGATAGGAAATGCATCTCATGTATTTCAGGACTATACTTTCCTCATCCTTGCCCACCATTTCTCTCCTGCACTTCACCAATTTTCATCTGCATTGAAGGCCAGGTTGGATGGGGCATTGAGCAACCTGGTCTAGTGGGAGGTGTCCCCATCCATGGCAGCAGGGTTGGAAGCAGATAATCTTGAAGGTCCCTTCTAAGTCAAACCATTCTATGTGATATTGTGGCTACTGATTTTAGTGTATCCTTGTTTTGATGAAAAAACAGATGGTAAAAACATTTCCTTTTACTTCAGCCTACAAAGACCTGTGTTTCTACACCCACTTCTGACGCTGGGATATTTCTCTGCAAAGGTCTTAGGTTTAGAAATACATTTAAAAAAATTACACTTTAAAAAAAAAAAATCGTGTGACCTATTCCTTATCAAAAATACCCTCAAATGCTGTGTTTTGATACTACTTATGAGTAGCTCTCCTTGGTTTTTGGTTTTAAATACCATTACATTTCAACTTTCATTCCCACCTGCATCTCATACCGAGTTAATAAACATAGTTGCTCACCTCATGCTCTGGCGAGAGATGTTCCATGTCAGTTCGTAAACACTTAAGTCCTGGTAAAAAGTGACTGACCATTAAATCCTCTGAAATAACTAAAAATCAGGTTGTTAAGATATTATAAGGATTGTCTTTTGAAATTACACACTTCATTTTTCTGTCTTCCAATAATGTTATTCTCCTGAACACAGGGACAAGCTACAGCAGCAAAACTCAAGAAAACAGAACATAATAAAAAAAACAAAAAAGATCTTAAACATATTAAGCTTCATCTATTTCATATATCCATAACAGTCCTTTTTTTTTTTTTTTTTCCTTAGTTTAGTGGTTAAGATCAAGGACTTCATTTCTATAGCTTGTTGTTTTTTAAGGATCTATCGGTTCCACTGTATTGGGTCTGGCTGAGCTGGAGTTAATTTTCCCCGGAGCAGCCCTCACAGGTGCTGTGCTTGGTATTGGGAGCTAGAAGGGTACTGGTAACACATCCATGTTTTGTCTACTGTTGGTCAGTGCTGAACAGCATCAAGGCTGTCTCTCCAACATTCTCCTCTCACAAGTACACTGGGGGCAGGCAAGATCTTGGGAGGGGGCATAGCCAGGACAGCTGACCCAAACTCATCAAAGGGATATTCCATACCATAAGATGTCTGCTCAGCAGTAACAATTAGGATAAAGAAGAAAGAAGGGGAGGGCATTTGTTATTATTAAGTTTGTCTTCCAGAGCTACATGTACCGTAGCCCAGGAAGTGGCTGGCCATCACCTGTTGATAGGAAATAGAGAATAAATCTTTTATTTTCCTTTGCTTTTATATGCAGCTTTTGCTTTATTAAACCACCTTTATCGTGACCCATGAGTTTTTTTTCACGTTATTTTCTCCTCACCCCATTCTGCTGAGAAGACTGACAAGAGCAGCTTGATGGGCACCTGGCATCCAGACAGAGTTAACTCACCACATCCACCTTCTGTGAAAAACTCTATACTGAACAGGCTGTGTTTTACATTACACATCCAAAGAAAAATAAGTTATTTCTCAAATATTTGTCTCGCCCCTCAATAGAGAATTAACAGCTAAACTTCCCCTAAAAAAAGGATACAACAACAGGAAAGAGCACTGTAGGCTTCAAACAGGTGGGTAGCGATATCCAGTCTCTTTGAATCCACAGACTGCTGGTTGTTGACCAAGGCTAACTTGTGCAAGTGTGGAATAACAACTGCAAAAGTGAATACCAGAATGAGTATTTGAAATTGCTTTCTCTAGACTTGTTAAGCATTAAACAGGTGCTGAAGTGGCAATCACAGGCATCTGAAGCGTCACACATCAGTCTGGAATAAGAATTGCAAATAATGGCTTTTGTTGGGACTGCCCTTGTGGATTTAACTGATCAACTCAAAATAAAACTGCAGTAACACCATCTAAACCAAAAAGGTACCTCAGAGCACCTTTGAGATAGTAACAGCTTATAGAAAATGTTTTGCAACATTATTATGCTCCTGCTGCTAAAGCTGTCTAAAATATGCTTCTATTTTACAAATACAGCTGGTAAGCTAGTGACAGAGATAGATACACAATGAGAAATCTTCACTGACTATAGAGGAAGCCTATCTAATGAGTTTAGCCCCTCGTGTTTTGTTTAAAATTCTCTTTAAGACAGTCTAACGATACACTTTGCTCTTCTGTGCGCTTTACATTTCAGGGCCATGAAAAAAAGCTGTTTTGTTAATCTGGGATGGATTTACATTTAAGACGTGTGGAATATTTGAAATTTACTGCCAGCACAGGGTGAAGCAATGGGGGAGGGGAAGGGGCAGAGGAAGAGGAAAGCATTTTATGCCTCAAGTAACGAAAAAAAAAAATATTGAAATTTGCTCTGCAGCAAAGTCCCCTCCAGCTCTGAAATAATTTCTCACCATGTGGTGGTGTCCTGTATAAACACCTATGTTAGGTAAGGTGAAAATTTTGTTAGCAAAGTCTTAAATATCAGGACATACACAACTCTGAAAACAAGAGTTTTCATCAAACTTCTTGTAAAGACAAAAAAAAACCCCACAATATAACAAGTATACTACTAGCTTTGGGATGAAAATAGGAAGACAGCATCTTTCCACTGATGCAACTTACATTCATCTCTAAATCTGGGCTCAGCGTTAGGTCCAACTCTTCCAAATGTTTTTATTATTTCTGTATGTAGAGAATGTTGGTCTTGGTATTGAGGGTCCTCCAGGAAAGATGCCAGCTGCATTTTTACTCTTTCCAGAAGCTTAAATATTCCCAAAGAAATAAAAAGTACAGAAAAGAATGAAGATACTAGAAGCCATTACACACATGCTCTGAACTGACCATAATCTCCCATGTTTCAGATGATAAACTTTGGACATGCTGTTAACTTACTTTTTTACTTCGTTCTGACAAGATGCTTCAAACTCTTTGATACAGCTCAACATTTTAATGAGTGTTAACAGTGGTTTCAGCTGATCTACCTTTAACTATAACCAGGAGCTTCCATATAGCAGGTGTTTCCTCCTGAGGTTTCCTCAGTTTTGATACTCACATTTTTTTACCTGCTCTTACAAATGTCCTGCTTATTATTAGTATCTTTGGAGTTTCTGTATTTAATTAGAAGTGAATTCACATTATTGTTTTGGCAATATGCCTCAATTAGAATGCTAAAAAAATTTCTGTGGAAGACAGAGACGCAGAAGTAAGCATCATAAAATCATTGGCATTTAAAAGACTTCCTCAAGTAAAAGCTAGAAAAACTGAAAAGTCAAAGACATGTATAAAGTGACATATTTAATTTGCATTCAAAGTTGCAAAAATAAAATTTTCTGATAGATTTTGGAAGGTGATATCACCTCTGTACCCTTAGACTTACTATAATTATTGCAATGGATACAGTAATTTTTGCCTGGTAACAAAACAGTATTCTTCTCAAACTGATTATAGGCATGTGTTCCAAGCTACAAAACTGTAACTTATCCATCTTTAAAGTACTTGTGAGTCATCACTGACTTCTTACTCATTTCCTCATATTCTTTTAGAGTATGTTGAAATTACAGCAAGAATGCAAGCTCTGCAAAAAGCTGAGAGTGAAAAGCGTGACTTTAAGAAGAAATTTGATGGTACACTTCCTTTATAAACCAGAATACAGTATTTCTACTGCTCAGAATACTGGATGTCTTTTTCAGGATTATGATTTCAAGGTTCCATAATTTAAAAAGTAAGAAGGAATTGCATATCTATATTATCCCCAAGGATTATTTCTGTTACGTCACTATGATGGTCACCTCACAAATTCTAAAGTAGTTGGAAGCCAAGCAAGATATCTTAAGACATCTAAAATCATTCAACATGTGTATATGGAGGTAAATGAATCCCACAATGACTTTTTGATTAGCATTTTAAAGTAAAGCTATTTTATTTGGAAATAATGAACTTGGATTTCTCAACTGTACTGGAGAATGTTTTAAAAAACATTGTGGGCATGGGATTTCCCTTCTTCCAGCACAGGCCTCCCCATCTACATATTTGTTTTAATTTGTTTATATTTGGCCTGATATTTAGAAGGAAATGTTTTTATTAGTTAAAAGACGATTGGTTTGTTTCAAAAAACAAACCCCAAACTCAACAAAAAAAAATTTGCAAAACTGGAGAGCATTTTGGAAGAGGATATAACAAAAGAAGAAATAATTTATGAGCTGCTTTATTCCTTCCCCCTCCAAGTTTATTAATGGACTACTGATTCATCAAAAAAATCACCCACTTTTATGCTATAAAAATGGCACTCTGACAACAGGTGTCTTACCTCTCTCTGAGTAACAGTTTCCATGATGGTCCCAAAAGCAGGAATTGTTGCAATCCTTACTGAACTACAACAGAAAAATAGAGCCTTTAAGGTGTTTTAAACATTAAGAATAAAATTAATTAAAAATAAAGCAAAATATAAACATTAGTACTTTCAGTTACATTAGTTTCTAGTAATGACAAAACAGAAAAAGCAGACCAGGAAAAAGACAGACAGGATTAACTCAAGGTCTCAATCTGAAACTCACAATTCAGGATCACTGGATAAGGTTACAAGGGCTGGAGCAACCCGCTTGTCAACTAAGGCTTCACTCATGCCTCGAAGGGTCAGCTGTAAACCAGTCAACATGCAATAAAAAAAGGTTTGGTAAACTTGAAGAACCGGGTTAGCTGTGACTGAAGATGGGCAGGCAGACTCGGGATTTTTCTTCGTTTAGTCACCCACACAAGACATTAAAACGATTAAGACTCTATTCATGCTGGAACATTTATTAGTAACAACCTGTTAGTGAGATTAGCAAAGCATCCCTCCTTAGCTTTAAAGAAATACCACATCAGAATGTCCAAGAAATGAAGCACTACAGCTGTCAATCAGAAATTAGATACAGTCGAAACTTTCTTGCATTTCAGCAAAGCAAATGATACTTAATTTTGCAGTAGTAAAGCTGACAGCGTTAGAGAACAATATTAATATCCAGCTTTCTGCTGGAAAGTAAATTCCAAAATGGCAAGTATGATTAAATATAAAAAAAACCATTAAAGTTATATTACACTGATTTAAGTTTTCTATTTAAAGTTTATTCAGCAGGTTTATTCTGTTCAGTTCCAGGTGTATCAGTAAGTTTTTTTTACTTACAGACAAATGATTTAAGAGTTGCATTTGTTTAAAAGTAATTCAACTGTTACTGAGCTAGAGTAAGAAACAGAACTGATGGTTATTTCTTCCTAAGTCCTAAGAGGGATGCTAGGTATACAAGGCAGTCGGGGAAACTTACATTTCAGGGTCACTGGAGAGAGTAATGAGAGCAGGAACAACTCTCTGAGCTACCAGAGTTTCATGTACCCCCTTCACCAACAGCTGAATGGTCGGAGCAGGGGGGTATCACAGGCGATGCACGGAAAGAGCGAGCACAGTATCATGGGAAGAAGGACGGCACAACCAAGAGAGAAAGAAAAAAAACACAAAAAGCAAACCAAAATTAGAAGCTAAGCAAATATTGCTACACTAGTGCTTCATATATGCAAAGGCATGAAGAAAAGCTGAAGTGGGCTGGCAGTCAGAGAAACCTCACAAATTCAACAGTATGTTGATGTTTTCTCTACTTTCAGCTATTTTAAAACTTGAACTTTCAAAAGTTTAGCAAGACATTCTGTATTACAATTCAAGTACACAGAATAAAATTATGTATTGTAAGTACACGTGATGACGTATAAATAAATACTAAAGTGATGTCAATTTGAATTTGACAGTTTAAGGCTGTTCCTAAGTCAGTGAAATGGTATTTCTTACAGCAGGTGGCTGTCACATGCAAACCAGATGTCTAGCTAGGCCAAACGCATGTAGTTTTGCTGCACTGCATGAGACCTTTCAGACCTTCTACAAGTGGCAAACAGCACCTTCCCTGATGCCACTAAGCTTTCCTCAAAGTCATTCAGGACTGTGTTAGATGTAGCTGCCATCCAAGCAGTAAGTATGCAAAACCTTCCAAATATTTTCAAAAATTACGAGTGTCAAACTTTGTCCATGTTCATAAACTTGCTGTTAGAAAATTCAGAATCCTTGGATTATCCTTGATATGTATTTCACCAAATCTTTTTTCAAACTAAACAAGAGAGATGTGGGTTTTTTTTGCAATATATCCCAAATCTTAAAAACTGGGATCACAGTGAAATTTATTATCCATAATATCATGGTTTAGACCCAGCCAGGAGCTGAGCACCACGTGGCCGCTCACTCACTGCCCCTAAATGGGGAGGAGAAAAAGAGAAAAATACAAAACCCTGCAGGTTGAGATAAAGAGAATTTAACACAACGACGCAGGACAAGAAGAAACAACAGTAATAACAGTAATGAGACAATACATAAAGCAAGTGATATAAACCACACAGCTCGAGCTGGCTCTGAACTGAATGGCACCAGCCCACACTGAGCACTGTGAGCCTGGCTGGCCCAGCCATAACATACTGGCCATGACATCATATGGTATCAAATATCCCATTGGCTGGTTTGGTTGTCAATCCTGGCTGTGGTCTCCTCCCAACTTCCAGTGAAAATTAACCCTACTTCAGCAAAACCCAAGACACATGTGAAAGTTGCTTGCATTTTGATGTTCCTAGGCAACTTGACCTTTTTTTAAGATTTCTTACATAGCTATAAGTAAGCACACATTTACTGCATAGGTAGCAGATGCCTGTTACATGTTCTCGACATACGAAAACCTACTAGTTTTCAAAAATTACAAGTTCCAAACTCTCTCCATATTGAACAAAACAGGTTTTTTGTGTCTGCATTCATAAAAATGGGAAAGCCATGATATTTCCCTTTTGTATCTCACGTAAGGAAGTCCGCATATATTTGCTGAGTTTAGGAGATGAACATAAAAAGCTTATCAGTAGTTTAGGTGAGAAATTTCGAATGCCTTTTTAATACATATTTATATTGTAATGACTCAAGTGACACCATGAACACAACTTACAAATCTATGCTTCCGACCCCCCAGCGGCGTAACAAGCGAACGTGTAAGAGCCAGAGGCATGGGGAAATCAGGAGCTGTCAGCGCTCCACACGCGCTCCCAAAAGCAGGCGATATTTACACCCCTCTACCTGAAGAAAGTTTTACAGTCTGTTGTTTCAGCGCTCAGGCTTTACTGCACTTAAATTTAAAACAAAGTAAATTGTGAAAGATGGGAAGGAATCTAACTTTCCAGAAGCCTTCTATACAAAGCAATAACTTTTGTTAAGCAATGCTGGTGTGTGCACGTGTGCGCAGCACGCACGGCTGCACCGCCTGCGCTGAGCATACCAGGGCCTGACAGAAAATGACTGGAGAAGGAAGAACGAGCAGAGAATTGCGACACTTCGTATGGTAAAGCATAGTAAACAGCACTGTTCTGTCTTACAGAAAATAAAACATGCTCTAGAACAGAAGTGTCATTCTGAAGATGTGTTTCTAGCCTAAGCAAACCAACACCGCTTAACTCAACTACACACTTCAGGTTCAGACCAGCAACAATCATATCAATTTGCAGCAACACTCAAATGGGAAACTACTGTCTGAGAACATTACGCATCGAAACAACAGGAACAGACGGATGGGCAAAGCCATGCAGCAGCAGCATGTAAGGTTACAGCGAGACACAGAATGCAAATTTTGATCCTGTTTTGATCGCTCTAGATCAATGTGAGATCATTACAACAACGTTGCCTCTGCTTTAGTACAAAGTGAAGGATTCTAGCAAACAAGCAGTCAAATAGGACCGCCGAAAAATAGTCAATATGTAGTTGAATTTGAAAAGAAACTGCAACTGAGACAACAGCGTGTTCTCACTGAGGTCTTCCACAAGTTTGGCTAATGCTATTAAAAATTGCTATCTCCTTTTTAAAGGGGAAAAAAAAGATAATGTTGTACGTTTTCAACTGAAGTCTCAGGATACATCTTGAAGTGTCTGTTTAGTGTTTTATCTGCAATGACTTGCAGAGCTGCAGTAAGGAACACTAATAGTTAACTGTTCTTTTTTCCAAGGAAGACTTCTGATTTGTTTTTGCAAATGTATTCAAGGTTGCATGTTCAGCTAGGGGTCCACTGCAAAGCTATCTAAATGAGTCAACGGTGGAAGAAACAAAAAAAATAAAACCCAAAAAACCCAAATCCAAAATGGACTGTGATAGTGTATTTAGAAATATGTCTTTTTAACAAAAAAAAGTAATCTCTTTGTTGAGCAAGTGTTGTACGTCTCAGTTTCTCCATATGTCTTTTTTAATTAACACCTGATGAAACAAAGGCACGATGTGAAAATAAAAGTAAATTTCTTAGTCAAATGTAATAGTCTTTATCGTGAACAAATTTATAAATGTTAAGAAGGGAAAGATGAAGTTGCCACTATGTGGCAAGTAAAGAAAATCACAAATCACTTTAAGTTTAAAAAAAATAAATACAAAATCGGTTCAATATATGTTTTGACTACCATATTTAGCATCGATGGAAACTAGTTTGAATTGCAATGCAAGTGCATTGTGTGAGTATACACAAGAAAATACTGAAAACAGGTCACTTGTGAATAAGGCTACTAATGGTGTGTTGAACAGCAAAAGTAAATGTTAAAACTCAAGAGAGATGGTTATCTACAGACCTAAGCAGACACATTTGAAAACGTATTTAATTGTTTTGAACACAGTTTAGTAATGTAATGTGTTTTCATAATCGGAAAATGTTTTTCAGCATGCAACGATCAGAATGCAACAATCAAGTTAGCGGCAGATCAAAGAACATATGCCAGATGTTTCTGTAGTAACTGGGTGAGTGGGTGAGTGACAGTGACTGCTTAGCCAAGTATGTGCTGTTGGACAGAAAACAGATAGCGAAGCAACTGCACAATGACCTCCTGCTCCATCACACAGTACACAACTTACTCAAGTCATCTGTAATTTTAAGGAATGTAACAACATTATCTGAATCACTGTTTTTTTAAAAATAAATTCTAGTTTTAAAAAGGGGTAAAAAAGTTTGGGTAACACTTACCTCAAACATTCTAGCAGCTGTACATCGAACAAGCGCCGAAGTATGGACAACTCCATACCATAAGACAGTTAACAGCAGCTCATGGTAAGCTGGGTTTGCACTAAAAGAAAACAGTTGGGCATTCAAAAAAAACCAAAAAACCAAAACTCCCCCAAAGAAACCTAAACCCTCCCAAACCCTGAATATCTTCTTTGCCTACAATATGTAGTCTTAAGAATCCATTGCTCAACAAATCTAAAACCCCAACACTTACCCTTTTCAAAAGATACCTAACATTTATCTCATTCTGAAGGACATGCAACATGTTGCTGGCCACAAAATATGTTGCATTTTGAAGTTCATCTTTTAATAAAAAAAAAAACTTTAAGATAATTTTCAGTAAGTTATGACACTGAACTGAATGCAAGTACATATCTAGCACACATCATAATATTGTGGAAAATACAAAATCCATTTCCATTTTGCTCCCAATGATTGATTTTTGCAGGATTTTTTGGGTTTGGTTTCTTTTTTATACTTCTGAAAGTTAGGTTTGGGTTGTTTGGTTTTTTTTGTTGTGGGTTTTTTTTTTTTGGTTTTGTTTTTTTTTTTTTCCACACATTTGATTTTTTTTTTTTAATCATAACACTTTGAATCTAGAGATTAAAAGTTTTCATTTTGTGAAACATCAAGAAAAAAAAACCAAACAGCAAATATAACTGATATTTTGAGTAAATAAAGGATATGTCAGATTAGCAGCTTCTAATAAAAACTTCTAATATATTTAGATTTAGACAACTCCAAGGTATATTCTTTACCCCAATTCCACAAAGGAAGCTTTCAGGCTATCAAGAGGAGCATGAGATAGTGAAAGCATAGTCATTACATCTTCTAAGAATCCAACTAATAGCTTGCGGTCTTCTTCCTGAAATAAGAGCGTTGAACGTAGTGTAAGTATTTCTGCAGTTGTGATGACCTACAGCTATGAAAGAGACAAGCAATGAATGAGAACTAGATTTAGCCTTTAACAATCTTAGGAACTCCAAAAATGCGGTCTAAGAACAAGAGTCTCTCAAAGCAAACACAAGAAGGGACTGCATTTCTGTATTCCATCAACTAAGCACATACTTCTGCATAACTTAACCAAATTGTTTTACTAAAGAAACTTTCAAGAAGAGTACTTAAGCACTTCCATCGCTCCTGACAGTTTGATATTGCTCACAGTCAACTAAACATTTGTGAGATGAAGTATTTGTTTTTTCCCTGTAAGCTATGTATGTGCTAGTCCATAATTGCTGGTTACTGGAGGCTTAAAGAGTGTTACTTCTGGAGTATTCATTTCAGTACTAGACAACACTAAAATTCTGACTTCAACTATGCCCAGAATTGTGATCTATCTGCTTATCTGTTTTGGTAAATTTTGAAAAACTATGTTTGCAGGGGCTACAGTTAAATAGCCAGGAACTCACTTATGGAAAATATTTTTGATAGAGGCACATGGCAGTTATCAATGTCTGAGAGTTAGCAGCGGTAAAGATGCCAGATACCATTTTAAGATTTGCTGAATTCAGGTTTTAACACTGACTACAACCATCAAAATATAGCAGACAACCTGATAAGAAAACTTTGCTTTTCAATGTGTTTACAGCTGCCCACTTATCTACCTATGTTCAAAGCACAAGAGCACCATAAGCTGCCAAAGAAAACAGCAAGGGCTTTTTCGCAGAATAAATTTAACAAAGAATCAATAAAAAAAAAAACCTACCTGAATATAACACGTAAGGACCCCTGTTGCATAGATGGGAACTGTGGCTTTTGTTAGCACACCATTGCCTGCTGCGGAATCTAATGAGACAGTGAAGAATTTAGTTTTTATATATAGATATCTACATATACATATATATGTGCGTGTCTGTAATATACACGTATATACATTCTTCATGTATATATAAAAAGGTGCTTATATATAAAATACTTACAATACACAGATATAAGCCTACCTTATGTATCTATATTAAAGATATATAGTGTATATATGTGTGTATATATATGGACACAAGTGCTAAAACAATGCTCAAATGGTAGTTGGATTTGAGACTTAAGTTGTACTTTACACACACACACACTCTACAACTTTAGAGTGTTCCAGTCAGATTCTGAATCTTTCAGAAAGATGACAAACTTGAGAATTGCAAATGTTATTTGAACAAGAGACTGACTTTTTTTTTTCCAGTTGCCATTAAGATTAATACACTGAAAAGTTACTTACCTATGTTTTCTTCAGACAGTCTTAAGATTTCCTGGAACTGTGGTTTTACCTATACAAAGGACAATGAATCCCATGTAAGAAAACCTGTTACCAGTGTCAATTAACTTAGGAAAAAATTAAGAATAATTAAAGGGAACGGAAAAAGGACATTTTGAAGGTACAGACAGAAAAAAAAAACAACCAACAACAAACACTAAACTTTAAAAAGCCTAGCCAGCTTTTAAGAAAACTGAAAGTATGACATAAGAGTAAAAATTTCTATTGAGTATCGACACTGAAGTAACAGTATTCAGCACTCCTGATACCAAAAGTTCAAGTCTCGGCAATATGTTTAGTTAGACTTTAGGGTTTGTGGTTTTAATCAGCTACATACTGCAAAAAAAAAAAAAAAATTAATTTTTTTTAATATTTTTACTGTTCATGAAGTGCTCTCTTCCAAAATACAGCTGTGATAATCAGGATCATAAAAAAAAAACTACAGAAGTAAAAGTTCTAAATATGACTTACAGAAGGGGCTTTCAAAGACAAGACACTAGTTTTAATCCTCTCTGAAGGCAGCACATAATGCCGGCCCTGTTCTGTCATTGGATGTCTAGGTAATCCTCTTGCGTTTTACACTTGCCCTTTCAAATATTTTTGAATTACATTCGCAAGTGATTTGACAAAAATAGCACTTTTCTCTGATAAAAATGCTTAGGTATCATCTACAGGAAATATTTCAGGCAGTGAAAGCATTAGTTTTAAATTTCCAATCACATACAGGATGTACACCACAAACACTGAATAACATTTGCTGCTCTGAAGAAAGAAAACCGTTATAACCCTAGAATTAGTATGATCTCTCCCACTCTCTGTTCCTCTCATAAAGCAACTATGAAGAACACAGTTTAAATAAAAAAAAAATAAAATCCTTCCATGTTGTGCAAAATGAGAAGACCATTCTAAAATGGTCAAAGCCAGAAATCAAAAGGATGCAAACACAGGTTTAAAAATAGTAGGTTCAGATGTGCTTATGAAATAGCAATCAGCATGACATGCAAATACAAATGGTCACGGAAAGCAGTATAGCTATTCAGACACACCGTAAATATGGACAGTACATGTTACCAAGGCAGTCTGTATGTAGAATATTTAAGGTTATATCTTACCTTAGTGTTTGTAAATATTTTCCCAAATGTCCTACAAAGTCTCCAGAAAAATCTAGAGAACTCATGGACACAGGCAGTTGATGCTACATTGATCTTGCCTACTATTTCTATAAGCTGTGGTAGCCTAAAAATCAGCAAACAAAAGCATATTAAACAATACTCTGATTTTCTGTTTCTCTCCAGTTGTATTTGTATAGATTTACTATTTATATTAATAAACATATATACAGACATAGCACTACTGGCTCTAATAAAATTATCTCCATGTTTTATAGAAATCCTGACCCTTGAAGAAAGAATTTAAGTGCCAGAAAGGTCTGACTTATATTTTCAAACATCTGCTACTGCAGAACAGTGTTTTTCATGAGATATTCAGACTACAATCTTCACTTTGAGAATGCAAAGATGAAATAATTTTTTTGAGCAAGTAGTTACCTACACATTCTGTTAATAAAAGTTACTTTCCAAAAAAAAATCAAAATCAAAACCCATTCAGTATGAAAATTAAAACACCTACAAAAAATTAAATCTCTTCCTCTTTAATAATTCTTAAACACAACCACACATAGAGTTCTTATGTTTAATCATTGGTAAACATAATAATGCCTAAGGACTTTAAAATGTGTCAAAAATAATAATTAGGAATCATAAAATACAAATGAACTCACAGCTGATTGACCACCCACAGCAGAGTCTCCCAGCCTGTGGTACCCTCATGTTCTAGCTGATAGTCGTACAGTTGCAACAACACTGCTAATTGTTCGCGGCTTCCAACAATGATGGCCACATCCTGAAGAGGTGATACGGGCCGTGGAAACCTAGTGACTGCAACAGAAGAGAACAAGCAATCATGAAGAGAAGATGGTGAACTACCTTGGAGGTGATGCCAGTGAAGATAGCTAAGAAAGTCTGAAACTCCTTAGTGCCTTCTGGGTAAGGTTATCAAATTGCTTTTTTAAAAAACATTGTGCTAAATCTCTGTCTGAAGAGATGACATAATCCTCACTTCAAAAGAGAAAACAAGTAATTGCCACCAGCATGGCTTCACCAAGGGCAAGTCTTGCCTGATCAACCTCGTAGCCTTCTGTGACAACACAGGTGGACAAGGGAAGAGCTATGGATGCCATCTATTTGGGACTTCTGTAAGTCCCCCACAACACCCTTCTCTCCAAATTGCAGAGATATGGATTTGATGGATGAATTTTTCAGTGGATAAGGTACTGGCTGAATGGCTGCATTCAGAAGGTAGTGGTGAATGGTTCAATGTCCACATGGAGACTGGTGGCAAGTGGTGTCCCTCAGGGGTCCATATAAGGACCAGTGCTGTTTAGTATCTTTATCAATGATAGACAATGGGATCGAGAGCACCCTCCTCAAGTCTGCAGATGACACAGAGTGGTGAAGCTGACATGCCTGAGGGAAGGAATGCCATCCTGAGGGACCTCCATCATGAGGGACCTGGACAAGCTTGAGAAGTGGGCCCATGTGAACCTCATGAGGTTCAACAAGGCCAAGTGCAAGGTCCTGTACCTGGTATCAATACAGGCTGGGGGGTGAAGGGATTGAGAGCAGCCCTGCAGAGAAGGACTTGAGGGTACTGGTGGGTGGAAAAACTGAACATGAGCCAGCAATGTGTGCTCACAGCCCTGAACACCAACCGTATCCTGTGCTGCATCATGTGGCCAGCAGGATAAGGAAGATGATTCTGGCCCTCTACTCTACTCTGATGAGACCCCATCCGGAGTAGTGTTCAGCTCCAGAGTCCCCAACACAAGGAGGACATGAACCTGAAGGAGCGGGTCCAGAGGAGGGCCACAGAAAAGGATCAGAGGGACGGAGTACCTCTCCGGTTGACGACAGGCTGAGAGAGTTGGAGTTGCTTAACCTGGAGAAGAGAAGGGTCTGAGGAGACCTTATTAAGGTCTTTTAGTACTTTAATGGGGCCTATAAAGATGGGGACAGTCATTTTAGTAGGGCCTATTGCAACAGGACAGGGGGCAATGAATTTAAACCAAAATTAGCTAGATTCAGACTAGCTATAAGGAAGAAATCTTTTTATGATGAGGGTGGTGAAATGTTGGAACAGGCCGCCCAGAAAAGCTGGAGATGCCCCATCACTGGAAATATTCCAGGTCAGGTTGGATGGGGCTTTAAACAACCTTCTGGTTGAAGATGTCCCTGCTCATTGCAGGGGTGTTGGACTAAATGACCTTCAAAGATTGCTTCCAATCCAAACCATTGCGTGATTCCAAAGAACAGACTGCAGATTTACAGTAAAATAACATGTAGGCAAGGCTTCTTGATTTCTATTGCTAACACTTTAATCATCCAACTAGGCTGAAGCCTGAAATGTTTTAATTCCTTATTTAAGTAGTAGCCACTCGGAGAAAAAGTGCTCATCTTTAAATGACTCAAGTCAGCTGATCAAGTTTTACCACAGCACCTTTAACATTTTCACATTAATGTCAGAGTAACACACCGCAAGCTAATTTCCAAATTCTCCTTTGAAGTTGTTAACCTTTCTTTGCGCCTTCACAGACAGCACTATTGTCAGCTTGTGGCAGGTATTACCAATAATATCCTTAAAAATCAAGTTTCTTAAAAGAAGTAGAGAGAAATAGTGAGAGATTACATAAAATCTTTTTTTTTTTGTGATAATCAGGTCTCTCAAGCACAGAAAAGGGTGGAAAAAGGAAGCATTACTTCAGAATTTTCTAAGGAAGACCAGTATGAAAAAGCAATTAAGAGGCACGATTCCTGTATTTCATTGTAAGACTCTCACTGGATTACATAAAGCTACGCCACTGGGCATAAAGAAGACTTCTCTGTTTGGTTGTTTTTTTTGGGGTTAATAGTTAGACACAGTGATCTTAGAGGTCTTCTCCAACTGAGACAATTCTGTGATTTTGCCTGCAACACTGCTAAATCAATACAGAAAAAAAAATAATCCACAAGGACACTATTTAGTTGTTCTTATTCTACTGGCAATCACTTTGTAAATATTTGTAAAAAATTCATATAAATATATTTCTTCTGCATCAAGAAGCTGATATCTGTAATTAGCTCAATATCTGATAAGGGTTTACATCAGACATTTATTTCATAGGAATCAAGCAGGAGCAGAGGGAGGAAATGAAGTAGAAAGACTTTCTCTCAAAAAGGGAAAAAAAGAACAAAGAGAAAAAGTCACAACAAGTTGATACAAATCTTCCTATGCCGGAATCTGTCTTTTAAAATAAAAAAAATAATAAAAAAATCAATTGTCTGCCAACTCAGCAACATTAAAAAAAGAAAATTCACAGCATGACAGATTCCCTGAATTTTTCTCTGTACTTGCTATACATGAAAACACAAACATAAGGAACAGACGGATTAGAAAAAAAAGGCTTGGAGATATAAACTTAAAATTCTTATTGTACAGACAGCATGCTATAAAAATCTGAAGTTTACACATAGATTCTGCAACTTCTATTTAAATACAGAATAATACACAAATACACACAAATCCCAAGTAAATGAGGACTGGACTACTTCCCAAAAATTCTTCCTCTTGCAGTTAATAGCAATTTGAGACTTGTCACTGAATTATACTTGTTTATAAAAATTCCACATACCAGAAATTAATCATTTACCTTCTATTTGTGGTACTTCTCCCTGAAGTTTAGCCTTGCTTGTGAAAGGTGCATTCTGTAGCACCAGTGCAAACAGTGAAGGAATCAACGACTGCAGAGCAGACAGATACATGTGGAGCTTATGTTCATCCAAGCCATGCTCTCCTTCCTGAAATGAACAGGACATTTACTTAAAGGTTTCTGGTTGAATGATCTGTTGCTTAGGCATGTATTCTCTGGCAAGAGATCAACGCATCTGTGACGAGCTTCTACACAGAGACACGAATTATATAGTAATTTATCCTAACCACAAGCTTACTTTGTGTCACCATCCAAATTCCCTTTTCACTCTTAAGTCATTCCTACTCAAAAGATTCAACCAATAAGCACTATAGCCTTTGGCATTTAGAACTTACCGATATTCTGAAAGAACATTTTCCAGCACATTTTGGAAATGTAAAGCCTTGGTCTCAGAGACTAACGCATCTGAAACCTGAATAAACTAGTCGCCTGTGCTCTGAAGCAAACAAACATCTTGTTAAGTGTGTTAGATTCTTAAAAGATATTCTGTTTTCCAAAACTTTCCAGATACCTAGCAAATCAACTAAGCAAACTGGCTCATAATTACAAACGGCCCAACTAAACCATTCAAGTATACTTATTTCTTGTTTAATAATAAAGTGCACTTTATTAAAGCATACACTACGTGACACTTGAAAACAATTTAAATATAGGGCCAAAGCACTCAGAATAACACATTCCATCTGATCACAGCCCAAAACAAACATTTTCTGAACTGCAGTTTGATTACTGGGTTATAAAGGAAAACACTATTAAAGAAGAATATTTTTGAGTTTGATGACGTATTGTTTTTTTTGTCCCCAAAGGACAAGTAAAACTTAGGGAGTTACAAGAAGACTCTCCAGAAAAACTTTCCCCCATAGAACATGAAAAATTACTTAAATTTTTGTATTTTTTTTAAAAAACTGTATATGTAATAAAGATACAAAGGAAATTCTCAATGTAGAGACAGCTGAATACATACCCTGAGCAATTTTTCAATTTTATTAAGCAGTGTAGGTATAAGATGGAACTGTAAATTTCCCAGTTCTGTTGTCCAGGCAGCATAAGCAGGTAAAAATACCTGATGTGTTGCACTAACTACACGTTCTGAAGGGTCTCCTAAAGCCGAAAGCAGCAGTTCAAAGCCCTGGCAAAAGACAACGAAGAACATATTTTCCTGAAATACATGCTAAAGTTTCCCACACAAAATACACTGACTAGGAAAAGACTATAACCTGTTTCTAAAACTTGACACTAATAAAAATAAAACAAGGTAGTACATGGAGGCCTTTCAATACGTATTCCTGTGAGATCTACAAAGGTAAACAGCACGTGGTTCAGTGACCCTGCTAAGTATTTCTCTACAGTCAAGTCATCAGAATCAATACAAACACATTCTACCACTCTGCCTTCAAAAACCTGAAGTTGTAGTAGACAAATATCTGCTCACAAGTGATGATATCAAATTGGCTAACAGTACCAGGTAAACAATGAAGCGGTATGTTCTTGAAGGTAAATTTTGAATTATTAGAGAAGCTTCTGCATAAGGCTTATAAATAACGTTAGAACCTCAAGTATAAGTACATTTTTTCTTTTTTAGTCTTGGTGATACAGTAAAATTAACATTCGTATAAACCATTGAGTTTTTTTGAAGTATCTGGAAAGATTTAATAAAAATATATTAAATTATGCATCCCCCTTTTCATGAAACAGAAGACATTCTACACATAAAGAATCAAAACCAAATTATACCTGTTGATATTTGTCTGAATCATCAATATATCCCATAATGATGCCAAGGCTTTTAATCACAGCTTCTCGTACCAGATCTGCCTTATCTTCCATTAGCATTTGCTGCAGCATAGAAAGTACTAACGAACTACGAATTTCTTTCTGTTTGTAAACAAGAAACATACTTGTTAAATGAAATGAAACAATAAACCTGTGTTTGTATCAGTTTTATAAATAATTTGCATTTCTATTAGCACTCACAAACAAAATCCCTTCCTCCAGCTATATGAATACTATACATTGTTTTCACAACAGATGAATGACTGTAAAATGTTAGTAGTCTCATTAGAGAGACTTTTGTCCTACTAAGCACAGAACTTCGATCCTTTCATTCATAGAGAAGTAAAAATAGCTAACAGCAAAAAAACTACTACAGGCCTAAAATAGGATCAGTAAGCACGGCATTGCTAAACTGAAGTGGGGTTTTAATTTGGGTTATTTTCCTTTCTCTGAAGCTTCAAATTCTAGTTCACCACTCAATTTTACTGTTGCTTCTGACCGACAGCACTCTTCAGGTAGCATTCAGTGTCTGATGAACATTTTGGTCCTAACGATCTTTATCTTTACTGAAACAAAGATAATTTTTTCAGAACATGCTGTTCTTAGTGACATTTAATAGCTAGACTGACTCTTATTCCTTTATAAGCTTAATGTGATTTACTGAATCTCACATATGATACATAGTGACTGTCTATGCATAACATACACTTTTGAATATTTAAAATGATGGAGGACATTTGCATTATGCAACAGATTTTCACCTTGCTTCCAGCAGCAACATATTTAGAGTCAGCATTAATACTTACTGGAAGGTAAGGTGCCAGAGCTCCACAGGATTCCGCTACCAATAGCCGTCTCTCTGGGTATTTGTGGTTGATCTGGTAAACAAAAACAGAAGGGCTATTTGCTCTACAGTAACCACTACTGAAAATGTGGTTAGAACGCGCTGCAAAGGAGGGATACATCTGCACCACTTAGAGCCTGCTTTGTACCTGTATGAAACATCTAAGTCTTGCACCGAGGCATAAAGGCAAGGCAGATACAGCCTTCTCTAGTTGTCCTATAAAACAGAGCTTATAGTAAGCATGCATATCTATGCAGTAAAGAGAAGAGTGGAAAGTAGTGTATGGGCTGCTCTACTCTAAAGAATGAGTAATTTCTGACCTGGCATGTCACGAAATACATTTTTTCCTGTGTAGTCTTTCGTGAGTGCCATTTCTCTAAGAATGGCACAAATGCCCTCTAGTGAGAGCTGCGATTGTTTGGTCTTGAGAGAGCTCAGCGGTATCTTATCCATAAATATCTGTACCTATCTTTAGAGAAGTAAAAAACACAGAGAAGCCAAATGAAACGACAAGAGAAAATGAAATATAGGAAATTCTGTTTTACCAGGAGGATGGCTAAACCTTGGAACATATTGCCCAGAGATGTTACGGAGTCTCCACCCTTGGACATATTCAAAACCAGACTTGACTTGGTCTTAGAACAACCCACTCTAGCTGACTCTGGTTTAAGCAGGAGGTTTGGACTACATGTTCAAAGGTCCCTTCCAACCTCAGCCATTCTATGACTCCCTCAATTCTACTGGCTTAGGGGAAACTACAAATGAAGATACAGTAATAAATCAGTTTTGGACATCATCTTACCGCAACTTTATTTCCACAGCACACTGAACAATGGTACCTGACAATTCATTTAATATTAATGTATTCAACGTTCTCATTGTTCTGAAATCACCTAGAACTCTCTCGAAAATGAAGTGTGGCAAAGATAATTTGAAAGGGACTTAAATAAATCACGAGCCTCAGGACTAAACTGAAGTCTCCAGCACGGGGGAATGTTCTTTGAGCACGTCTATCATCATTTTGCATCCTTACATCAGTAGGGTATCTGTAATATTTTTGGAGAGCATGGAGATTCCATAGGTGAGAAATACTATGGGCATACAACAGGCTGCTTTAATACCTACAGTATCTTTGACTTATGTGCCATATTTCCAAACGTAAATTCCCTACTGGCAACAAGGCAGTATAAATACCACGTAAATATACTGCAAAGACATACTGACACACTAGAGGAAAAATGACTTAAATTTCTGCAAGATTTGTGTTCAGGGAAAATTATTAGCCCTTGGAAACAAACATAACTGTAAAATGTTAATTACCATTTACTTTCCTTTTGTCTTCAAAAAGCAGTTGTACATTTTTGGAAACCCATTAACTCTTCACTAGTTCTGAGGGAACTTTTAGTATTCACAGAGCCTTGATCTAAACTCGGATGAGTCAGCTACCAAATTCTACCTGCGAAGAACAGGTAGAAAGAACACAAAGTCTAGCCTGATAACTCTGAGCTCCAGAATGTGTGGATGATAATTCTGAATCTTCTGAGGGCCCAGTTCTTTGCATCTGTAAACAGATTTTGGTTGGAGACCAAATGTGTGAAAGCTTTCACGATTAAAGCATTTACTGAAAAAAGACAGAAAATTATGTGCATTTTTGAGTTCCTTCTACAAACTCATTCTTGTGACAACAAGATTCAGCTGGTATTTTGCTGGAGAAAAATAATGATCTGGTTTCAGTACTGCAAACAAAGTCTGGCAAACTGCATTAAGTAAATGCATGATGACATATGGCTTGGCAGTCTGATACGCTGTACTGTTACAGGTTCTTTTGTGCATCAGCAATTAGCAAGAAACCAGTATGATGAAGATGTGCTCTTTCTGGGACATGACTTTTTTTTTTAAACACTGTTTAAATTTCATGAGACAGAATAAGAAAACAAAATGTGGTTTATTTTGTGTTCGACTACTGTTGCCATGAGTCCATTTAATCGATAGATACATTAGTCATACATATAAGCACACACGCTGCATATAATACATACTTCTACTGTCTGAAAGTATTCAGGATATTAAAGCTTGGACTTCAAATGTAAAACATAGGTGGCTGTGTTATGCAAGAAACAGTAGGCTACCAGGCCTTGTGCCATCAAAGCAAGAATTACCACTCTGTCGGGGCTTAGTTATTCACTGTCTTTTAGGCAACGATGAACTCCCTTTTCTTCATTAAGGTAGGAAAATACCATGCATTTTCACCTGAAATCATGTTGTTCTGTTTCTTTGCCTCAGATGAAACAGTAAGAGCATTTCAGTTTGGTTGTTCAATTATTTCTGTTAATTTATAGTATCTGTGGAAAAGATCGCTGATTCTAGAAGTTACACGTAAACTTCACGCTGAGCTTACAGGTATCATCTAGAGGGGATTTATTTCAGACTACTTTCATCTTTCATTTTCTGTTTAAGAATTTAAACTAGTTGAAGTGTGGACACGGCTCCAGGGACTTAATGCAACACACACGAAAGAAAAAAAATCAGAGAATTAAATTTTGGAATGAAAATGGATTTCCAGCAGTCTAGAATTTACAGTACAAATTATAAAGGCACATGCCTGGCAACGGGTTAGGCAGCAGTGAACATGTACATATCTACATTTCAATGTAACATACATATGCAGGTATATGCACTTCACTAGAAACTCCAGGTAGTCTTTGACAAATTTTCTGCCTCTAAGCTATTTATAATGTTTTATAAAATTATATGCAACGAGGACAAAGAACATCCAAATAACTTTCTGAAAAATACTTTGAACTGACAGTCACTGAAAAACAAAACTGAAACAATCTACCCTTCAAACAAACAAAAACTCAACATTTATGAGTTTAACTCATTTTTCAGCATAAAGTAAAAAATAACCAGTTACCTGTTCCCAACACTGCGGTAAAAGTTCAGCTTCCACACGAGTTGGTCCAACGTGTCGGGCAAATGCCACACATCCAGTCAGTATCATCTGTCTGAAAACATAAATTTAAAGTTTTACTCTGTTTCTGAAGTTCTATAATACACAGAACACATTCTTTTAAGTTAGGAAAGGCAGATGCTCTCAGGCAACAGGTAACTGTCTATAGTCAAAATTTCATGCCATACACACTGACTTCAAGGCTACATCCTACATTGAAAATAAATATCATCCCTGATTATTAGAGGGTAGGGGTGGGACGGGACTAGATGAGTTTTAAAGGTCACTTTCAACCCAAACTATTTGATAATTCTACCTTGTTTTCTACTTTGTATGCGTTTCCCAGAGACTTAAGATCCCAAACTCAATGAATCAGAGCCCAAGAATATCCAATTTGGGAATCTTTGATTTACCAATGTCTCAGATTGGGAATCTCTAAACTCTCATTTAATTCTTATTCCTGAATACTACGATTTATCATGCAGTAGAAGGACCTAAAAGCATATGAGACTTAACGAACCTTGTTCAAAACAAGTAACTTAATTCTCTTATGGCGTGGCCTTGCAACATTCTAACATGCAAGTTACTCTCATATCTCCCAAAATACTGGACTTCACTATTGCCAGAAATCTCCTAAAGCCCATTATAATAAGAGAAGCAATTAAGCAATCAGTAGCATTTAAGATCACCTGAGTCATTTATAGCCTTCAATTTTTTAATATTCCTCAAGGTTTGCAGGAAAACACTTGTTCCAGCAGTTTCACAGGCCCAGAGAGATATTTAAAATGTCAATAAAATTGTAATTAACTTTCATTTGTGATATTTTAGCTTTTATTTAAGGAGTGTTTATCTTGCTAAGATTTTTTACTTCTATTTCTCCTGCTACTAAGATTGGAATGATACCAACTTTGCATGCTATTTACTCTTAGTGCCTGTATCAACCCTTAAATCAGTTTCAAACGATAACACATAAACATGAGACACTCATTTTGTCACTTCCACAACAAGATGAGGACACCACTGAGAATCTGTTCATTATTATTTTGCAGAAAGTAACCCAGAATTATTTTGTTACCATTGTAGCGTTATGTTCAAGCTCCTAAATATTTCCTGTGACTAACAGCATGCCCTTAAGGTTGAAAGGCAGAGATTCTGCTGGTCATTTCTTAGCTAGTATGTGATAGTAATATGGAGACAAATGCCTGTGGTAACTCCGAGTTCTACAACAAAGTAAACAGTTATTCGAATGCCTGCCTTTGGCTCTACACACTGCACCTAATCACAGAACTGCTCAACCGAATACTTTTGCAAGATATTAGAAAAGCAAACAGCAGAATATAGTAATCACTTAAATATTCTCCATTAGAAATGAGGAAAATCCAAGTATATAGACTATTTTTAAATCGAACCTTTTCAAAAAAGTTCCATGAAATCTCAAAATTAACTCAAATTTCCTTTTGCCTTGCCAATAAAGTAAGGAATTTTAAGATATTGCAAAAATATTAAAAAAATAATGTTTAAAATATTTTACTGTAAGCATCTTAAAAGCATGTGACAGTATTTCAGGGGAAAGAAAGGTTGTAAGGATCTCAACAACAAACTGAAACAGAAAAATGTTAACACCAAGCTGCTGCAAAAATTGCAGTCCAGGCTGAATACAGGGAAAACCATTTTCTCCTTATTGTCATAATGATCCCTTTTGTTAACAAGATGCTGGGAATGCTTTCCTCAAAGAGCTCTCTCCAGTTATGCACTTATCATCCAGGCAGGAATATAAAGCAAATCAGCATGACTCAGCACACGAATGAAGTTTACTTCATCAGCAGACCCAAAGTAAAATCAAGAATCACACTAGAGGACCAAGACAGACGTTAGAGCAGAACAGACCTAATTTAACACCTCTGAAGCCTTTCTGCAGGTTTTAGAAAGTAACTGTGCGCACAATTCAATCCTACGTCACATAGTTCAAGGTTTTTTTGTCACTCCTAAAGGTTGCATTACAAACTTACTCACTAGAGTTTTCCTTAATATGCCAGCAAGGCATGTATGTTCTGTGAAAGGTGGTATCATATGGTGGATGAAAAGTCATCCTAGACATACTAATCTTAATGTATTTTAACTTCTTTCATTACGGGTGCTGCTTCTGGGTACATTACCTGGAAATGTTAGAGTTCACATTTTGAAAGTCACCCTAAAAGACCCTAGCATCAAACTGACTTTTTCACGGCTCCTTAGTTTCCCTAACCAACCATAAACTTCTTCCGGGGCAGTGAAGTTCAGTAAAGCTAGCGCATATTTGTTCTTCTGCAGAAGAGAATTTGATAAACATTTTGAAAAGCTGAGTAGTACATTAATGAACAAAACCTTGAGGACAGAAGTAGTCCTTGTTAAATATAATGTTAATAGAGGAGATAATGGCAATATAGTCTATTTGCATATAGTAAAAAGTCTCTCCCATGGGTAAGAGGTATAACACAGGCTTCCTGCATAGTTGTTAAATATTTCACTTTGTGAAGTATGTTAAATACTTATTTTAATTAGTTCCTTATTAGAAATGCAATGGCACATTTCGGTCTCTTGTATTTAACGAAGTCAACTTGTTTTCAGCTGCTACTTTAATGTACAATGAAGGCCTGTACAGTATAGCAAAAAGGTGAACAAATAGAATAAGATAATTAAAACCATTGTTCTGATGACTAAACCTGAATGTCTACATTTATTTCATATCACACAAGGCTGTTAAAATATTATTTAAACTTATTTAGATAAAAACAAGCATGCATAATATTCTTAAATATTTATATAGAGGTATATAAAAAAACCCCAACTATTTCCTCTCTCATTTGTATTCAGAATCTCTTTTATTTGACAGAATTTTACTTATTCTGCCATCAGGTGCCATGGCACCTTGAAAACAGATGATCATTTTTATGTGTGTAAATGCACATTGTGTATAAACATGTTTTATCTCGGAGGTTATGGGAGACTATTCTTCCCCTTTTTTTATGAAAGAGTTATGAGTTAGAGATATATATTTAAAAATAACAAAGAATGAACAACTTCAAGGAGAAAAAAGCTTTGATTTCCTTCTTTCTGAGGTACTGGAAAAGACACACCTAACTGCAGCTGAACAGGCAAATGGAGAATCTTCTTGACAGGCCACCAACCTTCTGACAAATTAACTACAAGATATGACGATGTAACTTCCGTCTCCCCTGAACCATAAAATAATTTTAGCTTCTCAATCTTCACGGGACATTTGAAATATTTTAGACAATGGTAAACATTTCAGAAGCCGATTTCTAAAGTATCTGAAGAATAAGGACTGCATCTTTCTGCAATTCCAATCTGTGTAAGTTACTTTTATTTATTTATGCATTTTTTTTCCACTCCAAAGGTCATCTCTTTCAATTGTACCTCATCTCTAAATTTTACCATGGGGACAATTTAGAAACGCAACCAGAATCAGAGAATCTTCAAAAGAAATGCTTTCCAACTCTTTCATAAAGCCTATTTTGTCCCAAGACAGAATAGAGTAATTATAAATAAATACGCTTTAAAAACATCTCTAACGAAAATAATGGAAGAGCTACAGATCAAATATGAAAAAAAAAAAAAGAGTCTTTCCACAGTTCGAGAAGGAAACATACCAGCTAGGGTACTGCCTTTCAACCGTAAGGACAGTCTTACCAAGATTGGTTTAAAGACAGATTGATTTCCCACGTACTAAAGGAAGAACTAAATTTATAAAAAAACCCCATGAAGTATACTTTGTTCCAAAGTCTTAACCAAGACCTCTGATTTTTTTTATTACCACCATCGTATTGAACCGTAAGTAGGAAGAGTACTATTTTCTCATGCTATTTTCCCCAACTTATTGTGGTAGTTCGCTTATAAACATAAAGATCACTAAGCTACACAAAGACAGAGGTTTAAAAAAAACTGTTTTGATTTATCTGCCATTGCTAAGTCGTATGATCTTAAAGCTCACTTTGACCAAGCATTTCAGTTGATCTTTAAACAAAAATGGATCTGAAATGCTACACTGCAGCTTAGCAACCGCATTCTTACATTTCAGTAACTAGAAAGTACAGGTCATGGAAATGGAAAGTCCTGAAGTTCACAGAAATTTGTCAACACCATACTAGCAAAGCATCAGATAAATGAAACTTGGTTAAAGCCATCAAATAATATCTAGTTTCTATTAGTTCTGTTTCTTTGAACAACAACAACAACAACAAAGTTCCTTCTTGTCCCGCAACACACGACACAAACACACCTTTGTTCATCATCTGGTCGTTTGATTAAATTGAACAGTATGTGCAGAAGCTGATCTCTCTCTTTGGGTTCAGGATGGAGGCAGGCCGTACACAGTATGAGTGGGATCAACTCCTAAAAAGTTGTGGGGAGGAGGAAAAAAAAAAAAAAAGAAAAAAAAAAATCAAACAAAGTAAAATGCTTTGAGAATATATTCATTAATGGCAAAAGAAACTAAGACGACAAATCTAGCCACATAACATCAAAACTGTTAGAGGTTTTAGACTCTTGAACTCTTATTAAGTGACCTGAAAAAAAGTGAAGGACTACAAAAGTTAGAATTGTTTTCCTGCTAGGAAAGATCAGGGGAGAACCAACACATAAAATAAAAAGCTCTACAATGATCACAATTTACATCTACAGGTCACCTGTAACCAGAATTATAGGACAATCATGGTTTAAATTGTCTATGATTCGTACTGAACTGAACTAAGCTCCACAGACAGCTACGGAAAAAGCTATTTCTAATGCCATGGAATTTCAGATTAAAAATTCCAGTGAAGTATACACAATTTTGTGCACGTTTGAATAAGCACTGAGAAAAATACATTTGTAAAGATGACTACTGACAGATATCCTCTATTTTGTATTGACTGAGAACTGTATTTTTTTTTTAAAGGTTTGGTTTTTTTGTTTTGTTTTTTTTCAGTAAAAAGCTGAATTTTCTTTTTAGAGCAATTCAATTCCCTTAAGGGACAAGCTACCCAGAAAACACTGTGTAAAACATCAACTGAAAGAAAACACAAGGCTGTTCACAAGAGTGAAGATCTCCTCCTTTCTAAACATGCCTTCAAAGCTCATGGTATTCATTCCCAGCAGAAACAAATGTTTCTAAAACACGGACTGGAAGTTCCTTTCCTTGACCTTGTTGACCTGAGCCTTTACTCCAAGCAAATTTGGAAGCTACACAGGTTACTTAACATCTCAGGAACAGAAACATTGCACTGGGAGGTCGGGGAAAACGAACAAGGCAAATCTAGGTGTCTGCAGAGAAAACACCGGCAAGTGCTCTGGAGACTTCCTCTTCTACCTGCTACTTGCGAGCCACTTTCAGCAGACAAGCTTTTTGTGAGTTAATAAGCTGTGACAAACAAGCAGATGACAGTTTCAGACACTTCTGAAATTACTAGGAAAGATCACACAAAACGTGAAAAAAATCTACAGTTATTTGTAGTAACATTGAAGGGAAGTGTTAATTTCTTCTTGCAGACATTCCGAGTGACCTATTGCTGATGTTCTTCAGAGCAAGCCTATAGAAAAAGGTGGATGTGTGGAAATAAGATCAAGGACCCTCTCACTGCTCAACTTGTATTGTCCTCTCAAGTGCTATGTGTATTTTAAATAGAGAACACTACTTTAGAGCACTACCTAAATTAGTCAACTTGATAAGCTTTTGCTTCCATTTTACAAGAAATCAACTCGGCGTGCTATATGCCCCACTGAAGCTGATTGAGACACGTTCTGAAGAGTATTTTAATATTCCAGAAGATATTTAGGCTATATTTAACCCAATTATGGTCTAGATTAACGAATTTATGATAAGACAGAAGAATGAATGTGGAAATATCCTACCCACTGCTCAAGAAGAAATCTGAAAGTACAGGAGGAGAAGTGACAAATAAATGTGAACAATTTGGACATTTCTATTTCTCAATATTTTAAGGTGAGACAGTTTTTGGACTTGTTTTTAAATAAGTGTAGCTCAACACAAAATAATGTGAATTGCAAACCTGTATTGAAGAAAGTTTAGAGACGCTATCACATGAAGAGCTAAATAACTTTAAGATGAAAGTTTCTTTCCCTCTAGAACCTGCGTATTAGATTATTTTTTATACACAACATTCGGGTTTTGCCCATTTAAAGTTCTGAGAAGGCAGCAGGTTTAATCTATTTAACTTTTTTTTTTTGTACTTCACCACAGCACTTTGTCTCCTGTAAACACTGTTTTAATTTTTTTAACTTTTTTATAGCTTCTTTTCAAATTTAAGGATGTTAACAAGGTTGTCTTTTTCCAGCTAAGTCTGTGTGAAAGGGAAACACCTCTGAATATTGACCCAGGTACTACCTTCTGTGTGAAAGGCTGAGGAGTAACCTAAGACCATTGACAGGGGGCAGATACAAGGCTGATTCTTTACCTTGCAGAAAGCTGGTTATTAAAGCTGACGGAATTAGCTGTGTTTTCTTGTCCACTGGTCACATTCTTTCATGCATACTATGGGAGAAGAGAGTGTTCTCTGCATCGCTGCACCAGTGCTTCTATAGCTCCTTCTATTAAGGGAGTGGAGAAACAGTGAGAAGTCTTGAACAGTGTTTTATGTGCTCCCTATAGACTTGATGGACAGAAAAGTAAAACTGGAGGCAAAAGGGACTTTCTGGGGGACAAGAACAAAAAAACTGCTGTCAAATACAGACAAAGCAGGTCAAGTGAATTCTCCCAAAGACTTAAGAGGAGACTGATCCTTCTTGGGATATTTCAGGATGATTAAGAAAAAAAAACAAAACAACCAACCAACAACCTACAATCAAGTTAAAGCTCATTCCTTCCTGTTGCTAAGGGCCACGCCTTATAGGTAAACTTTAAAAATAAATCTCAGATTTTCCATTCTCAAAAATAGCAGAGAAGTGCTGTAGAAAGTGGTAATTTTCCAATAAGACACAGTAATATTAGTAGTTGGATGTTTAAATTCAAGAAGAACGTTCGTAACATTGTTATGGAGACTTTATATAATTATCAATAATCAAGGAGAGGACTTCCATTGCTATTTGAAACACTCTGACTTCCTTGGGAAAGAATACCACTTGTGCTGAGAGTCATAAAGCAAGAACATAAAGTTAAAAAAACAAACAAAAACCACACCACCGCAATCATCCCTCCTTTCATTTAATTTGGGATTCTTCCTAGACATGCTGTTCATCCTCAAGTCCCTATCTTCCCTTTTGCCTCTGACATAGGTTCATGTTGGTGTTAGTCACCAATACCATGAGAAGCGATGTTCAAAACTCCAGCACTGTTTTTCCATTAGATACCAAGCAGACTACCATTGTAACTTTGTCAGCACTTGCAGCCTGGTAAGTGAAACATCACATGTCAGAGGTTTCACCTCTGCTACTGAAGATTTACATCTGTGAGCTACCCAGATGTAGAACAGAGAGAAAAAAATTATTTTGATTTTATTGTAAGATAAGCTGCACACAGGTGAATGATGAAGGCGGCTGTGAAGCTGACCTAGTGCATTCCACAGAAGAACTGAATCATCCCATCTGTTCTCTGTCCTGCTTCTGTGTAACTGCCTATGTAGGTCTCTCCAAAGAAAAATTCACTTTTTTTCGCCATAGTACCTTTGGACAACTTCTCCCTAACTTACAATATGTTCCATTATCTTTGAACAAGAGTCACTATTTGACCTGAATCAAGTTCTCAATACATGCAACATTTACATGGGTATATGGAGCAGCCCTTCTTTATAATCAAAAGAATGTGGCTTTTTAATGGTAACTGCTATCTCATAAACTATATGAAAACAGTTTCTTCTATATATTCAAAACATTAAACCAAAATATTTTGTCAAATGCATCCTACAGCAAACACTTGTCTATTTTGCTGACAATTTTCTTACAAGGTAGCAAGGTATTTTTCTGTGTTGACTTCACTATAAGTTTTTGTTTAACATTCTGACAGAAGTCTTCTACATCTTAGTTTCTCTCACTAATTAGTGTCTTTTTGTTGGAGTGTTCATAAGCAAAAGAATTACCTCAAATAACAAATAGTGTTAAGTTTCACAGCTAATAACTTCAACATGGGTGTGTAAAAAAACCACTTTGTACTACTTTGTTTACTTCTACTATTTGAAAATCTGCATATAAAACTGCTGTGATAAAACTAGTAACAATTGACAATTCAAATTTAATGTTTATGAATTGACTCCCTGTATCCATGAATTACATTATGTTTAAAGCCATGGTGTTAGAAGACATCAAGTTTCAGACTACATATGAAAAGGATACTCTATGAGACTGAGCTATTTCATTCTAAGAAAACTACACTGGCCCCTCAAACTGAGAGAAGCGAGCTAAAGGACTTAAATTGAAAAAAACCGTTGTGTCTCCTGTGTGTGTGGACAACCCCACCCCCTAGGAGGAGAAAAAAAAAAAAAAAAAAAGGGCTCCAGACCAAAAGCAACACCCCATGTGTCCTGGGTTTGGATAGTATAGAGTTATGTCCACTAGAAGTCTGGAATGGGGGTATAAACAAGGCAACGTATTATTTGATACCAAACTGACGCCATGCCCGGAGGCAAGGAAACCCCAGCAGAAGTCGACAGAGCAGAGGGCCGCACAGCGCAGCCGGTTTGCTAGCCCTGGTTTCTTTGATGTCTTATTTTGTTGTGCTGCTGTATCAGAACCCCCTCATCTCAACCTGTGGTGTTTTTGTACCTTGGTTTTTGCCTTTTCTGCTTCCTGGAACAAAGAGGGGAGGGTGAAACAGCCATGTGGCTGGCTCTAAACTACAACTGCACGTAAACCACAAAAGAAGCAGCAAATTGGCAGTGGTCAACACTATCCCTATTTTCAGAAACAGAATTTATAGAAGTCTATTACAGTCTAAGTTTTAGAGTGTAACAATTGTTCATCTAAACTTTTCTATTTCACAGAATGAAGGAGAACAGAAACAGTCATTTAGAAGATACTGATGGTTCGCAATATTCATGGCCAGGAACTCCAACTTACATACCTACATCCACATCCAACCAGAATGACATCTGCTTGACATAGCCTCTGGAAACTTAAAAATACTGCCAAGCTCTGACACAGCATTCTTTCACATTTTTAAAAAGCCAATGTTTTATGGCTTTCAAAGTTTAAGACTGAAAATCTGTAATAAGATATTTGACTCTAATATGTTTTAAGAGACAACCTACAAAAAATGCCAGAGAATGGAAGTGTCTCAGTAATGTCTATGTGTAGTTACTACATGTTAATGCAAATAACTTTAAATCTACAGCATTGCTTTCTTCTAGCAGAGATGAGAATGGCATCCATCCAGAGTTTGCAGATGCAGCATTATCTTCGCCTCAACTTCAAAAAGAAATAAAAGCAAAACTCCATTCTAAACATACTGAACTTGATATAAAAACCAGAAGTATAAAAATCTAGTGGGGTACATTAAGTAAACCATTACTATCGTGATTTTGCTAAATTTGCATAATACAAATGAAAGTTACAGAAACTAACCCTGGAAAAACAGGTGAGACGAAAGGTACAAATAGTTACAGAAAAGCATTTCTTGAACAAGAGTAACAAGATCCTGATATTAAGACAAAAATTTACTCTGGCCCAAACTTTGCTGAAGGACTACACACTGCAGAGCATGGAAGCTGTATGTACCAACAAGGTTACTCACGTTACCTGTAAAAACCAGTATCTTTTTGTTCTGTTCTAAAGGGTGAGAAATCAGTATTGCCCTCATTAGTTACCACAAAAATTTAAGGGATTGCTTTTCTCTAATTACAGTTTAGTCAAAGGAATCCTTTTGTAGTATACCTCTTAACAAACAGAATGTGGCAGATTCTACTGGGGTTTTTTAATCCTAAATGTATTTTAGTCTTAAGTGGTAGAAACACAACTGAGGAAGTAGAATCTACTGCAGATGAAATTTTAGGAAATTTTGTAGGCTTTTTTTAATAATAGATTTTTTTGCATTTTTCTACTGCCAATCCCAATTACTATTTGGCTCATGGTATCTCCTTTATGAGTGCATTCATGTAGTAATCTTGACACTGACATACGTGTTTTCAAGCAGTTAAGATAACCTAGACACTTGGGATAAACACAAAACTAAGTTTACATGTTGACACATGGAATTTTAATGACTTCGAATTGCTTTCAGACAATTATCCTCTATTATGCAGAAATAATTTGACTTTATGTGATTGAACAGCTCTTTCAGAAACAATTGAAATGATCTACTCAGCCACCCTACTCAACACTGTATTTTTCCTTCTTTATCTTCCATCAGAACCTAAACTACAGACATCAAAGAACAATTAAAGTTGCACTAACACACAAAAATAACACGACTAATTTCAGAAACGTGTCAGACATTCTGATTCTAACTGGTCACTCAGATGTCAACTGTAATACCAAGAGTCAGTAATACCAAGCTGGGCAGGCTGCTACTGACCTTAAGAGGGTTAAAAGCACTGGTGAAATGGTTGTCTTTTACAAGAGATGGAGAAGCATCTACTGAGAGATAGTTTACCTACACAAACTCAGTGTCTGGAGGGAGGTAAGTGCTGCATGGTGCTTGGCTCCTGGCTAGGGCCAGGAGTTTCAGTTTCTCCAAAACGAAAATGCATGGCACATTTTGAGTTTAAGATTTTGCAATCAATTTCAACATGATGGCTGCTTAAAGTACAAAAATAAGTACTTTATGGATTCACCGCCAAATTACATTTAATTCTCACGTCTAACGCACGGACAGTGTGAGATCTTAAAGACTACCAGTGTACCTTTTCAGAGCAGACTGGTGATTACTTTGCATTATAACCCAAATCTGTTATGTATCTCTTGATATATTTTTACATCACTTTGCTGTAAAATTGTGCTAGGACTCTCTCATGATAAGGCTGGTTTTGGACAAGACCCCAAGTTATACCTTGTGGAAGAGACCCTAGTTCTTGCATTAACTTTTTGTAATACTGGTATCAATAAATACTAACAGATGCTCTACCCAAGTTTCCCTTCAAATTCCATGCCTACATCTAGAAGAACATTGCAACAGTTATAACAATGGGTGGTAACTGAGAAAAGCTATTTTTAATCCAAATTTCAATTCTTGAAGCATTAAGCATCCCATATAATCCAGTTACACAATTCTGACTTGTGGCTTTTTCAATTGAACTAAAACAGCTGATTCTTTTAAAGACAAATTTACATGTAATTAAATGTAACTTCAACTATAAACCAAAGTAGGAAGTAGCCTAAAATGTCACAAAAATAGTAAAAGCATTACATAGATTATACTACAAGCTGTGAAGATAAGTCAAAATATCACATCCTGCCAAGGAGAGGAAAGGAAAAAGTAAGACATAAGAAACTAAGCACAGATCCAGGAACATTCATAGAATCTTTCTGAAAGACTATTAACAGAATCATTTCCAGAGCACTCAGTTAACACCCCCATTCCCTTTCAAAACATCCTTTTATGAAGTTTGAAACTTTCAAAATGTGGTACATCTCAAACCCGTCATGGCAACTGCTGATAATTACTTGTATGCTATAAAATTTTAGATTATAGGATCAGTACAAATTTCTTCAGGATTTTTCAAAGCTTTAGAATGCTTTTATGCAAAACACACTACTAGGTCTACCATACTATAGGTCCCTCCAATAAGGACTAAAACTTACTCAACAAGCTATGATACTTCAAACCCTTTATTTCAGTGTCAAATATAAAGCCACTGAATTTTTGGCTGATTAAGAAAAAAAATATTTTTTTTTTAACACACATTAGGTAACGTGCAGTATTTACAACAAAGCAATACAAAACCAGTCCATTTTTTCCATCTTCAATCACAGTCTTCCTGAAAGATTATGCAAAAGGCCATCTTAATTTACTTTTATACAAACATTGCTTATTTACAGGTTTGTTTAGTTCCACTTTAAAATTAAAGGAAAACATAAGCAAGATAACTAGCTTTCTTACGAAGAAATGTTTTTGATGAATCTTATCTTGGCTACTACATGAAGCTTCTAGAAAAAGATGGTAAAATAACATTTTTCCTTGAAATATGTAGTGCTGCAAAAGAACCTGATCATTAATCCTTATTAAAACTGATACATAAACAAAATTTAATGTTTGAACTTATATTCCCTGTTCTTTACAACACATATTAACTATGGTCTTCTCCAAAAATCCCACATTTGTGCTACCACAAAGAGACGGACCTACAGTAGCAGTCTTGCTGAATGCTAATGGGCACCTTAAGCAAAGAAAGAAATACTAAGACACCACATAGGTTTACTGAACTCACCTGACAGAGGTGTAAAACCATTTTCTAGGAGCAGACATGCATGCACAAAAGTAAGAACACGATTGCAAGTAACACACTTGAATGAAATTAGACAAAACATCTTCAAAATGAAGAAGAAAGTCTGGTAAAAAGTAAAGTTTCAAGGTTCCTCACCTCTCGCTTTGCAAGTAGCACGTTAGGAACAATATGAGGCAGGCAACGGCCCAACATTAGCATGACACTTTTTTCACTGTCTGCGATCCGAGATACCTAGAAAACCAAGTTGTTTGGTTTTTGTTTTTTTAATGAAATATAGGAACAGAAAAAAAACCTTTCAGAAGAATAATAGAAACTGCTGTTGGCTGATCACTTGTCAGAAAATACTTACACACATTAAGCCATATGTTTTTCATCTGGCAGTAACTTCAAAAGCATGAATTCAGTTGCAGAGACTCAAAACTTCTCAGTAATTACGTACCTATCACCAGGTTTCATATTTAAGCTAAAATCTGAAAGTGTATCCGTATTTCTTACATTACACACACAAAAATTTATCTCTCCATATATGTTAATAAGTATGGTTTAATGCCTGTTTAACTGTTGTTGCCATGTAGAATAAAGAATCTTCTAGTTTATGTCAACTGGGAAATATACCTCTGATCCTAAACGGCTGTCTGCTGACATCCGACAGAAAGACAGCAATGCTTGATGGAAGGCTGGTGACAATTTCCTGAAATATCATAAAAAAAAAAAAGGAGGGACAGGGAGAGAAAACCATAGATCAGAAAGGTAACCGAACAAGTCCTTTCACTTTGGTTTAACTAGCTAGGCAAAAATGACATTCAGAAAGCATGTTTTAAGCGAAGCATACTGCAGAAGTTTGTTTAAAATTAGCTTTGACTTTTAGGGCATTTAGTTTGTGATAAAAAAAAATGTGTGCCAATTAAGGGGTTACTTACAGTTCTGAAAAATGTAACAACTTTCAAACCACTGCACAGACAAACCCAATTTTAAAGCACAAAAAGAAAAGGGAAGCTTTAACTATAGAAGAGGAAGCACACAATTATACAAACTGAGGTTACAGGGGCGGAAATCACAAGAAATGGTATTTTTACTTAATGCTCTGATTCTGCACATTGCGTAAAACCCCATTTGAGCAGTCAGTCACCAGCTTCAGGAGTAAATAGAGATTGCTCAATCTCCACTTTAGGGCCTAAACATTGGATTCAAATGTATACTGAGAACCTCCAAACTAACCTTAAATTGCTGCCTAATCCCTAATATAGATGTGCATCTACAGAAGTACTGCCTCATGGCTATTCACAGCACCAGCCACCAACACAGTTGAGCTACTCAAAGCCTTTTAGCATATACATAAAACCCTGAGAAGTGTCTCAATGATCTTCACTAAGGAGGAAGATCTGGCACATACGTTCTCAGAAGACAATTACTGATCATTCCATAAAACAGGCAAAGCATCATCATCAGTGGCATCCCATTTTTCCCCAGTAATGAGTATCCCCTCTGCCTTATCAGAGGCCTGTATTTAGATCTTAATCTAACACTAACACTGCCTCATCCACTATGCTTAAACAGGAAAAAGAACATTTGTCTTCCAAAATACGCACAAAAGTCATCTCTCCCTGTATCATTACCTGCTGTTTGAATCTTCTAATGACACTGTATGAGGTTATGGGAGGAAGCAATTCCTTTTTGCCCTGGGTGATCCTGCTCTGGCAGGGGGGTTGGACTCAATCTCCAGGGGTCCCTCCCAATCCCCACCATTCTATGATTCTATTTCTCATGTGGCAAGTGTTTTCATCTTTCTTAAAGATGCTATTTTTGTGTATCTGAACCATAAAATCCTATGTACATGTGATTATATGTATGGACATATATGTTTTTATCTAATAGATTTTAAAATGACACTATAAATAGTGTGATCATCATTCACCCTTTTCTAACAACAAAAAAAAAAAGGCACAGTAAGAATCGAAGTTCCTATTTATTGTTTAATCCAGGAGGATACAGATAAATACACCACAGTATTTTTCCCATTCTGACTATCTACAAAATGAGATAAATAAAAACTTGTTTATTACTTAAAATCAAATTCTTTTCCTGACAGTGCGGGTTTTTAACACACATTTTAAATTTTAATGAAGTGCTTGTTTTAATTCCAATCAGCTTGGTTTCGTACAAGGGTTCACCTTTTAAAAAGTTACTAAACAATTCAGATGGTAGGAAGTTGTAAAGGATATCCGTTTAACAATATGTTAGTCTGTATTTTGTAGAAGTATTCTTGAATGACAGATTTACAGGTTCTACTCAGGGCTTTAAGGTTTATTTACACCATGAGAAGAAAGGCAAGCATTGCAAAGCAGCAGCTTAACATTGAGTGGCAAGGCCTTGGCCAGCCATTTGCCTGAGCTGTCCTTCACCTCGGTGTTTGTCCTGCTGAACATCGTATCCTTCCTCACTTGAAGCCTTAATTAAAATCCTACATAAAGGCAAAGTTCTATCCCTGTTTTGCAGAGTCTAAAAAAACTAAGTAAGACAACACACCACTGAATTTCCCTATGGGTTTGTTAACAGGAAGCCCTGGGCTGCATGGATCACAATATGATTGCTGGATATATTTATTTAGAGTCAAGAAAGCTTCTCATTGATGAAGTCTAGTAAAATCCTTGATGGCTATGCTGGACAGAAATGATGACAAACCCAGGCCTCTTGGACACAAGTCAGGGTAAAGTATTTTCAAGGGCCAACAGCTGCCAGCAGTGAAGATGTTCAAATACAAGTAAGTATGAGGAATACAAAACCCAAGGCCTACTATTCTACTCCATGTAATGCTGTAACAAACTAATTTACTGAAAAAGTCAAGAGTGACTGTTATATAACAGAAAACACCTTGTATTTGGTGCAAACTGCCAAATACCTAAAATGAGCTGAATAAATACATGTGGTGCAGTTTATTTCAACTGCTGCTAGTGCTTGCTCCGGCCATCTGTCAGACAAAGCATTTCTCCAGTGACGGCCGTGTCCTCAATTGCACACACAGCTGCTCTGAGGGCAGTCACACAAAGCAAGCTCACTGGCTTTTCTATCTTCTTTTCCCATCTGGGCAAAATTCCTGCCAAGAATCCACTCCCAAGCTACAGTATCTTGACTCGATACACATTTAGTTTTTAATACCTCTTAATGCATTCCAAATAAATTGTAGTAATGGTCTTCTGCAAACAACCACCCCTTAAATGAGATAAATATCCAACGCTTCTATCACGCTGCTTCTCCCACAGATCTCAAAATACAGAATAATATAATTCTTAATGGAAAAAAATACTGTATTACAAACCAAGTGCGTAATCCAGGAAGAAAATGTAGTGATACAGATCTGTAAAGCAGTGTATCAAATATGTTTTCCTTTGACCCTTCACTGACATGTCAATCCTCAAACTCAGTACCAAAATAGCTACATACTACAAGTGTTACTTATTTGTGCTGTGAACTGCATTTGAGGGGACATTTGAAGTTAACTCAGTGAGGATGCAGGGCTTTATTCAGCTACTTTTCAGATAAATCCACAGATTCACAAGAGCTGTGAGCAGTAAAATAAATTCTCTAGAGACTACTGTCATAAACCCCACTGGAGATACTCATAGTTCCTTCCTCAGTGATCTCATTCTGTTTCAATAACTATCCTTGCTACTCCCTAACCAATCTAATATTCATGCCCTTAATGTCTCCTAGCACTCCCAATTACTCTGAACGAAAGAAAACTTGCAGCAAGCCACAGATGAAAGTAGGTAGACAAGTTTATAGCAATTGATGCATGACAACTGTAAGTTTTGATTATTACATAGTCGAGATATTCGGCTAGGACATGAAAGAAATTTTAAAAAAAACCAAACAAAAAACAACACATCACATCTGGGAATCTTAAATGGAACCACAGCAATTTTTTCCAGAAAAATTTAAGCCAAATTTTACTTTCCTGTTAGACACTAGTATAGCCAACTGGAAGAGAAGAAGGTTGTAGCAAGACTCTAAGGTACTGTATTCACAAATCAGAAATCTTTCCTCCTGTTCAATTCTAAAGTTGAGATATCACTGAAAAAGTGCCCCTGCCCCTAGGACTTAGTGCAAGAAGTTCATGAATCCACAGGAAACAGGATACTTAGGGTTTGCAAGAAAAGTTAATTATTGGCAGTGGTAGCAACACCTTTTTCTTCTTCTTCCCCTCCTAGCTTGTATTTATTTTCCATCTGCACAGAATATCACACGGATTTCTACTTGGTATTTTCAGATGGAAAATAATTCGAGAAACATACTACTGTATCAACACTAACAGAATAATGCTAAGGGAACGGACAAAATCCAAAGCAGAGGGGCTACCTGCTCCCCAAGGAGTAGCAACTGTAAGACCATAAGGCAAACTACTTGGGTATCTTTGTCCACAACAGTAATTTGATGGCTATACACTGGTTTACCTGTTACTTAATGAACATTTACTTTTCCTCTTTACTACCATGCTTAAAAAGACCACGTAAGTTGGAGAGGTTTTTTCAAGAACACTCAAACAAACTCAGTCTCCATGTAATAACACAACATGAATACCATGTTTTGATTAAAAGAATCACAGTTACCTGCGAAGTCTTGCCCCAAATTCAAAACTGAAAAAGCAGAACATAATCAAATATCCTTTCTGATTATTAAGAAATAAAAACAAAAAAATCCATACAGATTTCAGGTTATCTGAAAGAGTTGTACACATCTACACAGAAAAAGTAAAAAATTTTCCAACCACTCTCTTAGCAGAGCAGGAGATATTTCATTATGAAATTAAAATTTAAAAGAGAATGGGATTATCCTGTCTTCTCATTTGACATTTTGATTTTAGCTTTTTTGTTGTTGCTGTTGCAAGGAACAAGACTGGTTTTAGAAGCAAGTAGGAGGTGAAAAGAAACCCCTAAACTTAATCGTAAAAATGTAGGTTTGTCAAATGTACTCCTTCCTAAAAAGGTAAGGTGAAAATATCAGCACTGTACTCTAAAGTTACATTGTCTTTTATTTGCATTCAAAACACAAATGATCTATGAATTACGCAGAATTTTACTGTTTGAAAAAACATCTGTCGACGTTACAAGAATTTTTAATTACAGCATTCCAGTTTAAAACTTCTCACTAACCTGTTTGGTTTATCAAAGTGGACTACAGCTTTAGTTGATGGAGCACAGGAGGACAATTTCTCTGTTTCTTTACAGGGAAGAGAATTTAGTGTGTCATCTTTAGAAGTCCTTGAATCCACCTCAGCTGATGAAGAAAGGCTTGTTTCCTCAGTGTTTCCATGTTTATTGTCATTGTCGGAGCTCTTGATATTCAAGTACCGTCCATTGTCCTCTGAGACTGTAAGAGGCACTTGTTTCAAAGGAGGATGGGGAGCTCCAGCATAAACCGTTGACACAAAGTTTTCATTCTTGAGAAAATCTATTTCACTAAAAAAGGAAAAGCAAAGAATGAAATATTTTTGGAGCTTTCATGAGAAGTTTGTTGGGAACACAAGACTGAAGCACAGAAATAAAGATACAATACAAATAGCTCCCTCTTCAACTTCAGTTTGTTCAAAAATTCCATTAATAGAAATAAATTGTATCACACAAACTGTCCAAATAAGCATGGGATTAAGGGACTTCTTTAAGCAACAATTAGCAGGAGGGAAAAAAAATGTTGCACTCAGCGAGTGAAACAGTAAGTGAATAACAACAGTGTTACCTGCTTCTGGTTGAAATCTGAGCACTGAGACACAAATCATCACAAATCAGAACTATCTGGGATGTGAAACTTAATACTATAATGGTGAATTAATATATATTATCCAAATAAAAGACACTGGAAAATTATGCACTTGCCCACATGTTGTATCAGTGCATCTCTTAAGACAAATGGTATCTTATAGCTTATAGAATTATATCTTTTGACCAAACTTTTAAATTCCTTTGTTATTAAAGATACTGTCATTTCTAGTCATGTTCTGTAGAAAGAAAAATTGTGTTGAAGTAAGTTATTAAAGCAAACATCTTTTTAGCAGTGTTTGCAAGCTGTACGTACCATAATACTAGGAAATGAAGGCTGAATGAAGAGAAAACATACACAAAACACATCAGAAGTGATTCTGTTTTAAGCAGTAAAGAAGCTGCATTGAAACAACAAAGCTGATTACAAAATTAAATGATGTAGGTTAATAAAAGGGAAACAGTTTGAATTATCTTCCCTTTTTCTAAATCAAATACTACAAATTAAAAACCAAAGAGTACCCTGCCCTGAAGAAATCCTCGTAATTTTCTAAGTGTAAGTTGTATGTTTTCATGTACGTGCTAGAAAAACATTTGAGAAGTTTTTCCAACATTTATCAGCAGTTGAGCAGATAGATAAATACATACCTCTCAAGTCTTTGGATTTGTTCCATCAAAGACCATTTCTCACTGTTTAACACACTAATTTGATCTTCTAATTTTTGCACTATTAAACATTGCTAAATACAAGATAGAAACAAAATAGTTTAGTACAATAAAGTTAAGTAATACTGTACAGAAGAAATGTTTTGTCTGTTTGCAGTCTCTTACTTCTATTGACTGTGGTGCTGTTTCAAACACAGGGACGCTCCCAAGTATAGGAGTAGTAGCCTCTAACTCATCATCTTCTACACCAACTGATACATCCACCACATCTCTTGCAGTAACATGATGGTTTCCAAAGTCACGATAAAGTTGTAACAGGTCAGGAGGTTTTGGGATATTCAATCCTACATCATCCCAAAGTTCAAAATCCTTCAAAGGAATAAAAGAAACTAAAGCTTACAATGTACTTCCTTTTACTCTTGTTTCTCTTCCTCATCTGACCGCAGGTCACACCAAAGTAAAATAATCACACCAAGATTGCACTGTACCAAAGGAGATGAAACTTAAATCAGACAGCAAGAAATAGAAGTAGAAAAAGGATCCATTTCATGACCCAAAGCAGTTTCGCCCTCAAGGCAGCTCTAGGTAATGTACCAAAAACAGGACCTTCGAAAAAACACACAGATCACAATTATTATTTTCTAGGATGTGAACAGTTTTTAGAATCAGATGTAACCTTGAGCAAATTCTGGCAGAAGCCATAGTAGTTGATAGTAGGCTTTCTACTGACAGAATTATTGTTTTGTTCCCATCTCATTCACAAGAACAGGTATATAATTTTCCAGAGGCAGACACTAAAGTAGCTCTGTAGATGATTGATATATGGAGTGCATGTTCTCAGGGAAATGTGGACAGAAGTGGATTGTGCAGAGGTGTAAACAATATTAGGGTTTTCTGTCTCAACCATCACTATATGTCCTTCCTTTTCTCACTGACACATCACCATTCTACTATTACAAGATTATTTCAAGTCCATATATATAACTAAACCTGTGCGCTGTTATACAGACGTTCCAACAATCTCTTAAATCACATGAAGTTTTAATTTTTAATTTTTTTTAAAAAAAACTTTTCCTACTGCTCACAATTTTCACAGTATTTTTTCATAGTCTGGTTACATATATATACTGTAGTTTGCTTATATTTACTTTTTAGAACTGAGAACTTCCCTTGTTATTTTTGCCAACTGACACGTGAGAAAATATTTTCAGTTGAGAACACATAAAAAGTAAGAATAACTTATTAATCTTTTCTCTTTCAGAAGCTGTATCCTCACAGGTATTTGTATAAAATCTAGTACTGTTACACTCAAATCTTAGGTGGAGAATCCAGAAATTTTACTTAACAATCCATTTTCTTTACTGATTAGGATATGAATTGCAGGAAAGATACAGGTTGATTAGTAATAGATAGAACTGGTTGAAATTTAATATTGAATTTAATAATTAATTCTTTTGTCAACATTCTAGTTTTGTGCTAAATATATTAGGTGTTGATGTTACTGGGTGTTTTGTTCATCCCCTATCAGTCAGAATGTAACTAGAACTTTCCAAACATTTGAAGGAAGTTTTCCCATAAAATGCAAGACGAGAGACATAAAATCGATCATCTTAAGAAAGAAATGCATCAAAGCACAGCTATGTTTGGAATTACCTAAGATAATACCTTAGTCTTGGAGAAGCTCTCGGTAACATTTGCCATGCCCCAGTATGATTACGTATACTCACACATATATATCTGCCCAAGAGGTGACAAGCAATAAATCAACTGAGCATGATTTAAGGAAAAGATTATGTTCAAAGTTTTACTAAATCCAGATCCTTGAGTTTAACTGAAACGGGGCCAGTTGGAATCCAGGGAAGTATATAAGCATCTGTAACTCACAGTATATTTCTTCTTGCTTTGCTTCCTTTAAGGAATGCAAGCATTCTGTTTCCTTCCTACAAACTTTGGGAAAATACTCCTCCAAGTGCTGTGGTTTTGAATCATGCTTTATACATGAAAATGCTAACTAACACATTTAACTCTCAGAATACTCATATATATGAAGTAAACTACATGCACAGGAAATACCACTTAAGTTCACTGACTTTATGACAGGATCAGAATAGAGAAAGCAGGCATGTAAAAGAAAAAATAAAATAAAAAAAAAAGAAAAAACATTACCTGGTCATGGTTTTCATCTGAAAACGTTATTGATGTAAGCTTGTAACTATTCTTCAATAAAAATTCATTAACTAGAAAGTTTAGAGCTCTTTTCTCAAGAGGTCTGATTGGCTCCTGGAATAAAAAAAAATAAAAAAGAAAAAAATATACTATATCTTCGGTTCATCTTTCTTTCAAATATGGAAGCAAATCCATTTTAAAGTCCACTCAAAGCTCAGTCACCACCAACTACCTACCTGAATTTCAGGACTTGATTTATAATTCTTTCGTTCCTGTAAAGGAACTTCATTTTCTGGGGAGGAAAAAAAAGGAACTTAATTTTACTCTTTCACATAGGATGAGCTCAGCTACTTCTACATTGTTCAAAGTAGAGACTTAAGAAAAGTTTTATGTACACCACCTGCAGCCTGAGTCAGGTTGGCTCGTAGGGCCTGTATGGTCTCCTTGGCTTTCCGTAGTTCAAACTCCAGGACTGGACAGGGATTTGGATTAAACACACACAGGCATCCAACCAAGGCAAGGGAAACAAAAATAAAATATAAAAAGCAAGGATGGGTGTGAAAAAAAATATACAGTTTGTATTAAACAGAAAGCATGCAATCTTTATGGAACTCATGAACACATGCAGCAGAGTTGGTCTGAAAGCAAACTGGTGAACGTTTTCCATAGTTCATGAGCCTTAGGGTTCAGTAAATGAAAATTTCAAGCTGTCTGACAAGGACTCGCTGTAGGGTTTGGGGGTCTGGTGATTTGTTTGATTGGGTTTGGATTTTTTTTGATGTTTTTTTATTTTGCTTGCTTGTAACTTTGCATATTACTGGGAATCACTTCTTATTTCTTCCCCGCTCTTACAATCAGCTGATGCTGTCAAATATTTTGATTTCTTGGGGCAAGTGGAATATGAGGGCAATCAGAGGACAGATCTAAATGAAGCAAATACATGCGGGCAGCAGAGGAAGCTGTCTCCATGTAGCAAAGTTTAAATTGTGATGTGAATGTACTGTCCCACTGAGACTACAAATTGGTTTTGAAAATACCATTACACACTGAAATGTCAGTAGTTTAAATGGCACAACTTGAAATATACTTTATTTTACTACTAAGACTTATCCTGCTTTAAATCTCTATTTGAAAATAGTGGAGTTTTAGGAATACCCTAGAGTTAAGATTTTTGAATTTAGCTGAATATATTTAAGAGATGCGCAAGGCAAAAAATAAAGCAAAATATGCAGCTCTCCTATAGTACTTACAGAGAAACTTGAAACAAAATTGTCTTTGCTCGATTATTCTTAAAGGCTTCCAGCAATTATAGATTATACAACACCTTCAATGATCTAGAGTCAGCTTTAGAGATTCAAAAATATATAATTCTAGCTGCTGTTATCACTTGTTCCACCTGCTCATCCCCTTGGTCACTGTTGTGTGTTTCTCATGTTCCAGTGCTGCTTCCAAAAAGGGCCAGTAATGCTTTATTTGCACCAGAATTTCATGTGGTTTAATGTTCTTTTTATAGCCATTTACAGTTAGAGCATGGAAGGAATTACCAGCTAAGTACACACATTTCATTACTTCTCAGATAAATCTAATTACGCTTAAATATACAGTTACCAGAAAGAAGGATTCTTGTACTTAACTAGAAGAGATGAGCACAGAACAGCTATGATACGGAAACGTTAAACTATTCTAAACAGATTATCTAACCTTTACTTTATTCCCATGCTAAATTAAAAATGTTGTAGCTGCTTTTAATAGGAAAATATTAATGAGACTTTTAATCATTGCCTGGAAGCAATTTAACATGGCATTTTGAAATATTTACACAGAGGACAATGCAGAAGCTGCACTGGCTCTTGCTTGTAAGAAATGTTACTGAAGACTACATATAAAACTGTTTCTTATTTTGAACATCTGTTACTAAGAATCTTTTACTAATTAGCTCACATGGAAAAAAGGATTCACTCAGTTTGCATTTATCCATAAAAACTAAAGGAGTAACTACAGTACACCACATTTGCTACATGAAAGTAACTCGTTTGATGCACAGAATTTTACTGCAGCAATACAAAAGCGCAACTGAGGATACGATGAATAAAATATGTAAAATCTCTCTAGTATTCAGCAATGCTGATCTGCAAATACTTCTGTGCAACAAAGTTAGAATATGCTCTTGTAGTAAAATATCTAATAATTTCAGCATCTCCTTGCATTTGAATTACTAATTCACAGTTATAATTCTAAGTTGTAAACTACTAATTTGTTAGGTTTTGAAAATGATAAAGAATTCAAATTAAGTGATTCTTCTGATAGAAATTACTACGTGTTAACATTTTATCCTTGTAAAATATTTTCAAAGAACAGAACAGTTGCAGATCAGGAGTGCCCCGCACTAGAATGATAAAATAAAAAAAAAAAAATCAAAAAAAAAAAGGTTAGAAAAACAACACAAACTAGAAAAACTGAGGAATTCCATTATGGAAAAAAAAGAAGTAATACATGTCTGAAGGCATAGAAAGCCAAAAAACTCATATCAGACAAACCCATGTCAGACGGCAAGAATTATTTTTAGGGAATTGTCATGATGCTGAAAAGTCTTAGAAGCCGTTAGGACTTTTACCCATTCAACCTGAACAGATTACTCTGCTGCATGTTTCTCTGTATACAGTGGAAAATTCTGGACATTGTATGTTTGAAAAGTTGTCACTTAGCAGCATGTCACAACAGCCACACAATTCTACCGCAACACAGCACTGTTACTGTTGTACCTCATCTTCTAGTCTTACTAATGCCAACATTCCAACTACCACCATACAAACCTTAATGTATTTAAGCTAAATTTGTGACTGATTTTTATTTGAATAAGTTCACTTGAAGTTTTATAGAAACATAAACATTTGTAAATAGCTACAAAATTTCAAACAAATTTTCAACTATCATTAAAACCTCTTTATTTTAAAACTATACTGAAAGGGAATCTTCTGCCAAAATACATAATTATTTTTAACTCGACATGTGTAGTAATGAAATCAACACTGGCATTCCCCATCTGTTGATGATATAACACTCTCTTCAATAAAAAAAAGGCAACCTCTAAACTCTAATCTTTGTGACCACTGTCAACTACTGTTTTTTGAAATAAACTACCTGATCTGTCTCTCCCCCTCTCCTTCTGTTGTAAAGCTTATGCACCTTAGAGAAGTTAGGTCTTCAAAAGCATTGATAAAGCAGCTAAGTTTAATGTCATGCTAGACTGAACTGATAACATGCATTACTCATAGTACTTGGTGAAAGAAGTTGACACTCCTTAAGAACCACGCACAGAAGAGTTTTGCTGCAGACAGCCTAGGAAAAGTTAGAACCAAATTTATTCTCCTCTACACCAGGAAAGCAGATAACAGAAATTTAGAGCTCTGAGGTTGCTTAATCTTCCTACAAGGTAAAGGCATTTCTGAACAATCTGTTTTGCCCTAGGGGAGAAAACCATTCCAAATTTGTCTGTCTCGCATTTTCTTTTTATAAAGAACTCAAATCACTATGGTTAACATTCTGAAAAAAATTACTTAAGACTTATTTAAGAGCCAAATCTTTCAAACAAGCAACTAAACATTAGACCAAGACTTTCAGGTTAGTGATTTTTAAATGTCTCAGGTTTTCATGCAGCTTAATCTAATACACCTTAACATAGAATTGTATATCAGGAGTGGGTAGCTTGTATGCTCAGCTATTAATTTTTAAATTTCAAAAGAATGTTATTCTATTCACCTCCATTTGTTAGTGACTTAAGTTACTGAACCACAGATTAAAAAGTTAGTTATAAAGAATAACCTGTGAACAAGTTGAAATCTACATGAACAGCAGTTCTGTGGGGCCAAGGAGAAAAAGTTGAAGAATGGTACTGTCTGAAAATTTTCAGTACTTTTGTATAAGCAATATTTTTTCCAATTATCCTAGAATTTTACACTCTACCTATGAATTACCTTGCCAGACTCTTGCATACTTCAGTATGAAGTATTTCACAGTAGAAATGTAGTTTTATGTTGTGAAGCCACTACATGGCATTCTGGCATTTTCTTTTAAAAGTAGTTCTCTCAAGCATCAAGGCTCCCTCTGCTTACCGAGCTTTCCTCAAATGTAGACATACTGTTACGAGTTTTGTTGTCTGTTTCTTAACAGTCCTTTTGAGTTCTTCTTGAGTTACACATGTATTTCACAAGGAAGATGTCCTAAATTATGCCTCTAAAACATGTAGGACATTCCATCATATTTGACTCAAAATGTATGCACAAATCCATCAATGAGAAAAAAATTCAATGGTATGATGACAGTCATCAATGAAACCACTATTACAATACAATTCAAGACCTGACGTTTCCTAATTCCCACTTCTCTGGTACAAGTCCTACAAAGAAAGGAAGCAACCAGATTTACAGTCAGTGTGAAACATCTTAGCACGTAACATAAATTGACCTGAACCACAAAGTTATGCTACAGCACGAGAGTTAAGCTATGAAAATTATGATCAGCATGAGAGCTCATGGGCAAGTTAACAAAGAACTTGTTATCATTCTAACAGTGGGAAGCCAGTACTTAAAAACATTAATAAGGCTAATGAGTTAAGTTAATAAGACAAAAATCAGCTACAGCGAACACCTTCAGCACCTTCAGACTACAGCAGAGTAGTCTTCAGAGTCAACCCTTGGAGATGAAACCTGGAAGGAAAGTAAGGAGGCTTACAACTGCTTAACAGGACTTAAGACAGGAAATGGGAAGACAAAACTAGACCCATTTCCAGGATGAACAAAATTGAATATGGAATGTTAGAAAGCGATTGTTCCAGACGTCTTTTGTGTTTTGATTTGTTTGTAGTTTTTAGGACTCTCCTCTGATTTTGATTGCACATAAGTAATAGTATTTGTTCAAAAAAACATACAAAGGCTCTATAAAAAGCTGAAACTGTGAACCTAAGTATAGGCAAATGAAATCCAGAAAAATAATCATGTACTTTTTGAACTTATCTGTCCCCTTCAAATCCTGACAGGGACCATACTTTATTCTGCTAATCAGAGATACACAGCCTAGCCAGAAATCAATGCTGATGCAGGGAGGTCCGAGGACACAAATGATTGGAGTTTGATTATGATAATTAATTTATTACCATTGAAACTATAGCACTGTGTTTTTAAAACTATCAGACTCTTAGAACAGAAGATTACCAATCTTCTACCAGGCAGGTTACCAATACCAAATATCTTGAATTACCAGAAGCAGGAGTTTTAGATCACAAACTTACTGGTGCATATAGTCAATTTAAGATGCAGCAAAAGATTTAGTTCATCAGATTGAATGCCAGCTGACCTATTTACAGCAAATTCTGTGGGTATTTGATTTCAAATTAGGCGCACTCTTATTCCACAGCAATGGACCAGGTTTTCCATTCCTTGGTTGTTTTATGAAAATGACCATTTGGAAGAGGTTCACTAAGCCTAATACATCATCCAGAACTGAATTTATCTTAGCACCAACGGTTTAAGCATTTAAAAAACGAATTTAGATGTAAGACTTAGTAATTTTTCAAACTCTTCATGGATTACAAATGTATTTGTTACACAGCTCTCTATATTTATCCTAAGAACAGGCAGATATGAAAAAAAAAAAAGGATGTTTTCTAAATTGCAGTAAATTTTGTCATGCTTATCCACATCCTGCCTGGCTTTTGTGACTTGTATCTTCTCAGTCAAGTCGCTAATATTATAGAAAAGACTCACTTAGCTTCCTTCAATCAGATTTCCCAAGCTATAATGACACACCAATTCTGCAAAACATGTCTGCTTCCAAACCAAATTTTGATTCTAACACAAAATGGAATTAACTGAGCTAATGGATCTGAAATACTGAAATCCATTTCAAACAAGAGTCTCTCTAGCTAAATCCTGGAATTTTTGTATTGGTAAAATAAAAAATATGGTAGTTAGGTCTAACACCATCCGTAATGGCAAAACAGAAACACGATGGCTTTGGATGGTACACATAAATACGTTTTTATTTTGTGCTTTCTGACATGGCAATGGAATAAAAGTATTCATAACTAGGTATTACTTCAGTTTTAAAGTCCTTCTGACTCAGGAGCAGTTTCTTTCAGTGACTGATGTGCAGTTATTTTCTATCCTTCACTTGACATTTGACTAGGGAACTGATACGGTAATCACAGGTTCTTTTCAAACAGTAAAAAAAAAAAGGCAACAAGAAAGGCATTTACAAGAAGAAACTGCTCAAATCTCAGAGAAGTATGAAAAGAAAAATATGATTATCAGATCATGGCCTCAAGCTTACCCAACAGATTACAATTTTGTTTCCTAAGCATCAAAGCTCTTTGCTGAGAAGAAAGAATATGAGAATAAGCAGAATGGACTTCCAGCTGTTTCAACATGCATCTGCAGCTAAGAACTCCTTCAAAAGCAGAAGTTATGTCAGAGTTTGTTCAAAGAAGGAACTGCACGTGAAAAGTTTTTCAAGCCTCTACTGACATAATTTTTTTTAAGTGGAAATTAAATACTCAGTTTTCTGCAGTTTATTGCTCAGGTAGACGGTTTTAAACAGACTTGAGGCAAAAGATGTAAAGTAATAATAACTGAACCAGAGTTTTAAGGAGAAACAGAATATTCTGGAAAAGTTCAAGTCTCTACACACATCCAGAATAATATCCAGTCTTGCTTTGTTCAAGTTTTGTCAGTTTTTAACAAATCTTTGGAAAAAATCTCTCTAAAGGAACACAGAAATCTAAATAACCTGCCATATAATGTTTGTTTATGACATATGACAGTGGTCAACTAATATAGAGCATATTACTTTTTAATTATAGCATATCAATTTTTAAAATTAGAGTAATTTTAAAAAGCTATCTACCTTAGGATGTGCTTAATTTAATATTAATTTTAGGACATACTCCTTTCATACAGGAATTAATCAATATTTTGTCATTAATGTTCCATCAGAAGATTAATGGTTCTACTGGATCTCAATTCCGACTGGTCTTTATTTCTACAGGTATCTTTAATCCAATTCAGTTACTAAAGACAGCTCCAAGCAAAGATCGAACTAGTTCTCTTGGTAATACTAGTGCCAAGAAATATTGCCTAGAAACAGTAAAAATCGACTGAGATGATGAAAAAAAATCCCGAACTTCAGAATTTGCATGGTTCTTCCTTCTGTTCCAGGACACAATTCAGAAATATTTGGGTTCCTTAAACACACTGTTTAGATGATCAGCTGTATATTTACAACTATTGCCTCCTTAAAACTAACTACACATATTGAAAAAGACAGTAATTAGATACTAGTAAGAATCTGGAAGTTTCTGTACAAATGAATTGAAGAATAGTAAGTACCTATAGTTCCAGCTCACAGCACCAAAATCTGCTTCATACTCATAAATTTAATTCAGTCCTTTACCTCAGAAACACTGGCCAGGTAAGAAAAAAAAGATTTTCCCCAACACTTTTGTTTCTTCTCTCTGGGTCAACACTGGTTGCCACTTCAGACTGAATGAGAGAGGAAATTTCAGAATCAAGACACTTTACAGCTCTGTTTCATCAGCCTTTTCTTTCCTTCAGAACGTGACAGTGCTCCTGTCCGGATGAAGCGTGGCAGTGCAGAGCATCAACACAGCAGCTTGCATCATTCCCGGTTTCATCAAGCTCAGCTATGTGTACAAGGGTCACAGCATGGACAACCTTCGTTGTCTCAGGATGTTAAACAGTATTAGTTGTCAAGAAGTAAACAAGTGTTCTGTAGCAATTTCTGGAGAGCTTTTATGGGTTTAACCTGTGAATAACTTCATAACCGAATTTAGAAAAAAAGCCTGGATTAAAGAAACATGGCTTACATGGAAAAGAGATTATTATTATAAATTTGAAATAAAAGAAAAGCAGTCTCTCCCTTTGGTGCAATAATCATAAATCCTGAAATTAAAAACACCACAGGCTCCTAAGTTGAGAACTGCAAGAGGCAACCCCTCCGTCATTTCTTTGAAACAATCTTATACAATCAAGAAATCAAATGCGAGAGAAGAAAAGCACTACAATTAAGATTTGTAGCAAAGATGACTTTTGGAACTAAGAAAATCCCAAATTTACTCTGGATTTCAAAATGCCTGTTTGACCTACAGGCAAACTATACATAAAAGACGACCTGAACCAGAAAACTATCACCCATGTAGTAGCCACAGAATATTTCAGTGTACACTTCAGCTAAACAGTAGTAGTCAGCAGGTAATAGCAAGATAATTTTTATTGTCAAAAGCTGGGAACAGTTTTCAAGTATACTGCTTGTCCATACCCTGGTGATATCTGGAATCATGAAGAAATACACCTGCCTGAATATCTGCAGTAATTATAAGCGTCGGAAACATGATTGTGCCATTAAGTGACTAGTTAAACCACCACAGTGACGTTAGATTCAGGAACGTTCATTCAAATATGCTAGAAACAGCAAGCCAAATAGTAAAGTTAGCATTCTGTGATTCCAAAATCATACAAAAAAACGCCAACAACTTACCTGCTACTCTTTCATCTGTTTCCCTATTGCCATCATCAGAGTATCTTGCAAAATCTAAGGAATCAAGAGTACTGATGCTTCCAGCACGATCTTCAGGAGAAGAAGAAAAAAAAAATAAAAATCAGAAAAAATCCTGAATTAAATCACTGAATTAAATTTTCTCTACATAGGATTTCACTAGGAAGAAGCCTTAATAAGGCCTCTCAGTTCAGTCTCAGGTACAACTCTACTTACAAACCATCTCAGGTTAAGGCCTTCTAGTTTCTCCTGAATAAAAACAGATATTGAAAGTTACATAAGAGAATGACTGAGGCCATTAAAAAAATTACTCCTTAGCATCATCATCTTGATGGTTATTTCTAGAAGAGAAAAAAAAAACAACCCACAATAGGACTCCAGGATGAAATTCTCTGCAGCAGTATAAGTTGAACTGATCATCAAAAATTTGTTTTGTAGAACAAAACTATCCAAATATAGAATTGCTAAATTTTCTTAACAGTTAAAAATCCCATGACAATTCAACCAACGGACATGCTACATCTTAATATAAGGCAGTAAATTAGACTCCAAATGTTATGAACTACCATACAACAAAAGTAGTTGGGGATTATAAATGTGAGAAACCCATGTAATTACAGCTCTGGGTGAGAGAATTCAAGCAAAATTTTCTAATTCTGAGATACTCTTTCAGATCCATGAAAAGTGAGAAGCTAAAAAAGCCCCCTACTACAAGGCTTTTCAACCTACAACCCACGGACTACTACTAAGACAAGCTTTAAGATAACGAAAGACAGAGTTCCTTGTATCTTTAGAAAATATACAGAAGTTTTTCCTGACAAGTTGTGCTATTGTTACAAATTAAGCTCTCCCTCTTCCCAATACGCAATACAATCCTTCTTGCACGGAGGAATCTCTGATGGAAAATTTTCCATCAAAAAGAAAATTATGTCATGAGGAGATAAGAAGAAATTTTAAGGGGCCTGTAAATCAAAAGTTGGAAAAAAATGTATATACATTGGAAAAGGACAACAGTACAACCTATTTTATAAGGTATATATCTTTACATTTTGGATATCCAACTTAATTTTTAAGTTCTAGGACATCAGAGCACTTGCTGGTGTGCCTGTATAATAGATTCCAATTGAGAAGTTTCCTTATAAACTACTCAAGTCTGTCTTTTTTCATTGTCCTTTTTGTCTCTGTGCTACAGGTACAATAAAAGAACTGTTGAATTTCAGTCCTAAGGAAACGCAAGCGTGTGTTTATATATATATACACACATATATTTTAGATCTGTTTCTATTGGTGGCAGTCAGCAAACTAGGTATTTTACTTGCCTTAAATATTCAAGACCTAAAGTAAACCAGTCCCTATGGCCATGCAACAGATGGCCTTCTCTCTTCTAGAGATACTGGTCTGGCAAAACACGCAAGTTTTTCCAAGGACATTTTCAGTTGTCCTGCACAGTATCACAGGCAGAAGCCAAGGAAACTGGGGAGAGATTCTATCTAGGAGAACGAATAAGTTTTCTCTTCTACTCACTTGCACATACTTAAGTCCCGTATTAGCACTGAATGTATCATATGCATATGTGAATAAATCAACTGGCCAGAGGGACAGCATTCACAGATGATGTAGAATAATGAAAAAACCTGAAGAGCTTTAATGAAGTCAAATTCTTTTAGTGTAGAAAGGACATCATTAACACTTCAGCAAGTGATCAATTCACAGTTTGTATCTGTGGATGCATTAAGTAGAAATTGGAATAGATAGGTTGTGCAATACCTATGGATAAATTAATTAATTCTTTTTATTTCCCATAAATTATACTGCAAGTTCTCTACGCCTTACCAAGTTTCACTCCGGAGCAATATTACTTTAAGTCTTAAATAGGTGCTGTATTTAAAAGTGATATGCTTCAACTTGTTCCAAGCTTAGCAGTGCTGGATCAGCCAATAAAGCAAACAATCCATGGTAGCAGATACCTGATCCCACATCAAATCTTTATGGTAGAAACAGACTTAAACCAATTTGAGATTCCAGGGTAAATTTACCAGATCAACACATTCCGTATGGTAACTCTGAGACTGAACAAAGAGCCTTAAAGTAATTCATTGCATCAGGCACTAAATTGGAAGCACCTAACCTGTCAACCTTGTTTTCAAACTGCAAGTGCCAATTTGCTGTCTCCCATGTGTTCTTACTCAATGAAGCCCGATGAATTTTCAAAGTTGGTATGTTTTGAAAAGAAGTTGTTGGACTACAAAATGTAAGGGAAACTAAAGCTACTAGAATAAAATTAACTTTCAAGCTCTCAGAGTAATCCACTTAAAAATTACGTAGAACAGACAGTCCCGTGACAGGTAATTGAAACCAGATTAAAAACAAATGATCCATATATCTACCTCCATATGGTATGGATGTATGAAATCTATGGATGGTATGGATCTATGAAAATTCATAGAAAGTATACAATGGTAAAAAAACTCTTAAAGCTACTTGGAGAAAAGTAACCTATGCTTACTTGCCAAGAATAGCAGAAAAAAATAAATATACCTATCACCAGACACGTAAAACAAATACTTCACACGTAAAAAAAAAAAACTTTGCAAATACTTCCCATGATGGGCAAGTATCCAAAGTAGCCAAGTGAAAGAATTAAGCCAGCCCTGCACAAAGCCATCTGAATGCTGCTGCAGTGAATACTGAGCTCCAGAAACATATGACCTTGAGTAAAGCATTAAACCCAGCCTTGCTCCCTACATACATGCTGCGGTGTGCTTGAGCTACCAGAGCTTCCCAATAGAAAAAAGCTAAGGGAGAAGCATGGCACAGAGGTGGTACTTTAAGCTCAAGCCCTGGCTGGCTTCAGCAGAAATGGGAAGGCATCAACACCATCAATTTAACTTCATATGCTCGATGTTGCAGCACTCCATTTCCCAAAACGCATCAATTAACTTACATTGCAAGGATTTTTCCACTCTCTAAAGTAATACAGCATTCCTTTATACTTCATGACATCAAGTAATATTATCTCAGTCTAGTCCTTAAATGTCTGTCTTTGCTGAAGGACTGCTTGAAGTCTATAGATACCCATCTCCATCGTCAGGCATTGCATTCTCTCAAGTTTTCTTCGTATTTCAATTCTAGTATGTTCCTGTTTCCCCAATTTCTACATTTGACTGGAAAATTTACTACTGTCCTGAGATAAGTTTTAACAATGTGAGTTCACATGGATTCTATAAAGAATTAAAAAATCTTTTCAAAAAAAAAAATCAAAACAACTAGGAACTAGAGACCAAAGCATTTCTCTCACGAGGAGAGGCCGAGATAGCTGGAGCTGTTTTGCCTAGACAGGAGCAGGCTCAGGGGCTTGTCAACATGGATAAATATCCAAAGGGAGGCTGCAAAGAGGATGGAGCCAGGCTCTTCTCGCTGGTGCCCAGTGACAGGCCCAGAGGCAACGGGCACAATCTGAAACACTTTTCCCCTGTGAGGGTGACCGAGCACTGGCACGGGTTGCCCACAGAGAGGTTGTGGAGTCTCCATGCTTGAAGATGTTCAAAAGCCATCTGGACATGGTCTTGAGCAATCAGCTGCAAGTGGCCCTGCTTGAACTGGGGGACTGGACCAGGTGACCTTCAGAGGTCAGTTCCCACCTCAACCACGCTGTGATTCTGTGATTGTTTGCCATGATTTCTCTTATCCCAGTTTTGCCAAATGACAAATAGCTGATAGCTCTCTCTCCCCTCCAACATCAAGCCAAGTACTTGCTATATAAATGAGAAACTCTGTTCTGTGAGTTTTTACGTAATAGTATTTACTACAATTCAATAGCAAATTAGTTGCAACACCATCATGTAGCTTTACATTGCAGGAAAGGAGGAAGTAAATTGCCTTTCCCCTATGGTGGACTGGGAGAGAGAGTTCAGTATTTCTCAAAGGATTTTTCAGCTTGGTCTATCTTAAAAAATTGTAAAGATATTCTTTTAGAAACTTTTTGTCTAACAAACTCTTTGTGCCATGTTTCAGGCACATGCATCATAAACAAAAATACAAAGCCTACAACCTTTCTTGAATCACTCAGTTTTAGCCTATGCTAGAGGAAAACTCAACTCAGCTTCTCAAACCTGCTTCTTTGCAATACACTAGAAAACCAAACACAAGACACTGAAGATATTCATAACTCTGAACACACAACAGCATAATGTTTTATGACTTATCTTTATATATGAAAAGACTTCTGTTGCTATAGTTCAAGTAGTTCCATATATATGAATTACCTTACTCAGAATTTGTAATAAATCTTAGTTTAAAAGCGTAAGAACTTCCTGAAAGATTCCTTTCATTAATTCTGAGTTTACAGAACTTAGAAGTCCAGTATTTGCAAATAATAAAAGATGGCCTGCATACAGATCAGCTTCCAACACAGCTGATACCAACATCTACTTGATCATTATTTGCTTGCAAATACTAGACAAATCTTTTTATATCAGGCAATGAATCTCAAAATTTCCAGCAAGCATTTTCTCAGCTGAACAGAATTTGAGTCACGTCAGTTGAAAAGAAGGTAATTTGCAGAGGAAAAAAGTTACAGGAAACTATATAATTTATATGGAATTAAGATGATGCACAGGGGAGCTTAAAGACAGACGCTTCCAGTGGTTGTTTCCAAAATGCAAAGCTCTAGCTAATTTTATTGCTGTTTCCTTTCTTCTCCCCTCCAGCTCCTTAAAAAAAAAAAATAAAAAAAAAATAAAATCTCCTTTCCCAGACAGTAAAACCATCAGAAGGAAACGTGTGCTGCTTCCTCACAAAGCCTGCTCATTTTGCTGAAGCCTTCCAGCAAGGCACAAGTTAAACTCACACAGAACTGAACTAGCTACAGGGCCTATACATAGACATAAACTTCTGCCCTCCTCAACACCGAAAAACAACAATAGTTGTGGCACAGAAACAGAAAGACAGGACTAAAGCAGCTGAATTCCCCACAGTCTATCTGTAAACATCTTAGGAGAGCCAAGAACATGCAAATAAGTTACTACAAGATAAAATACAACATGGACAACATGCTACTCAGTCTTAAGTTATTTACCTGTCTAGTACTAGTGGCTACTGATCTGCCCTCCTTTGTCATGCTTATGCTATCTTATTTTATTATTTCTTTGTGGACTTATACCCTGATTGGAACTAAACCTCTCTTTTGAACCATCCACCACTACATCTCAAATCACCCCAACACAGGTACCAGCTAAAGCTTAAACCATCCACTCATCCATCAGAAACAGCTTCCAGTAGGCCTGCTTTAACTCATTTGACAACTCCAACAGTTGCAGAAGCCTTCAACTAAGACGTCCTTAAACTATGAAATGCACCTTCCTGAAAACTTATCAGAAATACCAGTGTCAGTAAAATGGAGGGAGGTTTAAAGCAGTCACAGCTGGAGAAAGCTCACCTGGCTTCTCTATCAGTAAAGCCAACATCAGAGCACTGTCAAACTTCTCAGGTTTCATCCAGGCATTGCTGTCTGTTTTCTGGCAGGTCTGCAAGGAACTCAGCTCCCCTTGAGCATGACATACAAACTTCTTACCCTTTCCACTCTTCTCTATAATTCTTTAAAGAGATGACATTCAGTTTCTCCCATATTGATGAAATACCAGCATCTTTGATTACCTATTGATCCACATCTTTCCACCCTGTCCTTACTAAAAGCAGCACATTTCCCAAATCAGGCAGTAAAACCACTGTCTCAACCCCAAGTCATCATTCCACCTCACACCTCTTCCTCTGCAAATTACCTTCTGGAGAGGCAGCCGACATGACTACATATTTTTGCTTATTTCCATAAAGTAAAAAACAAAAGACATGAGCTGACAAAACCAGAACACCCAACAAAGAAAGAACTAGTCATTAGGACAACAGTTACTTGTCTTCTTCCCAAATTCCTATCTTATTCAGACTGCCATTTAAGCTGAGATATAACAAACTGTTTTGAGGTAGCCCGGTTCTGCTACCTTTATATATTTATACTAAACAAAAATCTAGTGAAAAACTGATCCTGAGCAAGGGCCTGCACTTCATCACAATGCCTGTAACTCAGGACTGGGAGCTGTCTCCAAGATACCCCTTCCTCACAAAAGCATAATCAATACACTCTTCCCACGTGGCTTTTTGTAGTAGGACCCATCTGAATTTACAAGGCTACAAGCAAAAACAGAGGGAAACTTCACAATATCTGAAAAATAAACAAACAAACAAGAATCCCAAATAGTAAACAAAACCAGGAGCTTACTATGAAGAAGCAGCAATACTTCCTATTTTTGTAGCTTAATACAAATGGACTCAAGTCCCCAGAAAGTTATAAACAACTTTATTTGAGAAATAAGTAGAAACAAATAATCTCCTGAAAAACATAAGTGTAAAATAAAAGTTCAAGCCTCTTTCTATGATTGTCATTAAAGACATTTCAAATTTTGAGAATGTCCAATTTCTGCAGCCATGAAGAAAAAAAAAACAAATGGCAGCATTTAAGACTAAAACTAGTTCTAACAGTTTTACACTAGTTCTAACAGTGTAAGCTTCATCCCTTCAGGAAAGGGCATTTGCCAAGCTTGGCTAGGAAAGGGCATCGTATCAATCACTAAAAAAAAACCACAACATAGATTTCTTCACCCCTTATGCTCAAACTTGAGTTATGGTCATATGCACATACAGGAAAACATTTGATGTTTGGGAACTGGGATGAGACACTTTTTTAAGTTTTATTTCTAAATTTTAAGTGTCTCAATTCATAATGTAGTTTCTTTTGCAAAGATGATAGGGAACGGGACATAAATTTAACGTGTAGGTGGTAACCAAAGGCTTGTAAATGATCTGAAATACTGTATGAAGGAGGGACTTCCAAATCACACTATTCGCACAAGTTGCATTAAAAAAGTAGTATCTAAATGATCTAGCAGATATGGAGCTACTGCTATTGGAATCAACGGAAGAACTCGTCATAGAAGCCTGAGAAGATCTAGCAGAGATATAGGGCATGAAGAACAACTGTACACAAGTGCTGCGCATCTAAAGGAACAGTGTTGACTCCTTCACAAAGTGCATTTGCTTCAAACTAGAAGAGCAGATTTTTCATTACAATATATCTTAATCTCTGCTTGAAGCTGTGACATTACTACTGCTGGAAAACGGAAGGGTGTTTTTGCATAAAATGAAGAAATCCTAGTCATCTGACTATCATATGCTTTTGTAACCAAGTGCTCTGAAGTATGGTTCAAAGACAAAACAGCTGCTAAGCCACTAGCTGACCACATGACACTTCATTAAAATCTCTTCATAGATAAAGAGAATGATAAGAAAAGGAAAAAAAAAAAGAAATTTCAGCATGCACTCAGTCTTTAGCTTATCTTTAAAGGATTCTGGTAAGTGCCAATGAACACTTGCACTGAAATTCTCCCATTCTATACAGGAACACACAGTATGTAAAGGTTTCCATTACTCTGTGGAAATCCTCAGGCAGCATTCCAAACGTACTTCACATTCAGTAAGAATGGCCAGTCACACTTCTCCTGCATTAACCCAAATTAGCAAAAACCTCAGTGTAAAACCACAGCAATTCATCTAACTCGGCAGCAGGGAAGAGCAGGTTCAAAGATAGTGCTGTGAAGAAAATCTGACTTCAGATATTAACAGAAATAAAGAATTTCTTTTTTTGTGAGCATATTAATTTTTTTTTTCACTGAAGCATAGAATTCAAGTGCCCCTTAAATGACAATCATACCAAATAGCTACTTACACCATCAAGAGTTTCTGTGAAACTATTAGTTTATTTTCAAATACCTCTTATCCTGTTAAAGCAAGGGAAGGTACCTGCACTACTCTCTCATACATTCTCTGCAAGTCCTCAGGTGAGAATCCATGAATGCAGGCACAACAGACCGGACCTCTCCGCAAAACTGAACTTTTTTGACTAACTCAGGAAAGTATTCAGACTTGCTGCTAGATCGGACCTGTGCCTTAGTTCTCTACCTAAACCCAGTGATAACAGATGCTTAAGAGGGAAGTGAAAGCAACTCCTGAATTTTCAGGCCACCAGAGTTTTCCGCAATCTATTTTTTAATAGGTTTAAACAGCTATTATGATGTTAATGTATTTTGAACATCTATTAAGATGTTCTCACATGAGCTTACATTAGTTTAGGATTGCAAGAGGTCATTTTTTTTGCATGCATAATACCGCAGTTACACAGGCTCCTGTTTTTCTAATTCTGCTGGAGTATGCACACAATCAATAAGTGGAAACAACATACCACGTTAACAATGAAAAAAGAATGCTTAATCAAGTGGATGAATTGACTGGAAATCCTAAGGAAGGTGCTTTTAATGAAACCGAAATTTATATCAGTTCAAAGCACTGAAGCACAAGTTTTTCGGCATTCACCAATCTTATCATGAAGAACACCATGCTGAAGCTCTCAGCTGGACAAAGCCAATAATTCTAAATAATTCTAAATAATCATGAACAAGATAAAATTAATACAAACAATACAGCATGAATTTAAAAAAAAAAAAAAGTAGTCTTTTAAAAAGAGCATGGAAATGAAAAGCAGGAACAAACTGAAAGTTTAGATGTCTCCAATTGTCCCAGCCATCTAGGTACTACTAGCTCTTTCCAAATTTTAAATCTAACTGAATGTTTTTGCAACATTAGAAACTTTTGAAACAAACAAAAACATGAGACTATTTACAAAATACCTTTAGGTGTCTTAGAATACACATAAATAAGTCTTTCAACCACGTGCTAACCACAACTTCTTTCAATACCTTCCCATGAGTTTATTTAAGTCCTCAAAAGTTAGGTGGCTGGACAGCTTCACTCTCTCAAAGCCACTTCTATAAGCTACCTCCTTTTTTGAACTTTCTGCTTCTTGACGGTGACATCGTTAAGACACACAGGTAATTTTATTCTAAGTCATCTGCTGTACTATTAAAATGTAAAAGCTTTTAAGGCCAGCTACATGATAATTTTCCAATATCTGCACCATTTTTTTCTTCCAAAAGCTACACTAACGCAGTGTATTTACTGCTGCCCAACTCCAAATCCCAAAACGGTTGGCCAAAGACAGCAGGAATTCGGTAAACATGTCACTATTAACGATAGAAAACACCGTGTTAGTAGCGCATGACCTGTGAAATTCAGATCTATCCTGGGATGACTTCACCATTCCAATGCATCAGCAGAAATAACACTCTGGCTCCTGACACCCCATTTTTTACAATTTTTAGACTTTAACTGTAGCAACCATAACTTAACACTGAACTCTTTCTCCTAGCAGCATACGACTTCTCTTGACTGTAGGCCCTAAAGAACGCCCAATATATCCCGACACAGCTGAAAATGAAGGCTGACATTTCCATCCCTCGCTCTTCTTCCACATTTGGCACAGAAGCGACTTTCAAAGGAAGACTAAGGCTCAATCCAGTACGTGAGCAGGACCACGGTAACATCGGTCCCGGCAGCTCATCTTCTTAGCCCCCGGCTGCCCAGTTCCTACAGCCTCCCCCAGTCCCACGGACAGGTTTCAGAAAACACATAGCGATATAGAACGCTTTCTCTGGCCTCCCAGCTTCTTTACCGACACACATCGGCAAGGCCGAGCCCCATGGCCCCAGCGGCGGCTGCCACCGCTCCCCCAAACCCCCTCTCGCACCGCTCCATGCCCTCCAGCCGACGCCTCCTCTCCCAAGCCAGGGTTACTTACTCAGCTGCCCGGCCCCGGGCTCCCTGCCGCCTGCTCCACCGAGCACGCTGCCGCCCAGGCTCCCCAGGGCTCCGCCGGCGGGCGGCGTGCCGCT
>VWZK01004120.1:615918-636232 GCA_013396935.1 Baryphthengus martii
CCAACCGCCGCCGCCGCCTCTTCCCCAGCCGCCTCCCTGCCGGCCCCGACTACCGCTTCCGGATCGCAACTCTCGCGAGAGCTCCCCCAACCAACCGCCAAGCAGCGCCGGGGGCCTGAGAGGGCAGGAGGCGCCTCGTCGAGGGGCGTGGCTGGCGGGGCACGCGGAGGGAGGGGGCGTGGCCGAGCGGAAGCGGAAGCGGCTGAAGCTCGTAGCGGGGGAGAGGCGTGAGTCTTGGCACGTGCTCCCTCAGCCTCCCCGGTGATGGCGGGAGCGGGAGCCGGGGGTGGGGGCGGCGGCGGCGGCCAGTGAGGCTGGGGTAGGGTCCCGGTCTCGGGGTGGGCACAGGTCTGCGCCTTCCGGCCTCTAGGGAGTTTTGGCTGGCCTCATGGTGCCTGCCTAGGCTGTAGTGTAAAGGTGTTGCTGAGTGGGAGGCGGCGCTCGGCCTCAGAGCCCCGGTCTGCGGTTCTAGGCCCTAAGGCACCCGTCGACCGATCCGGTGCCCGAGTTGGAGCTGTGGGGCTGCCGAGCGGCTGCTTGGGCGGCTTCAGCTCCCAACAGGTGTGAGCCGTTGTCCTGCGTCAGGTGTGCTCGATAGGCCTGAGGTTAGGGAGGGTGTGAGCGCAGGTAATAATAAGTTGTGTATCTGATGGTATCGCTTGTGGGAGGATGATGCAAAGCTCTTGCTTTTCGTGTTACCTGGCAAGAAACTCTTCAGTTGAAGCTGGAGTATTAGAAGCAGTTAGTATTTGCTACTGAGGGAAGTTCAGCTCCCTAGAAATGATGAAGAACAGGGTCAGCAAGGTCAGCATTCGCTTCATTTGTGTTTCTTTGAAAATAACATTTCATTCCCACTAGTAGGAATGTATTTGTGTAAAGTTGATTCATTATTTACTAAGAGTAGCATCACTTAAAATCTTTGTGATAAAATAGTAGCAACTTTTTGCAGTCGCACTGAGATTTAGAACAATTTTCAGTGCTCTGAGTGCAAACTATTCCATTTGTATCTTGATAGTATGCTGTTCTAAGACTGGTGCTTTCCTTTTTTTTTTTTTATTTTGCTTAAGTTTTTGTAAATGGTGTGATCAGTTTTCTATTCTAGCCTATAATAAACTCTGCAATTTTAGTAGCTTCCTATTTTTACACTGTTTGATGTTATACAAAAAAGAGAGTAAGTAGTGAAGAGAACTGATTGTAGCATCAAATAAAATGATGTTATATGGAAATGCTTTAGAATTCGACTCGGACCACAGTAAAAATAAGGACAAAAATATTTCACCGTTGGTGTTCCGGTAAAATTAGGAACCCTTAAAGAAATCTTGTGCTTTTTCGTTTCCTTTCTGAGGAGTTAAAGCATGTTAAGTATAAACTTGCTCACATTAGGCATGCTGGCGTTGTGCCTGTCCTTTAAAATGGAGGGAAAAACTTACTGGTGCCCTGTAGCAGCCTCTAGTGGCGTTCGGCAATCTTTACGTGTCAATATTTGAACTACATTTAAGCTTCAAATTCTTTTAAGAGACTTATTTTGCCAATTTCTATGTGCTGTTGCAGGAAGGATTAACTTTCTCCCCCTTCTTCACCTGAAATAATGTAAAAATACTTCTCTGTTTTCATACTTGGAAATACTTTAGCAGTTAAGAAACTAGCTGAAGTATTTGCAGTTGTCAGTTGCTCCAAAATAGTTGATGGATGTCTGGGATAAAGTTTACACGACTATAATGTTGTTCCAGAGCTGAAGAGTGTAGGGAGAAAAATGTACTTTTAATAATATGCTTAAAACGAGGTTTTTGTTATACAAAAAGGATATAGTTTTAGGAAACCTGAGAAGAAAACGTGTAGTACCTTGAAGGATGTAGAGTATGAATATTTTTTTCAGTCTATGCATATTTTTTCATGGAATTTTAAACTTATGGTTCTTGACATGGGAAATAAGTGGGGGCGGGAGGCAGGAAATGTTGATTTTTGGTAGGAGTGTTAAATCTTGTGCTGATCCTTCAGAGTTTGATGGTCTTAAAACCCAGTTTTGGGTTCTCTTTATAGTGTTTGGTGGGGTCAAGTATGGAATGTATGCTTGCTTTCTGTGCTACTCTGGTGCAGTGTCAGCTGCTCTCACTCTTAAGTGAACACAACGTTTTAAGTCAAACTCTAAGAGCTTTTCTGTTTCAGCTTCTGCAGACAAGATTAAATTCATTTTAAAGAGATAATTCTCTTAGACCCGTATTTGGTTTTTCTGTGCTGAATACTTGAAAAGTATTAAATAATATGTTCTACTGAGTTCTACAGTAAACTAGAGTAGCTTTTTTCATCTGATTGGAATCCAAATCAAGGCAAAACGAACAAAATAATGGAGAAAAATCTGAAACAAATGTGATTTCTACTTTAAAATAATGCAGGTCTGTGAGTTCTGCTAACTCTTGCTTAAGTCTTTTTTGCTAAAACAGGTATCTGAAAGCATCTTTGTGTATATTTAAGAGTCACTTTTGCCTCTTTTCAGAAGAAACTTTACAGAAGTTATGAGTTTGATTTTTATTTTCAGACCTTTATAATGAATTTCAGTGCTTTGTAAACTCTCTAACCTCAAAAATATAAAAATATTCTGCAGGAGCTGAATGATGCAAGTGTTGAGACTCATGGTGTTGGTAGTTTGTGCTTACAGATCTCTGCTGTTTCTCTGAAACTGTATCTGTCCCAGTTTCAAGGGCATGGTTTTTAATGAGAATAGCTTGTATCAGGACTGAGTAGTTACTCGTGGTAAGTACAGACACGTAGCTTTACCCAGAGAAATAGACTTTAGAAAGCGTTTGTTAGACTGGGATACACAGTAGTAGAGCCAGTGTGAAGGGGCTCTTGGAAATATTTTCAGCCTCACCAAAAACGTGATAATGGCCTGTGAAGTCAAATGAGGTCCTGAATTAAACAATCCCAAAATCCCTTTGAATCAAAATTTGGCTGTGTTTTTCTACCTCTAAAACTGTTGTTTTGAAGCATTACTGTGAACGGTAGATAACTGGAAGTCTATCATCAAAATACTCTCTGAGATTAAGGAGTATTTTAGAAGACTTGATCAAGCTTGATGATGTGTATATTATGGTTTTATGAGAATGGATAGATAAGAAAAAAAATGGTGTTACAGTTGAGAGAGGGGACATAATTTGGGATATGTCCTGCAGGAGCATGGACCAGTTTGCAGAGATGTTGCTATATTGACCCTGTGTGGCTGCTTTCTGCTTTTGAGGGTTGTCTGCTTCACCTTAAAGTCCCCGTTTGCACACAGTCTTCAAAAAAGCCCGCAACCCCTTCTCTTTTCCTTATACAGCCTACTGCTCTGCAGTCACTTCCAGTATCAGGAGAGAAGGTAAGAGATTTCAGCTGGCCTATGGAGAAGGTCACACAAAAAACTCGAGGAATACAGATAGCGTGAGATGCAGGCTTCAGGGAGCAGAGTAGGAGTCTGAGGATGTACTTTGAACGTGCTGAGTCAGCACTGCTTTGGGGAGGAGGTGCGGTCTGTCCTGGTGCTAATGCAGGAGTTTGCTTTGGGAATTAGACTGGGGAACTAAACTGCAGCAAAGTTATCTTTACTCTTCCTTCCTTTTTTTTTTCTCTCTCTTAAGATTATTTTCAGTTGAATTCCTTCTCCAGTCTGCTGGAGTATGCAGCTGTACAGATGACTGTGCCAGCTCAAGGAAATAGTTTGGCATGGGAGTAAGTCAACAGGACCAGAACAAGATGGGGCAGCTCCCTGCTGCTGTACTGGCTTTATTTTCCATGCAGTGTTTGTGACTGAAGGCCTCTTGTACTTCTAACTGCCACTCCCATGACAGCCATTTTTGTATAAAATACCTGATAAAATTATTTGCCTTGCTGGTCTTCAGCAATTTGGAGGACGTGCTTTTAATTACAAATTACAAGCAAGTTTCTACAGATAGTTGGCTACAAGTGAATAACTGCTACACAGAAGTGAATCACAGACTACTGTCATCTCAGAACTTACTGACAGTGTTCTCCCTGACAGGGTCCTCCCTAGCAGATACTAAAGATAGGTCGATTTTGCCTTTGTGTTCTTGATGTGAAGCTGTATTTGGTGTCTGTCTCTGAATAGTAATTGTCACCTCTTTGGAATCTTCTACCTGTCAGTGTTGTATCACTCCCCTCTTGCTAGCAGAGATACCAGAAAACTACAAATGATTCTCCATTTTGGGAGGATGATGTAATAGGAGAACTGGAGAGATGTTACCCCTCTGTGCTTTCCAGATTTCTACATCTTTTCTAGGTCTCTGTCTAATAGTTTTTGTCTTACTCTGAGCCTTTTTCCTAAAATGAAGATATTGCCTTTTTGGTTTTTTGGTCAAATTGAGTGGTGGGCAGCTTTTATTTTAAACCATCAGTGCCCATATTGCAAAGGCAGAATACTGGTTGTTTCCAGGAATCATTTCCGGAGTCTTTTAAATATTAGAATCAGTCAGTAGCTGAAAAGCAAAGGAGTCTTACAGAAATGAGAAGTGACTTGGCTTTGTCCTCAAAACAAACGCGAGCTCACAGGATTTCAACAGCAGGTGTTTGCAAGTTGGTAAGTTGTTAACAAGCTTTTTATCAGAAATAATGTGGCCAGCAGCTAGGGAAGTGATTGTGCCCCTGTGCTTAAAACTGGTGAGCACCTTGAATCCTGTGTTAGGTTTTGGACCCCTCAGTACAATAAAGACGACATGGTGCTGGAGTGTGTCCAAAGAAGGGCAAGGAAGCTGGTGAAGGGTCTAGAGCGCAAGGATTTTGAGAAGCAGCTGAGGGAAATAGGGTTGTTTAGCCTGGAGAAAAGGAGGCTTGGGGGGAGATCTTACCACTCTCTTACAGCTACCTGAAAGGGGGTTTGTCCGGGTTCCCCTCTGCTGCTGGGCTCAGTCCGACTTCACTGATGCTGTGGAGCAGGCTCCAGGAGTGACAGTGATGTAACTGTCACTGGGGGTGGGGTGTTGGATTTGATACTGGTTTTGTATGTATTTGTATATTATTATTTTAATTTTCATTAAAGCTGTTCTAGTTTCCTTTTCTAATCAATAAATCTCTCTCCCTTATTCCCTTTCTCTTCCCCTTTGGGGAGGGAGAGGGGTTAACAGAGAGCATCTGTTATAGGNGAGAGGGGTTAACAGAGAGCATCTGTTATAGGTCTAGCAGAGAGCCCTGACTCTAAACTGTGACTAGGTTAAGTTGTAGTGAGGTGGGGATTGGTCTGTTCTTCCAGCAACAGGACAGGAGGAGACATCCTCAAGTTATGTCTGGGGAAATTTAGATTAGATATTGGGAAAAATTTCTTTACAGAAAGGGTTGTAAAACCCTGGAACAGGCTGCCTAGGAAAGTGGTAGAGTCCCCACCCCTGGAGGTATTTAAAAGATGTGTAGCTGTGGCACTTAGGGACATGGTTTAGTGGTGACCTGGCAGTGCTGGGTTAACGGTTGGACTCAATGTTTTTAAATGTCTTTTCCAACCTAAGCAATTCTGATACATGGAATCGACCATAATGAAGGTTGGTTTGTAGGAGAGATTGCTCTAGAATTAAAAATAACCTTGTTCTAAATCAAATTTAAGTATTTCAGGCTGTAGTAACTGATAATTGTCCTGAGTTTTGTCTTTTGCCTACTTAAGAAAATGCTCTCTATGTGAACACCTGCAACTGTGACTGCTAGTGAAAGATCTGAGGAGGAGATGACTCCTTTGCATGAAGATTTCTTACTAGGCCTCAAAATGCCCTTGGGCAAATTCTGTATATACTGACATTGCTAGAGATCTTGAATGCTCTCTTGAAGGTGATATAATCCATTCTTTTAGTCTTTCTGCACTTTACAGTTTGGCTATTCCAAATTTTTTTTTAATAGTTTATTTCATTTGGTGATTGAAGGAATTGGAGATTTATTTTTTTTCCCACCTTGTACTTATTTCTTTATGATGAAGCAGTACTTCCTGGCAGCATGTTTCCGAGGTGAGATTTCCAAGGCACTTGGTCCGTCTTAGTGCTGAGTAGTGGCTCTCAACTCGGAGTGCGATCAGCTTTGCAGGGCATGGATGCAGGAGCCAAGAGCGTGCCTGCATGCCGCGGGGCCCTCACCATCCCTCCCTGCTGTGCTCCGCTCATCAATGGAGTGTGCCAGACAATGCCACTCCCATTTGGATTGCTTTCCTTAGTGTGTTCGCTGCAGGCTTTAAATGAGGTGTTCTTCTGTTACCTCTGTCCCTGTCAACTTTGCTGTGAATTGGTTTGGTAGTTGGAGATGTGTAAGGTATCAGTTATGCTAGCCTCTTGAGTTAGATTGAGTTACACATTATATTAAACTGGCTATCATATTTAGTTAGTACTTTTGAACTCAAAAGCTCCTAAGTATTGAAAAAACCAAAAGGTTTTGAAAGGATGAGTCCCTGCAAATTGATTATTTAAGGTCTGTATTTATTCTATTGAGAATATTACTGTTTGCTTAGAAGGTTGTCTTGTAGTCCCTTTTCATTCGTTCAAGCTGAAGCTATTGGCAAGTTGGCACTCAGAGGCTTATGTGCAAGATTCGATAGATGTGACTTGTTTACTATTTGACATAATTCTTGTTTATTTGTAACAGTTGATATCAATAAGAAAATGTGAGTTAATAAAGACAAACAATTTCTGTCAGCTTGCTTAGACCTTCCTTATTCATATTGATTTCTGTGGAACATTAAGCACTGTGTTTTTTGACAAAGGATGTTCTCTGTGTGTACAGAATACATATGCAGGCTGCTTTTGCAAAGCTCAGTGCAGCTGAAAGTTTATTTTTGTCTTTTTCCCCGTGTACTCTATATTAATATTTGTTGTATGACTTCAAAGACTTTGATCATTGTTCCTTTTATTGCTAAAAGAAAGAACTGTGCTGCTTGTCTTGGCACATGTGCTTTATTGCTTCGTTTTGTTGCATCTCTTTAAAAATGTCTCAGGGGGCTTTCAGCCTTGGTTTGTCAGGGACGTCTCCAATGAGAGGGTAAGACGACTGTGGTACACTGTCTTCTGTGCAGTTGCCTTCTCTTAAGTGCCGCTTGTCCCCTGACCCTAGCAGCCATGGAGGTCAGTGGGCCAAGTTCTGTTAGACACTCTCAGGCTGTCATTCTTTGCCCAAAAGTATCCCATGAAACCTGTAATGTGACAAACCTGTCTACAACATCTCAAAACAGGGCAAGAAAAAACAATGACAGAAAAAAAAAAAGTCCTCCCTTTTTGCAAGATTAGAGAAATCTGAGTAATGCAAGACGTTCCTGGCAGCACAAGAAGAGTAAACCAGTCTGTACTGAGATGAAGATATGGTGCTAAGCTGTAGAGCAGTGCTATTTGAAGACTTGCTGATAGAGAATTGCTGAATGGCTCAGAAGTCAAGAAATACTCGAGGATTTGCAAGTACCTCCTGAAAGCAGGCATAGACCCCCTAAATACTGTTGCCCAGCTTGCAGCAAAACCAGTCAGGGTTTATTGTTGGGATTTGCTTGCTCTGGATCTCTGGCCACCTGCATCCTGAGCAGATGTCACTGAGCTGAATTTCAACTCTTCATTCTTTTTCCACTTGATTAACAAATTGTCCTTAGTTTGGATAGGATGGGATTAATTTTCACCAGAAGCCAGGAGGAGGATCTCAACCAGGGGATAGACAACTGAAGCCATCAAGGTGTTGTTGGATACCACACTGATGTCATGCCCAGTACAGAAAGGAAGGGGCGCGGAAACTTTGGTGGGACTTCATGTCCTGGTTGGCACCGTTTCATTAGCCCTTCTTCCTTTAGTATATATTTCTCATTGTTATTTATTAATTCAGTTGCTCTCTTTGTTACTGATTTTGTTGTGCTGTTGTATTAAAACCTCCTTATCTCAACCCATGGAGTCTTTGTACCTTTTCTCCTGCCTGGGCCCGGGCCTAGCTCTGAACTATGACCCAGGTGTTGCCAATGGGAGATGCTCTTGTTTGCTCTTTCCTGCCTCAGAGCAGTCCTCCTTTCTTAAACAAGCACCTTATTCTCTTTGTCAGTGCTGTCAGTGTTGTTCTCATGTATATTTTTGTGCTTGGGAGACTTACAGATACGATTTCCCATGTTTACAGGATAATATAAAGAAAATTGTGTAGGCTGACATTGGGGTAGCTGATTTGTAGTACAGTCAAGTATTAGGACACTTGGTGTTTTATTGGTGCCTTACAGGCCATAGTCCAATTCCTCCTGGAAAAGTTATAGTCGGAGACTTTTCTAGGCAGGCAGAGTAATTTTGATTATCGAGTGATGTTAGGAAAATTAAATATTCTCTGAGCTCTTTGCCTCAGGTTTGGATGTGCTTTACTTAACCACGTTTAAAATTTAAAAAGATGTCATTTGGTATTATAATCCCTAAAATGCTCCATGAAGATGCTGAACATAAAATATTTTTAAACAGATAGTTTGAATTATAAAAGCCGCTTTGGTGCAGGAGCAAGTGGAAATACTGAAGTTGCAGTTTCATTGTCTGGCAGAGTGTGTTATGCCTCAATAGAGAAAGAAAATGAAATTTAGTGGAGGAGGAAAAGGGACTTTATTGTTATCCCATTTCAATTCATAGTATGATTATACGGTGAAATCAAGATGAGCTTTTTGGCTTTCCTGTGTTCAAGTAGTATGTAAAGATATGAGAGAGTGTAACTCAGATTTGCTTGTAAGTCTCTTGTATAAATTAATTTGTGCAGTCAGTAAGTGTATCTGCTGTAACAGCAGGAATGACCTGATTACATTTCTTGACTAGTATAACTTGAAAAATCTAAATTAACAACCATCTTAGATGATACGTAACTGCCATATCAAGCAAAATACTGTTAGTTAGACTACAAACTTCTGCTTTGCTGCCCTGCCTTAAGCAAAAGGATTGTCTTTTATGTATAGACAAATTGTACAGTCACCACTTTGACAGTTTAAATTACAAAATACACGACACTGTTTAGTTGAAAAATGTATTAGCCGGAAACAGAGCGGACATTCATGTCTTTTTTTTTTTTTTTTCTCCTATAAAAGATGCTTACCGAGGTCATTGATGCATACTGAAAATGCACTTCCAATGTGTTTTTTTATCTTAACCAATAGACTTGACAGTATTAGCAAAACATGATTTGTCTAAAAGAAATTAATAGTGTGTCTTGAGCTCCCTGTCTTGACATCTTATTGTCCTTTAGAAAATATTCCTGCCGATGGGGCATATTCCATGTAGTATTTTGTTACATATTTCTTTGCATATATGAAGAAAGAAAAATGTAAAAGAAAATGTATATTTCTCGTGAAGAACTGTACTGCAATACAAGTATGGTTTTCTTTGCCTTATAAAATATGCCGAGAGGTTGTAACTTCAGAGGAATGCGGCTTAGGTATAGATTACTTTGGAAGAATGAGGGCTGCAGTTCATTATGTCAGCCTTTCTGTTAACCACTGAGGGACTTGATCCAGATGGACGCTATCTTTGTAGCTTCTGTGGCATGTGTCAAAAAAAGGATGGGGGGAGCAAGAGGAAGTCTCCAGCAAGTAATGGATCAACTTGAGAAGACGGAAAAGTTCATGTGCCACCATCTGCCATTAGTCCAGAGCTTAAGGTTCTCTCTGAGTGTTCTGCCCCCAAAAAACCCAACCCAACCAAAAAGCCCTTCTTTAATATGTTAATCACATTGTTCTGGAAAAATAATCGGTTGTGGTCAGGAGATCCTTGCTGCTCTTAATTACTCTCCTAAACTTTAAGAAAGATGTCCACTGGCTTTGCTTTGTCTCTGAGCACGATTGCTCCCCTGCATCGGCTCACTCTCTTCTCAGCTCGTGTACGACAACCAATACAGTGAGAAGTTCTGAAGTCTGCCAAAGCCCCCAGCATAGCTAGGGCAGTGCTAATTTTCTGCTTACTCTGTTCATGTTGACAAGTCATATTGAACAGGCAGTGAGTATCTTGGTGGATCTTTAGTGCTTTTGTGTTAGGGATCTGAAAAGCGTCTTTAAGAATCCACACCAGCTTTGTGCTGTTGGCTCCATGTTATTTGAACAGATTACCTTATTGGGATAGTTTAAATTCTGACATACTGGAGGTATTGGCTCTGCATTTAGTTTAGGAGGTGGTGACAGAAGGAGGAAAAATAGAGAAAGTAAAGAATAAATCCGAGTTCGGTAGATCGTTTACTAGTTGGGCTGAGTCTGTAGAGGAGGTGAATTGGCTGAATGTTGTAACAGGTGATGTATTTGGATGGACGGTTAGAAATGACGTGGCAAACAGGTTGCAACATGATCCTCTAGTTACCTACAAGAGTAGAAGTGTTGTTTTTTCTCCTCTTGGTGTGATAGGCAATGGCTTAACAGAATTAAGGAGAATAATGCAGTCAGGATTTGGGCAAAGCTCACGTTTTGCTTTCTGAAAGTAGAACTCTGGGAGGTAGCACACTAAGTCACTTGCTAAGAGGTTGTCTGGGGTAGAGTCAGAGGACACAAAAATGCCGCAATATCCTTTGCTTAACTTTTCTTGACAGAAAAACGTAAGATATGTTTTTCAAGTGACAGCTTGTTTATCCACTTTTTGGTTGGCTGGGCACCTGAGGGCAGTAGTAAATACTTAAATCTGGCTCCTTGTCCTCCAATGTGGAAAGAGGTGTGTATGTTTAATACACTTCTGGTTTTCTTCTCTTGACAGGCTGTGACTTTTGGTTTTTCTTATAAACTAGTGCTTAGTCCACTTTTTTTCTCTTATGGTGTTATTTCTTCCTTTTAGTATGCCTTGGGAGGTTTCTGCCTTGAAAAAAGTGCCCAAACTAATTATGTCGACAACTTCAAGGATAATTACCTTGTTAGTTGCTAATAGTTATCAAAAGGCCTAACTACATTTGTAACCAAGTCTTTCAGCTCCCTCTTTCTTTGCTTCCCTGTTTGTCTGGGCAGAGAACACATGAAGAATATCTTTGGGAAGATGGTCTGGGTTAGTCCTGCTTCAGGCAAAGGCAAACCCATCCACAGGATTGCTTTTGCTCAAGGACCTGAGCGCACCTGGTTGGTGATGCAGGAGGACTGAGAAGTCCGATGTGTACCTCGAGGGCTTAATTTTGGGTGAGAACAGCCAGTGAATTAAATTGTACGATGTTAATTGTTAACTAACTCTGCTGGGTGTGACATAGATGCTATAGAATAAAGGGTGGATAATGTCCTGGCTTCAGCTTGGATAGGCCTATTTTTCACCAGAAGCAGGAAGGGGGCCACAGGCAGGATAGACAGCCGAACCCACCAATGGCTTGTTCGATACCCTGCTGATGTCCTGCCCACTGTATAAGGGTGGGGAACAGGCCAGGCAAGGCTTGCGTGTTTTGGTGGGCACTCAGGCCGTGCCTTCCTCGGTTCCTTCCTATCGCTCAGTTTCTGTGTTGTTTCACTTCTGTTTCATTCCTATATGGTCCTAGAAATTGCCCTTTGATTTGCAGGGTATCTAACACTTGAAATCCGATAGTTTACAATTGAGTGTTGATAGTGAAATGCTGGTGGTCTGGCCTTGTCAAGTCTGTTGACTTTAACTTAGATTGTAGCTTGGGTGACTGCTTTATCTCTTTCTCAGAGAGGTACAGCACCCTCGCTTTTCTTAGAAGTGTAGATGCAAATTGAAGAAGTCTTCTGAATGATACCTCTGATGGTCTCTTTGACTTCCTGTCTTACTAGGTTGTTTTTCTTTTTAGTTAAAAGAACCGTGTGAAGTACCAGTTGGTAGCGATTCAGCCAAGAAATGAAGTGGTATCAGCTAAGACCTGTTTCTGCACAGCGATGGATCACTTAGACGAGCTCTTTCCCAAAATGCAGACTGGTTTTTATACAGGAAGGGGCCATTTCAGCTTATTATTCATTGTTTCCACCCATGTCGGTCTTACCCCATGGTAGTTGTAAGTTCAGAAGGGCCTAGTGAAGATATTTTTTTGACTGGTAATATATGAATGACTGAATGTGGTGTCTTGGTTACTACTTAATCTGCAGTAGGATGGCTCAGAATCTGGTCACAGTGATGATGCACAAAGTCATGCATTAAAGGAGCAATGTAAACCAATCTAGAGGCAAAAGGACTGGCTACAAGGGACGTGGCAGAAGCAGGCGCTCTGGGAGTTGCCTGCCTTGAAATGGTCTGGTGGTGAGCAGTTGGATACGTTGTGCCCAGATGAATAGTCAAGTGTCTTGTAGTCAAGCTGTGGTTGTGAAAGAAAATCTCTTTAGATCACTATAGTTTTAGACTATGGGTTTGAAATTGTGTTGATTGGATTGTGCATTAAATGTGAATTATGTTGATTGTGCTCCTTGCTGCAAGTGTGGGCTCAGGTCTCGGGAGAGTTAAAGGAAAGAGAAACAACTAATGCTCAGAACAGATTAGGTCAGTAATACTTTAATTAGAAAAATTTAGAATATGTTGAGCTATAGAATTGTAGCACTGGGAATATACAGCAGCAAGTATCTGATTGAAGTAATTGCTTTGTTTAGTAGGATGTTTAATCATTTTAGGGCATGGGTAGTTTAGATTTCTCTTATCAAACACAACTACATCAAAAGAAAAAACACTGTGGAAACTAAAACTGATAGAATAAAATGGGCTCTGATGTTCAACTTAGTGGTATATCTGGGACTGATGGTGTGTATTTGAATTCATACAGGAACCACAAGTACTTAAAAAACAAACAAACCAACAACAAAAAAACAACCTGGTATTTACAAATATTCCAGGTCTCGCTTAGAATCTCACTTGTAGACATAGAAGCATGCAAGTTCCTGATTAATGAGAAGTTTTCATTTGATCACTTAAGCGTGACTACCATGTCTCTCTTTGAAACATTCTATCTAGTTATTTTGATCTTATGTGGTTTTCTCTCCAAATAACTAAAATGAGAAATTACTATATTAATGTTTTTGATTGGGATTGGAGTTGTTGCATCTGTGTTTCAGTGGGGAAAATAGGTGCAGTTGGAAGTTACGGTTAAGTTGCATACAGATCTGAATTTTCATTGGATTAGTAAGTAATAATATATACTAACTTTTAAATCTCTTTATAGTGTATGGAATTTTTTCTGTGATTCTCCTAGCCCTTTAAAATTTTTATTGAAAAAAACATCTTTCAGAGTTTTGATCAGCATTAATTTTATGTGGTAGTGAAGCCTTTTTTTCTTTATTTAATAAGAATTAGAGTCTTACTCTGGCTGTCTGGAATTCTGTGAGTAACAAGATAATGTGTTGTCACTTAGAAACACTAACTAGATTCTGAAACAAAGAGCATCTTTAGACAAAGGTGTTTGTTTATACATATAATTGAATATCCGAACCTTTCAGGCTGTTAAGAAAATCTGTTTTCCAACTGACGAGTAGAGGTCGTGTTTTCTGGAGGCTGATAATTAGCTAATATCTAAATAACTGATTTAGGATCCTGGAGAGCACTAAGTGCTTTGTCAGAACTAAGCCTTATTCAGGCTCATGTCCCCCACTTACCTGAGTCAATACACATATTTGTGTTGCTTTCGGTTGGTGTCGTATGAACTCCTCAATACATGTGGCGGGCGGGTACATTTCCAGTGTACCCGTTATTGAGCATATTTCTATCCCAAACCTGGCCTCAGAGGATAAAAGGGCAGAAAAAAACATTCAAAAAGGGAATCTTATTGTCCATGAAATAGGGTCCTTCAGCTGTTGTGCTTTTGTCACCTGTTTTAGAAGAGGAATAGTAAGAGCATCTTTGTTCCTTTAAAAGCAGTTTTCTGTTTCAAGGCAGAATATAATAGGCCCAGAACTGATAGTGAACTTAGAAAAAGCAACTCTGGCTGGATGTTTGTTACAGGATGGCTTTCCCTAGCTGTCTTTGGCACTGCTGTGCCTCAGCAGTTCTCAGCACTGTTGTGCAATCAGCCAGCAGAGGGTGGTATGTTCGTGAAGACATTGTTGTGTCCCAGTCTTCCGTCACTGATGTAGGTACCAAAAAACGGCTGAGTATCAGACAAACAGGCTTGATTTGATGGTCTTTTGAAGCCGTCTGATACCCACTGACCACCGGAAGCGAATTGCTGAGACTTAATGACTATCTGAAAGTCTGAATTAGCTACACACTGACTTTTGACCATAAGTTCTGGGAAAAGTATTTTGGAAGCAGAGATTAATTATGGATCCTGGGTAATAGCTGTGGTTATGGTGATCCTCTTTTATTACAAATGAAATAAATCATTGTTCTGGTAAATCTCATCTGCCTAACTTTATTTTTCTCCCTCCTTCTCACTGTTGGACTTTGCAGTGCCAGCCCACTGTTGCCATGGGTGTACCAGTCTTCATACTCGCTGGTCTTCTCGTGCATTGTGTGTTCTTGGTCTCCATCTTCGACATCTACTTCAGCTCTCCCCTGGTTCATGGTATGACTCCTCAGCAGACTCCACTGCCACCTCCAGCAAAACGCCTCGTCCTCTTTGTTGCTGACGGCCTGCGGGCAGATTCACTGTACGAATTGAATGGCAATGATACACCCCGAGCACCTTACCTGAGGTAAGTCTCCCTGAAAATGCGGCCAATTCAGAAGATTTCGCTTCTGGAGGCAGGTCTATGTAATGTTGAAAAGAGAACAAGGGGAACAATGGCAACTCTGGTGGCTTGGGTACTGCCTTCTCTCTGCCTTGCAAGTAACAAACTTTGCAGAGTTACGCTCTGCAGAAATGCATGAATTTGAATTGGTTTCCCTTGTTGTTAATAAAGCTCCTAAACCATGAGCAGAGTAAATCACCACCTCAATATTTTTCTCTGAAAACTACAACTGGCCAGCAACTGAGGAGATAGTGAACTTTCTCTATTCGCATTAGCGTGGTATCAGTTCTGAAGCCTCATAGAGTCATTAATCTAAACTGCTTCCTGGATGTTCAGTTTAGGAGTAGTCGTACATTAACATGCCTGTCTTCTAATTCTAAGCTACTGCTGGAGCTTTATAGGGAATTATTAAAGAAGATGGCCTGAATGGATCTAAGAGCAGACTGCCACTTCCTGTTTGTCCCACCCTTCCTGCATGCAGGACCTTGCTGCCTCCATTGTGCACTCTAAAAAAAGTAAAGGATTGCTTTCCAACTCATTAAAAAAGAATTTTAATTAAAACTATTTCCTGCCTGTTGTAACAATGGAGTACGAGAAGGGCCAAAAGCATTTTAGTTTTGTATTAAATCTTCTATTAATGCTAGTGCAATGAATTTTAATCAGTCAGCAGTGAGCATAAATTAGAAACCTCTTTAATACTTACATCTTTTTTTCAAATTACTTTCTTCAATACTACTTGTCTTAAAACCTAGCTGGGGTGAGAGCTAGGAATAACATGTTGGAGTCCTCTATTACCTCTTACATTTTTCACTGTAATATTTGAACTATTCCTGATAGTCCTGTGAACTTTCAAGTAGGCCTGATAATGTGAGGTCTAAGATGAGTTTAAAAAAAAGAAGGCAAAACAAAACACCAACCAAGCAAACTCTGAATCCTGCAAACTTAGAGTGGAGGCTGACATTTCAGGTTGTGGTTTGATTCTTCCCTCACTAGTGAGAAACATATTTAGACCTGAGCGTACTGAGCTTGTAATTAATAGCTGTGTAAAAATCTCTGTTTAAAGTAATGAAGCATGAACTTTAGAATCTACTTGGACTAAAACTCATCCAATAAAAATACGCCCAATTTTGTAGCTTAGATTATGACGAGTAAAAGTCTAGTTTCCTGGTAGATTTGACTGTTTAAAATGTCTTGGCATTTCTTCAGAAAATTCTGAAGAAGATTCTCCTAAACATTAGTATAAGATATATCCTGGTGTGTTTTGTCTTCTTTCTTTCTCCTCTTGCTCTCAAAGCAGGCAGTGAATCTTTCTCCCAGAAGATGGAGACAAGAAAACAGCATATGATAATGCTCACTCCTTGCTCTCCCACAGGCTCCAGTTATTAATATCTTCAGCAGACAAGAGTAGTTTGAGGCTGTTTCTTACACTTGGGCTTTGTCCTCTATTTTCTTTGCTTTTTATCTGTTGTAAGTATTGTATGTGCATAATGCCTAGACAGTTTATATTTCTGTATGTGTGGTGAGAAGGTCTCCTCCACTTTGGTATAATTGCAAAAGACACAAGGTTTACTTAAATTTTCTCCATGTTGCTGAAATGCTTTGCGCTTTACACGTACTTGTTGGTTTTTTTTAATTCTCTTGATGCTAACTTCCAATATTCAGCTGAGATAAAGGCAGACATGGTCACAAGAGTTAATTGAGCATATTTAATGAGTAAGAGAAGGTTGAACTAGGCACTTTCAAGGTAAGTTGAAAGACCAAAGGAAAGCAACACCAGTCAGAAACAATCTGTTGGAGGGGGGGAAAAAAGTAATCTATAGTAGAAAGCAGCAGAAAACAATAATATGCTCATTCTAAGTGTATTAGAACATCAGCTAAATTCATGTGTTTGCAGTGCTAATAGGCCACAATAGTAGTGTTCTCTGTGGGGAGAATACTTACAGGTTAATGTTCTGCTTGGTTTGCAGGCAGTAGTGAAAATCTACTGTAGTCTGGGATATTTTTATTTTTTTTTTGTATTTCCTGCCTTGCATGTACCTGTCACACTTCTTATCTGCAGTTCATTGTGCTTTCGCATCATAAGAATTAACTGCCTTGTATCCTGTTTTCAGGGGTATTCTAGAGAATACTGGCAGTTGGGGAATCTCTCACACCCGAGTCCCAACAGAATCCAGACCAGGGCACGTTGCTATCATAGCTGGATTTTATGAAGACGTCAGTGCAGTTGCTAAAGGTAGGCTGGTCCTACAGCTTTCAACACCGTCCTCCAAAATAAGATCTTTCAATGATGTGCTGGTCTTCAAGACGGTTATTGATAAATACCTGCATAGTAGTTTGTATACCAAGATTATATGAAAAAGAATCATTTTGGATGAATTTCCCACTCTTAACATTGATAGCTATGAAAATAGCTTGCATAAGTTAATATTTTGTAACATGGTAAAATTTAGCACCCTGAGGCTAAGAGCAGAAGTGTTTTCTGGAGTGACCTCTTCATGTGACAGAGCCTTCCCCCAGGCTACCGGCTTGAACACTTGTAATGTGAGTTGGTTTTGGACAGGAAAATTAAGAAGAATTACTTGTTCTTGTCCATATTCATAACGAAAAGGTTCTTCCTTCTAACATCTGCTACAAATACAGAATTGACAGGAATTGCAGTTAAGAGCATCATTGTATTTCTGTAAGCTGCCTTGTCATGGAAAAAAAGATCTTGAAGGTTTCGTTGTGATGAGGTGGAACGTGACTGATGGAAATATGACGTATGAGTGTGTAATTTATTGCCTAAAATGCCACAAGCTGAGCTCAGACAACAGTAGATTCAGAAATCAGGAGGATTTTAGCAGTTTAGAAGGTAAACCAGCTGTGTGTTTTGTCTGCTTGAATCCCTGCATAATGAGATTGGCTTAGCTTTTCCGTTCACTTCTTAATGAATGGGGCACTAAATACAAATAGAGGTTGAAATGGAGGTAAAATCAAGACTCTCAAAGTGGAGTTCATTGTGAAGTAATATAAGGGAAACTAAAAAAAAAAAAAAACAAACCGCAACAAAAACAAACAAAACCCAATAACAACAACAAAAAAAACAAATTAAAAAAACACAACCAAACGTTTTACATGAACTATCAATCTTTGCAGTCAATGAGTTATTCCAGCAACTCAATTTAAATCCAGGCATGTTTGTTTAACAGGGTGGAAGGAGAATCCAGTGGAATTTGACTCTGTTTTCAACGAAAGTAAATACACTTGGAGCTGGGGAAGCCCAGATATCTTGCCAATGTTTGCAAAAGGTAAGGTTTAAATTTTGTGAATCTTTAACACAGAGTTAGCACGTAGTGAAATAGAGACACTTAAAATTTTTGAGTTAGAGAAGAAGGTGAATAAATATTTTCAGTTTGTATATTTGTGTATACCTGGTTTTTAGTTTGTGAATTTAAGACTGGATGGAGAAAAAGAAGCAAGCTTGTAAAGAGAATGTCCTTACTTATTACTCATCCATTTAAATAGGCCTTATGTCATTCTATCAGCACCCTACAGGAAACACACCCTTAGTTAAAAGGACTTTTTTTCTTTGGTTGGGGTTGAACGCTCTCGTTTGCAAGCCTGCATCTAGCATTTTTTGTCCTCTGCATGGCAGCTCCCAGTGACACAGGTGATGGAATTGCAGCCATGTTTTCTGAGCGTCTGAGCTGGACAAACATCTTAGTGTGTGTTATCCTGCTTCTACTCTAGAACAATAAAGTGTAAATAAAAGAACTATATGCAAGTAGGAACTGCCTGGTACTATTCCTGAAGCTGAGGGCTTTTCCCTGTGGTGTGCAGTGTGTTAAAGTTTGTCAACTCAGTGCAATTAGTCTTTGAGCATGCGGATTGCTGAGCAACCCTTCAAACATGTAAAGGATCTCCAAGTTTAATTGTATTTTGTCCTTGGAAGAATGAGGGCATGTACATCTTTCCCCATAATCTCAGAATAAAGCAGCCTGAAGTGAAAGGGGAGAGCCCAGGGGTATATGTTACTCTGTTTTAAGTACTGACGTTGACAAATCAGAATAATGTGATAGACAGGATAGGAGTGGAATCTAATACTAGTTGAGAAAAAGTGGACATCGTATTTCTCATGATGATTCTTGAACTTTTTCTCAACTCCAGTCTTTACCCTCTCTTCTCCTGATATTCCACCCCCCATCTCTTTTCTGTTCTTTCCTTAATCCTCATAACTTCATGGTAAGGTGTAAAAATATCTTCTGATAGTTTCCCATGACCTCAGGTTACAGTTTATATTTGGGAATACAGTGATGGTGGCTGGATACAGGGGAAAGGCGGAACACTGCCCTTGCATGGATTATTTACATTTTTGGAGATATGTTCTTGAGAAAATATTTGGGGAAGTCAAGAATTTCCCAGAGCCCTGTTCTTCTACTAGTTTTGTTTGAGTAAGAAGATAAGCAGAGGACTTAGAAGTGGCTTTGATGTTATCTGAAGGGATGTGCAAGAATAATACCATACCGTTGCTATCTCTCCTTAATATAGACCCATAGAATGGCTTGAGTTGGAAGGGACCTTAAAGATCATCTAGTTCCAGCCCCCCTGTGATGGGCAGGGACACCTCCCATTAGACCAGGTTGTTTAGAGCCTTATCCAGCCTGGTCTTATTTATAGATTAATAGAATGGTTAAGCTTGGAAGGGACCTTGAAGATCATCTAGTTCTAACCCCACTGCCACAGGCAGGGTCACTGCCCCCTAGGATAGGTTGCTCAAGGCCCCATCCAACCTAACCTTGAACGCTTGCAGGGAGGGGGCATCCACCCCCTCCCTGGGCAACCTGTTCCAGTGTCTCACCACCCTCACTGTGAAGAATTTCTTCCTGACATCCAGTCTAAACCTACCCTCTTCCAGCTTGAAACCATTATCCCTTGTACTATCACTATAAGCCCTTGCAAACACTTGAACACTTCCAGGGATGAGGCGTCCACAACTTCTCTGGGCAACCCGTGCCAGCGTCTCACCATCCTCACAGGAAAGAGCTTCTTCCTAATGTCTAATCTAAATCTACCCTGCTCTAGTTTAAAACCATTGTCCCTTGTCCTGCCACTACACACCCTTATAAACAGTTCCTCCCCAGCTTTCCTGTAGTCCCCTTCAGGTACTGGAAGACCACTATAATGTCTCCCTGGAGCCTTCTCTTCTCCAGGCTGAGGAGACCCAACTCCCTCAGCCTGTCCTGATAGGAGAGGTGGCCAGTCCTCTGATCATCTTTATGGCCTCCTCTGGACCTGCTCCAACAGGTCCATGTCCCTTTTGCACTGGGGGCTCCAGAGCTGAATGCAGTACTCCAGGTGGGGTCTCACAAGAGCAGAAGAGAGGGGCAGAATCACCTCCCTTGACCTGCTGGCCACGCATCTTTTGATGCAGCCCAGGACGCAGTTGGGACTTTTTGTGCTGCCAGCACACATTGCCAGCTCATGTTCAGCACTTCATCAACCAGCATCCTCAAGTCTTTCTCTTCAGGGCTGCTCTCAATCCACTCGTCACCCAGCCTGTATTTGTACTTGGGATTGCCTCGAGCCAGGAGCAGGACCTTGCACTTAACCTTGTTGAACCTCATGAGGTTGGCATGGGCCCACCTCTCCAGCCTGTCCAGGTCTCTCTGGATGACATCCTTTCCCTCCAGCGTGTTGACTGCACCACACAGCTTGGTGGTGTTGGCAGAGTTGCTGAGAGTCCCTCAATCCCACTGTCCATGTTGCTGACAA
>VWZK01004122.1:3333-34771 GCA_013396935.1 Baryphthengus martii
CCCGGGTCGCCGTGAGCGACCCGGCCGCGTTCCCTCCCTTCAAGGAGAGCCCCGGAGGAGACCTCCGGGGAGAGGTAATGCCCGGCCCCGGGGCTGCGCTCGCTGAGGCTCTCGGTGCAGGAAGGGTTTGAGGTGATTTGTGATCGGTTTGTGCCCTCGCTGAAGTCCCCTGGATGTCCCCACGCGAGTGACATGGCTGGAGAGGGACCTGGCGGGGTGGGCGTGGGACCGAGAGGGCTGCTGGGGATGCTCGGGGTTGGAAAAGAAAAAGGGTGGGTTTTTTTCAACGTAAAGAGCTTGGATGGCATGAAAGTCGGGTCGAAACGTTTCTAGAAAACGTGTAGAAAGAGCGTGTTGCGCTTTTTTTTTTTTTTCCCATGTGATGTTTGGGTAAAGCCCTCAAGAGGAGAGCTGTGCAGCTTCAGATGTGTCATTTAGGAAAATGAGGAAATTCTTGAGTGGCATTCGTGGTCTAAAAGCTATTCAAGTGGGGGTGGCTTCCTTCTAAAAATAGGGCATCAGTAGAACGAGAACAGCTATATTTTGTCACCTGAATAACACTAGAAGTGGCAACGCGTTTGGATCTCTTCAGTTTGAACGAATGCAAGCATTAGGATGTTCAGCTGAACGCTGTTATTTGTGGATCTCTCTGAGGTTTTATCATAAACATACTGGAAATGTGATAAAGGCCTTGAGAGAGAGTCAGGTTTGAGAAATAAAACGAGGATTGATTTTTAAAATAAATAAAAATCCGATTCAGAAACGAAAATACCACTGTGTCTTCAACAAAAAGCTTAAATCTCGGTGCTCATCACACTGAAGGATCTTCTGAGACTTAAGCTTAAAATGTATTTATTTTTGATCAATGTTTTGAAACTCAATTTGAGACTTGTATCCACAGTTGCAGCAGCTCGACTATCACTGAACTGTGATTTCTTAAAGCCATTATGATTAATGCGACAAGTATTTCAGCTGTTAAAGGCCAATCCATAAACAACATTTTCCAACTGTTGGAAAGTTAAAGCATAATTATCATGATGCCTGCTTATCCCAGTGGATTTCCAGGCTTAGTTATTTGATTTTTTTTTTTTATTTATCAGGAACTTCATTTCTGCTTGATTTGTGGTGTTTTGTCTTGTTGCTTGTGTTGTTTTTACTGTCTCTATTGCAAACCTGATTTTATGGAGGGTTCTTTTATTCCTTCCTGCTGAGTCCTGGTGTTGAGAACTGAAAGGAGAATCTATAAATCGGAGGAAGCAGGTTTTTTTTGTGGCTTGAATCTGTGATATGTTGGGTTATAGTAATAAAACCTCTTTTTTTTTTTTTTTTTGCAGCTGCCATGGTAGCATGGGAGGTAGTGAACAGCTGCTGGTTTAGCTGAGCCGCTGCTGACCGCTTCTCAAAATGCCCTGTGTCATGGGAGAGATTTTAACGCCTTTGTTTTAACAGAAGTTTACGCTTCTGTTACCAGGATAAGCTGCAGAGCTGGTTATTTAACTTGATTTTTTTTTTTCTAGATCTCTGTTTTGTGCATTTGGGTTTATTTGAGGAGGAGAAGGAGCAGTTGTGCAAACTGCTTGATCACAGGGCTTTAGGTTGGTGAGTTGATAGAGGAAAACAGCTGTTATTAGGGTAGTGCTCCAGTATTTGGTACGTGAGAAGGGGAATAGATTTGCTAAACCTCATCAGCTACCAAAGAGTTTCTTTTCAGCGAAGGTGTTGCCGCTGTTTATCTTTGGGAATAATTTGGATGACTCCCTTAGACTAACAATTCACTGCTATTTACAGAACAAACTTGTATTTGATTGCATCTCTGATAATTAGGTACTTGTTATAAACATTTCTGCTTGTATGAGCTGCTTGGGATGGTTCTTGTGGCCTTGGATGCTTAAAGGAAGCATCGTTAGACTGTACACCTGAATTTTTTTTTGTGTTAAAAAAAATTTCAGTAACTTAAGTTTTTTAAAGGTAATATCTAAAATTTTGCTACTTTTATCTATACTGGTGAAGTATAAACTTCCTTCTGCACTGTGGGGTTACAGGACAGGTCCGTGAAAGAGAAGTTGGCTTTGTCAGGAGGTAGTGTGTGGTTAGGAGGGAGCATTCAGCCCTTGTAGGTGACCAGCTGAAATCTCTACAAAGTTCAGAAGCCTGCTGAACATTGTAGTTACTCTTTATCGACTCCACTAATAGAACTCTGTTTGCTACATTCCCTACTACAAAAGGATATTACTGTCCTCTTTATAATTTTCAGGTTTTATTTTACTCTTAACAATTATTCTGCTTACAGTCGCACTGAGAAGAATTGGGAAGAATACTGAAATCCTGAGTTTCGAACAGATGGAAGGGTTTACCGATTTGGCTTTTTCCTCCCATCACAGGCCCTTAAAATCTGTCTTGGGAAAGATTTCAGTTATTGGGTGTGTTTCTAGAAAAGCAAACTTAGTGATCTTCATGGGGGTAAAGCTTTGAACGATGACTTACGAGGGAAGTCACTGAAATCCAAACTTGCCTGTAATGTAAAAAGAAAATAGCAGGGAGGCACTTCAGATTGAACCTCCTGGATGTGGTAGTTTGATCCATGTGACAGGTTTCCCAGCCTGTCACCTGCTTTCTTGGGAGCTCGTAAAGAGGGAGGAGGCTGAGGGCTGGGTGGTGGTTGTTGATATCCCACAGCTCCTGCCCTGCTCCTCGCCATGTGCCGCTGCCGGGTGGGGACGCAAAGCGGCTGCACGTTGGCTGGTAGGAAGCTGATCCATGCGACTTCTGTTTTGATCAACCCTGGGTCAAGAGGCAGCCTTGCCAATACAGGGAAAAAGGCAGGAAAAAACACATCACGTTGCTTTTTTTCCCACCTCTTCCATGACTCTGAGATTAGATTAGTTCGTTATAGCCGGTGTTGTTTACCAGACTTCCCTGCTAATCGTAACGATAATGCAAATATTGACGAACTTTGCTGCGTACATTGTACTGTTGGCCGGTGCAGTGTGAATGCCGTTGCAACACTTGGTTCCCATCGATTTTGATACTTCACCTGACCTCACGTTGCTGTTGATAACGCAGGATTTGCGATGCAGGATAAGCCGCCTCGTGTTAAGATGACGCCTTCAAGGTCCTTCCCTAAAGCGAGAAAATAGAGAAATCGATGCCAACGTTTTTTCCTGTCACTTTTGTGGGGGATATAATACAAGGATCAGTACTTTTTCATTTTCAAAACTAACGAAGGTTTTTGTGACGTTTTATCTGGACAGGAGGGGAAAGCAGACAGATGCTTGTGAGTGCCCCATGGCTGCAGCTGCCTCAATTCATTCATTTATTGCCTATTGTAACTTGGAAGCGTTCGTTAGGTAAGAAAGCTGCTTCAAAATACCTCATGTGCTTTGTAAACTTACACCTCGTACGCTTCTGTGTTGAATCTTTAAGTTGCATCTTGGTGTTTTGTGCTTTCAATAATACTAATAATTATTTATTCTGTTTGCAGGTGTCATGATAGACCTACTGTTTATGGTTTAGAAAGGGACAGCACAGATCTGTTTGCTGGAGTTAGCAAAGGGAGAGGCTGCTCCGCGTAATACTTGGAGACCTGGGAAGATCTAAAGCCTTGTGTCTCCCCTCTTTTAAATAAAACCTAAAAAAGTTCAGCGTTAGAAGGTTTCTAAAGATGTTATTACTGGTTGAACGCAATACTTTGTAAGCGTCTTGTTTCTAAATGTGCTTTTTCATTTCCAGTCTGTCACGGTTTAATAAGGTGTGTTGCTGTTCTTGCAGCTTTGCATTAAACCACCTTCAGATAATGTAAAGTGGGTAATGGAATTGGAGGGGTTTGGGTACATTTTCTTACAGCAGACCAAAATATTCTTTCATACTAAGACACAGAGTATTTTATTTTATTTTTTTTAGTATATGAGAGCATATTTGTCCCTCACCGGTATATTTTTTTTTCTAGATAGCATTTAATTAGCCAGAATACTTAGTTTATTCTCCAGGTGATCGTGATGCCGTAAGCAGAATGGTGCAGTAAAAGTGAGAAACATTTAAACCCAAGAGTCCTTAAATTTTAAAATATTAGCAATCAGATCTTTTAAGTATAACTGTTTTGATTCCCATGGTTTTGATACACAGTAAGCTGAAAAAAAAGAGCATTTCTTGCCCAGGTTTGTAATTTCTTTAAGTAATAGTCTAGAATCCGGAGGTGTATCTATATTGCCTGAGTACTGATGGCACTAAAATTGTAGGTAATGCAAAAAAAACCTGGATCTGTACCAACACTTCCACCTCCCCGTTCCCAATCGACAGTTTTTGGATAACATTTGATAAAACCAATTTGCTTGTCGCATTCCCTTGTTCTATTTCTACACCTGCCCTGCAGTGCAGTGTGTAGTATTCATCTCAGTCTTGGTTCCGAAGCTGATTTTAGTCCCTCCTGTGGGTCTCCCAAACGTTGCAGAACAGTTTTAATTTGGTCGGTGGCTTCACAGGTCAGTTCATCTTCTGGGACCCATCCCTGCCTTCTGGTTAAGGAATCCATGCACACATACGGGATGACTCAGCAGTGGGATGGATGTTCAGATACCAGAAAGGTGCTGGTAACTTGACAGGAACTTCCACATTCTTTGGAGGTATGTGTGCATGTAAACCTCTCATTGAATACTACCTGGATTATATCTCGTGGAACTGTAGTTTACTTAACTTCAGTTGTGGTTTAAAATACGTACTGGTTTTAGTGCAAATATTCCCATTTTCACAGTACATATCAGGGCTTCATGTTGGGTAAAAACTTTGATATGCAACCAATAGAACCTTTTTCTGGCTTTGCACCCCACAGTGAGGTCATTTTGCCAGATTTAAAGTACTACAGTATAGAATACTAAAAATAGAAATTCTGGAGTTACCAGTTTTAAGGGGGTGTAACAAGAACAAGTTATGGTCCCGTTCTCAGGAGCAAGAGCATAGATCCTATGTACTCCATCCATATTTTATCACATCTCTATCCATCTGGACTGGATGTGCTCCATCTGGCCTGTATCCTGACCTATTATTTAGGGGAATGCCCGTTCTGGTAGTTCTCAGATGGCAGAATTTCTTCGTGGGAACCAAAGCAACACTTCTGAAGCTCAATAAGATTGAAATAAGAAAGTGGATATTTCCATTTTTTTGTCAGAAACTTTTACTGAAGTGTTTCAGATTTGCATGAAAATAGTGAAAGCACAACTTTTTTTTTTATTCTAGACCTTAATTTTAGAAAACTTTGTAAATCATCTCAAGAAAGGAGGAAAAAAAAACAACAGGTATTTGACTCAAGGTATTTAGCCTTACTAAACTTAGCAAGGCCATGAGCAAGGAGGAGAGAGTTATGTAATGCTTAATTACTACATCCACACGTAATGCTTTGGAATGGTTGTTCCTTGTGTAACTTAAAGCCCTCAAAACTCAAACCGTAGTCGTGTGGGTGATAATGTGGTAAAATGGTCTAATAGCAAAAGGTTTATTCATTCTGAGCTTGTGTCTTCATGACATGAGTAACACTGATTTCTTTAGAAGTACTGCTTGGATTTGGAGCACGTTCTTTGGTTTTTTTTGACTTGCTGCCTTATATTAATAAAGGCACATGTGGCTGTTTGGGGGAGAAAAACTTGTTAGTGAATATAATTTAAAGAGAGTTTCTAGCTTTACTTCTGCATATACCACCTATCACTGTCATAAACAGAATCTTAAAGAGGCTGAAGATTTCTAGTGACTGCTGCAATAAGTTCGTTGGTGGTGAAGACTGTCAGGAGGCTGGTCCTATGAACAGCTCTTGATTTAATTGTTTAGGTTGCTCTTCCTCACTTCTCAAAGACTGCACATGTTTGGTTTTTTTTATTAAAATGGAGTTACCCCTGTGTGTCAGACACCTCATCAGCCATACAGATCAGGTTTTGTAAGTTGGGGGAAATGACAGAGAAGTTTTTGGTAGGATAGTCTGTGCTTTGGCAGCTGTTTCTGGATTTGGGGATTTTCCTCTTTGCTGTAATGAGGATACTGTGGACAATTCTTGGTCCGTAAAAAGCCTACTGTGAGGATTGCTGTGGGAGATTGTTCAGTACAAATACGTAACGTGTTCTGTTTGTCTGAAAACTTTGGTTTCCAACTGGTTGGGAAGAGAGAAGGTCTCGCTGAACTTCTAATTAGCGGGACATTTGGGAAGGGGCCTCGCCCCACCGCAAAAAGAAGCGGTGTTTGAAACAGTTAAGGCAAAATTGAGTCTGGAATGGACTTGAGCAGATTGTGCTGCTTGGGCACATGAAGGCAGAGCCTTTCTTTACACTGCTCTTCTGCGAGCTCTCTCTCAGGTGGCCAGCGTTCCTCAGTGAAGCAGATTTGTGCAGTTTGCTGTATTGCAGGGTCGCTGACCTTTTCTCCTGCTGAAAACCAGCACGTGAACCTTACTCACTTAGCCCTGTTCTGATAAGCGGCCTCTGAAGTTTTATGTTGTTAGTTGTACAAACATTTTTCCTCTTCCTGGCATGATTTTGAAAACAAAGCAAAATGAAAAAAAAAAAATCAGCAAAGCAGTGTGGGAGGTGGGCAAAGCTTTTGAATCTGACTCTTCTGAACACGTCTGTTCCAAGTTCATCAATATGTGAAAGGATGTTGGGTTCTGTAGTCGATAAAAATTTTCTAGAAATCACATAGTTTGTCTGCTGAATTTAAACTTAAACGTACACCGTTTGCTACTACTGGACTGAATGGCTGTTATACTACTTTTTTTTTTCTCTCCCTACAAAGTGCTTTCTGAACTTTGAAATACTAACACATGAAACTACATTGGGTAAATGAACAAACCCAAGTTCTCTGGATTCAAATTGTACGAAACAAAAGGTACCAAGAGAGCAGGTCCTTGCTAATGTCTGTCCACTGGCTATTGACAGACGGACATACCTTTGTTCATAGTAAAGTGCTGGATTTCAGTTTTACTAACGGTGCTTCCCCTGCCTTCTCTCCCATTTCTTCCCTAATTTTCTGTATTTTTCTAGAGACCTACTGTACGTGAGACCTTTCAGGAACCTGGGCCGTTTGAATACGTCGGATCGTTCCGGTACCTGAAGCTTTCATGATGAAGAGAGCTAGGCAGAAAGTTGGGATTGAGAATGAAGCTCCTCAAACATCTCAGAAGAGCAAAAAACAGAAAACTTGTTCATACAGCTCCATGTTTGGTGAATCTGACTTGCACACCTCAATGGACTGGGGAAACCTTCCACACCACGTTGTTCTGCGTATTTTCCAGTTTCTACCGTTAATAGATCGAGCCAGGGCATCTTCTGTCTGTCGAAGGTGGAATGAAATATTTCACATCCCGGATCTCTGGAGGAGATTTGAATTTGAACTTAACCAGCCAGCTACTTCTTACTTAAAGTCTACGCATCCTGATCTCATTCAGCAGATTATCAAGAGGCACGCAGATCATCTGCAGTACGTCAGCTTCAAGGTAAGTCTGGGATGAATGGAGGCTGCTTGTGTCACGTTAACTCTGCGTAATGTCTGCAGCTTTGCCCTGTCAGTTGGCTCAAGTGTAGTACCTGGAAAGCCTTAGGTTTAAAAATGTAACTACTGCCACAATTTATTTCCACACATGCACAGGGTTTCCTTCCATTTTTCTACACTCTAATCTCTACAAAGAAGAGAAGGAGCTAATTTCCTACAGTACAGTTTCAGAACATACAGAATTTTCAGTATGTGCAGAATATGATTTTGTGACTCCATGTTAGTGGAAGTCTGAGTACTCAGCGGATTATTGTGCAGAGAAATATTTCATAGACGTGGAAGAATATGAGGAAATAAATTTGTCCTGCGTGCATAATTTATTTGTGAAATACAGTGAAGAATGTCTCAGCTTTAGAACCCTCCTTCGAAAATGTCTGAGTAAGGGAGAAATAGGCTGTGCCCACACATTCAGGTGATTGACACATAAGGACATAATGAAAAAGTAGTAAAATTGATTTAAATGAAGGCTGTGTCTGTAGTCTCAGGATTGTATGAATGCAGACTCCTCTCATTTCAGTACTTGGAACAGTTCATTCTGTTTATCTGAGAAGATCATAGTTGGAATTTCAGGTGCTTCGTTCCTATTTTGGAGTCACTGTTTGCAGGAGGTCATGGTTCTAAAAGCAGAAGGCAGGATTGGTACTAAAATCAGGATGCAAATCAGAAGCTTTCTGAGCACTGGTAGCAGTTTTATATTTGGAGAAGTGGTGATTTGGCTGCACAGTAGTTCACGGATAATCAGTTATTAAATGCTGTAACTATTGCACTTCATATAACTAATTGTAACAAATAGGCATTATAAGATTTTAGTGCAACTTTTATGCTTTTTCAGCTACTCTTACATCATCTCAGCTACTACAGAGGAGGAAGGTGAGATGAAATAGTGATTTATCCAAAGTTAGTCATCAGACTTAGGGATGAATTGAGAATCACTTGATTATTCAAGATGCAGAGGTAAAATGAATTAGTTTTCTGGAGTGTATTTAGGCTTTAACGAGTCTCTTCAGCTCTACGAGTCTAGAATTGACATTTTTAAAAAGGAGCCTACATACCACTGTTTATTATGACTCCACTACTAATTGCAGTTATTCAGGAAGGCATGAGGTTGTTTGAAGAGAAGGCCTAGTTTCAAACTCTCTGTTCATAGTAGAAATACCCCACAGTCATACTCAAGAAAATATTCTAATAGTAACTTTCCTGATCTCTTTCTTGTCTTGAAATTTCCAGTGAGTATTGTGCTTTATCCTTGTGATAAGTAGAGTCTGGTGCAGTAGAGCTGAGTGGCTGTTGACCTTGCAGTCTTGGGTAGCCATGTAGCTGTTTTCTAAATAATGATGAGGAATGACTTCAGGATTTTTAAATTGGTTTTGTAGGTTGATAGCAGTACGGAGTCAGCAGAAGCGGCCTGTGACATCCTTTCACAGTTGGTGAACTGTTCTATCAAGACACTGGGTTTGATTTCCACAGCAAAACCAAGCTTCATGAATGTCTCCAAGGTAATAATGTTCTACAGGCTGTAACTAGAGGGACTTAACTCACTCTTAAACCACTTTAGCTTTCTTACCATCAGCTGAATAACAACAGAGTAATTTTTATGGAACAATTTGTATTTGACGACGTATCTTCTTTAATTTGTGATGTCCATTTGCATTAGGAAAACAAGAAAACATTGATTCCATTTGTTAAATTTAGTAGTGTTGATAGTGTGCAGCCTAGAGATGGGGAATAATTGAGAAGGTTTGAGTATCTGCATTTCTAAATTAAAGGGTACAATGATCATGTGCTGCAATGTATTGTTTAAATATTTAGGAGATTTTTTTCTTTGACTCTAGGTTACAGCAGAGTTACTCTGTGGAAAAATAAATGCCATTTCCTTTTTCTGCAGATAAATTCTAGATACTTCAGGTTCATTGCTGTGTCTACTTATCCCTGTTTTATTACAGTGAAAAAATAAATCAGAGTGAGTTAACTACTGAGTGTAAACTTGAGATTTTTGTTACATGCAGCAGCATATTTTTAAACAGTTTTTTTTATGTTCAAATAAAAAAAATTGCGTTTCTTTGTTACGCAAGAAAGAAGTAATTAGTTTTTTAATGTTCATGCAAAGCCTGAGATTCTGCCTATCTTTTAAGAAGATTTTTTTTTGTTTGTTCCTCCCTTTCAATTTCCCCAAACAGGCTCATTTTGCTTCAGCACTGACAGTAGTTTTTGTGAACTCCAAGTCGTTGTCATCCATCAAGATCGATGACACACCGCTGGATGATCCCTCCTTGAAGGTTCTTGTTGCTAACAATAGTGATACTCTAAAACTACTGAAAATGAGCAGCTGCCCTCATGTATCACCTGCTGGTGAGTAGTGAATGTATGTATTAAAAATGTAGTAGTGAAGTATCATAAAACAGTAGTCAAGACTTAGTTCGAAATGAGTTATTCGTAAAACTTCTAGTACTCTTCTGAGTCTCTTAGCAGAGGCCTCTTATTGACCTAATCTTGGCTTTGGACAGTTGGAAGGCAAAGAATATTGTCTTTATGTTACTGAATGAGTTGGATAAATGAAGGTGGAGTTGCTTCTTGCTTGACTGCATCTTCTGGAATCCTGAGGATTCCTTTTACATTCTTCTCAGCAGATTCAGTAACTTGGGCCTTGAGGATGAAAAGCCTCCAGAATTAGAGCCAGCCTTTAGCACATGTCCCAGGGACTTGGTGTTCATTGCCAGTTCTGTGTGAGGGTAACCGAACGTGCTCAGCTTAACGGGCGCAGAACTGCCGTTCTGTGGGAACACACCTGCCAAATCCCCAACCTGGGCATCAGCTGCTGGTTGGGGGAAATAAAAGAGATGAAAGTGATTGTCAGCAACTGGTTTGGAAGGTGCTATGAGTTTCGTTACTGAGCAAAAATGTTAATACTTCAAAGTCATATTAAAAAAAACCAGAGTATCTACAAATTAATAAAGCAGTGTAAGAGTGGGAGTCTTTTGGTTTCTGTAGTGCCCTCGTGTGTCCAGAGCTGGTGGTAGGAGCTTGCTCGGTTTAGCATCTCTTGGTGAAGAGCTCAGGCTCCCTCCCTTCAAAACCAGGCTTGCCAGAAAATTCATGGGGTTTTGGGGTCCCTTCTCACTTACTTTTCTCCTGAAACCTTGGTGCTAGGGAAAGGGAATATTACCCTACCCTTTCCTATATTCTTTTCCAGCGTCCACCAAAGGGGATTTAATCCGTCTACTTTGTATTCCAACAGATTAAGAGCAGTTATGTTGTTTATATCTTAATTCAGGAAAGGATCTGTTCTGGCACAGCTCTTTAACTAGGTTGCTGACGGTCATTTAAATAGAATACTTAGGTCAATGCCAAAGGAGGGAGGATTAGGGAAGGGAACGGCGGCAACTTCACCTGAATTTGACCTGATTTTGATCACTGCTTCAAAGTTGAGGTCTGCCCAGGGAAGGGCGAGGAGGAAGAGAGATAGATCCAAGGTGAATGTGAGTAGTCAGACTTGCTCCTTTTCCTGGTAAGTGTTTATGGCCAAAACACCATAAAATGATGTGAATATCCAGCGCTTTACGCTGTTTCTTGGGATTTCGGTATAAATCTGAATATAGAAGCCAACAGAATTGGCTTGAGCTTTACAGCAAACGCCTGGGCTTATAGTCAATTTCCCGAGTAATTTTGGGGTTTATTCCTCAGGAATCCTGTGTGTTGCTGACCAGTGTCATGGACTTAAGGAGCTGGCTCTGAACTACTACATATTGAGCGATGAACTGCTGCTGGCTCTCTCGAGCGAGAAACACGTCGATCTGGAACACCTCCGCATCGATGTCGTCAGCGAAAATCCCGGCCAAGTGGAATTTCACACTATTAAAAAGCAAAGCTGGGATGCTCTCGTCAAACACTCGCCCAAAGTCAACATCGTGATGTATTTCTTCTTATACGAAGAAGAATTCGACGCTTTCTTCAGAGAGGAAACCCCCGTTACCCACCTTTACTTCGGACGCGCGGTGAGCAAAGCCATGTTGGGTCGGATCGGCCTGAATTGCCCGCGGTTGATCGAGCTGGTCGTGTGCGCCAACGGACTTCAGCCTTTGGACGACGAGCTCATTCGGATCGCGGAGCGCTGTAAAAACTTAACGGCCATGGGACTTGGGGAATGCGAAGTCACTTGCAGAGGTTTCATTGAGTTTGTAAAGATGTGTGGGGGCAGGCTTACCCAGCTGTCTATAATGGAAGAGGTTCTGATTCCAGATAATGACTATAGCTTAGATCGACTTCATTTGGAAGTCTCGAAGCACCTTGGAAGAATGTGGTTTCCTGATATGATGCCAACCTGGTAAATTCTCTACAGGTTGGGGTGTTGGTTTTTTTTTGATAAAATGGTAGAATCAGGGTATTGCTTTCTATGCAAATACAGAATTTACAAATGAAATGTGACAACTTATTTCCAGATTTGAGTTTTCCTATCTTGAGAAACTCTGGGCAGAACATTCTAGAATGTTAATGGCTTATCAAAGTAGAAAATAGATTAAGTGTACTTAACACACCTGAAAATATGTCTGTGGTTTACAGGTGCTTCAGACTTCAGTGAATTTGGGCTTCTCTGAGCTTCAGTTTAAATGTTGCATTCACACTAAAGTTTGGGGTTTTTGAATGTCTTTGTTTAGCCTTTTAGTCAGAAGGGGTCTAGAGGAACTTTTTTCCTTTAGCAAATCTATTTTTATGGGAAGCTGGATACAACTTGGAGTTCAGTATTATTTATCTTGATGTTTTATGCAGTTATTTTTTCAAAATATTTGTGTTATAATTGTAAAAGCTTGTACAGCAAAATACTTAACACCAGCCCTGGTTACTCATATATAACCTAGCTTAAAATCATGCCAGTATATTAAAATGTACTGGTAAATAAGCTTATGCTTACAAAAAAAACTTTCCAGTTTTAAATTGCACTTTAATTTTGTCAGACGAGCTAAGCTGTAGAGTCTGCATTGTACAGTATCTTGTTTTTCTGTCTTACACATTAAATGAGGGGGAAAGAGACCTTGTTTCAAATTAATGAATTTAAAAGTTTGGTTCTAGATTATTTGGTGGGGTGGACGACAAAGCACTTTGGAACCTGCCAGAGTATAAGGAATAGCTTCTGGATTTGGGAGAGTTTGGGTCTTTGGTTACAAAGATTGATGTCTTAATGCTTGTTCCATGCTGTGCTTCTTAAGAGATAAGAAGGATCTCCTAAGTGTGGCTAGTGAGGAGGAAGGACTATTGGAATACAATTATATTTGATCACTTTCTATCTGGAATCAAGGATTTAGAGCACTTTAAAAAAAAATACATATATTTGCCAATTAGAGGCCAAAATGTCCTATTTGCCTGTGGCTCAGGGCTGTGCTGTAAGCCCTGAGTTCTAGACTTAAAGGTCACTGAAGGTGATCCTGACATTTTTGATTCAGGACTGCTTGATACTTGTTCGTATTAATTGTTTTTTGAAGAAGATTTTATTATATTTTGTTATTTTCTTTTAAAAGGGAAAGGAACGGGGAGTTGCTGTCAATTAGAGCCTGTATTTTTGTGTTGACGTTTTGCACGCTATAAACCGAAACGCTCTGCCTACAAATTTTGCTGTCGTCATTTCCACGCTGTAGTTATTTTTCCTATTTACGCTGAGAAGCGTGCATTTGATTTGCTGGTGGTAATTTGTCCCATCGGATAAAACATCGATTTCTCCCACACTTACACTTCTCTACTGCAAAAAGTACAGCTGAAGGGTTAAACCACCATTGGCTTGCGCAGACTGGTTCCCAGTTGTAAGCCAAAGGTTTGAAGGTGACGTACAACACCCGTCTGAATCAGTCGGGAGTTACTCCCTGTTGCACAGTTTGGAAGCTCCTGGCTCTGGTTCCGAGCAGTGTGACCCAAGCACTTGCTTCTGTAATTAAGAGGCTTGTAATTGTTTTTTTTAAACAGCAGATTGAACGATTTCTGCGCAGTATTTGGTATAAGTTGTGTGGTTTGCTTTAAATGTAAACATAATAAAGTGATTTAATCCGTGCACTGACGTTAGACTCTTGCCCATCTGTTGCATCACGTCCTCCTCTTAGGGAGGGTTCTCTCCTGGTAGAAACCTTGCACTTGCCAGGCCTGGGGTGAGGCAGTAGAAATGTCGAACTCTTGGATTAGAGCGAATTAGTCATTGTCATTGCACTTTGCTGCCTCAAACTCGAGGATTTTTGACGTGCTGAAGCTGTAACGTGGAATGTGGACAGGTGGTGTAGATGGTAAATCCTGGAGTCCTTCGTGTCTTTCTAGTCAACAGCATTAACGGAGTATCAAACACCAGAAAAATACATATATACAGAAATACATTCAGAAGGAAACAGAAATAGAGTTTTGAAGGAAACTGTTCAAATGCTTCTTTGAATTTTGTCCCTTTCTCTGTCTCTCCTACTAAAGCAGCTTTTTTTGGAAGCCCTGGATACCAGCTCGCTCCAGCTCCAAGCTTCTAGAAAAAGAGGCCTGCATTTGTTAATGTGATCTTTGATGCAATGATCTTTCTTTGTGAGTTTACTCTGCTATCCAGTCTTAACAAACAAGACCAATTGATACTTGGGTTTATAGGAAAATGCTAAGAAAATGGGTACTTTTAGTATGAAGTACTGATTTCTCACTAGTAGTGTGGGAAGCTGATTTTAATTGAAAGGTACCTCCTGATATTAGATTGATGTTCAATTTTATAGCTGTGGTGAGAGGTTTGTTTAGTGTCATGTGCTGGTGCTGTGGTAGATGCATCACGCTTTGGAGAGGAGGGTCAAGTTGCTGCCCTGTATTAATTCCTCTTTTTCCTTCTGAAGTAGCTGTCCCTGGATGGCTGCAGTGAAGGTATCACACTTGGCAAGAACCTGGAGGTTGCTGCTGGTTCTTCTCCTTCCCTTGAGCAGCTGGTACTTCAGAGCTCTGCCTTGTCCCGTCTAAGGCAAGTTGTGTCTTATTTTATTGGCTTTTCCTAGTTCTGCTGCCCTGCAAAGGCTTCCGAAAACCTCATCTCTGAAGCCTGTGAGGCAGTGATACAGTTTGTTAGGTAACTAAACCCTTCAGATGATGTACAGAATTTACACCAGATGTGTGGAGGGGGTTTGGAGGGTCTCTAAGAAGTCCACATTATGATTCTGAGGAGTTAAAAATAATGCACCTTGTCTGCCCCAGGAGGGAGTGGAGTCGTTTTCATGCTCGCTCGTTTTTCATATTCATTGAGGAAGCTTAAAATTAGTCATTGCTTATTTCCCGATTCCCTTGTAAATGCAAATTCCAGCAAAAAAACTCACATTTTTTTCTTGTGTGGAGCCCCTTTTGGCATCTAGTAGAGACACCAGTTGTTCTGACAGGAGAACTCCAAACAGCATCTTTTGTGCCTTCTGGAGCACTTCAATATATCTCCCCCTAGTTTTCCTTAGTTCAGATAACTTTAGATTTTGAAGGTATCTTGTTTGTGGGGTGTGGTAAAGTTCCTCAATTAGCCTAAGATACAATGTTCACAACAATGACAGGAATTTAAAACCCAGTATCTAATCAGCACCTGGAATGTATATTAATGTCAGTGCCTTGCAATATTCTGTAAGGCTCAAAGTATTGAATCGGTAGCAATGTGCATGACAAGAAAAAAACAAAGCAGCTTTTGGATGCTGAGGTGAATTTATTTGGAATTTAGTACATTTCTACTTCACTCTCTTTGCCCTTTCCCCCTTTCAAGATTGCTGGTAGGATCTGAGTGATCGCAGTTCTCCACGTGAATGTGAGATGTGATCCCAGGAAATACTCTTTGCATTGGCAACATTTTCCCCAGGATTTGTCCCTTAGAAATTCTGCCGTTGTACTTGATGGGATGGATGCAGAGGAGTTTTACGCAGAAGCCTGGTGAAAACAAGAGGAGAGAAAACATCCGATGACTGACGAAGTGTTTGTTGTTCCGTACTAACTCTATTTCAGGAATATTTTCTGTCTAGTCTTTTCCATTAAGATAGCAATAGTGGAAATACCAAAATAGCTAAGACGCTGTGGTCATAAAAAATACGAGCGGTTGGAGTTGTCGGCTTGGTAGAGGAGGGATGGTGGAGGTCAGGGAGAAGATGGGAATTCCTACTTTAGTAAAGAGAAGAGCTTGAAGACATTCTACAGAACTCAATTATTTGCCCTCTTAATGCAGGAGCAAAGAAGTTCTGTCTGTAACTGCCTAGAAGATGCAGCACTTCAAAATACATCCCTTGCTTAACTACTTGGCAAGGGGACACAGCCGACAGGACCTCGGGACAAAGAAATACGAAACAAAACCCAGCTGTTTACCTGATCCACTGATTTGGACTCCATCATCAATGGCATTTCCATTGTGGAAGAATTTAATGGGGCCAGAGAGCTCGCCAGAAAAGGGAGCGTAGACGGTCGCGCCGTCGGAGCAGATGACATCCACGCCCCTGTGCCTGCCTTTGCCATTGCGTCTGCAAATGTTAAATTAGAGAAGTCTCTTGTCAGGCCTAATGTTATATAGAGATAGAGGAGTTAGCACCCTGCAAGATCTGGAACTGGGTGGTTTGTTCTGAGACAGTGTTGACACAGTTGACTGGCTGAAGAATCTATGAGTTATTTTGGTGTGGGTGATGTCATGTGGGTTGATGAGCCGTTAGAGCTGTAGTTTTGCAAATTGGAGAAAAAAATTGCTTGTTTTCCAAGCCTTTAAATAGAATGGTAGAGTCACGGAAATGTTGGTTGGAGTGTACTTGTGGATGACATCAAATGCCACTTGAGTTAAGACTGTGACCAACCCCAGGTCAGGTTAGGCCCAGCTTAGTCCGAGTCATAAAAACCTCCAAGCCCAGAGGTGATGTGAACATTGTGAGCAGCCTGTTCTGGTGCTGCACTATCCCTGTAGTGAAAATATTGCTTCATGTCCAACCTAAACCTTCAAAGCTGTAGTTCTTAAGCAGTTTGATTCTATTTCCATGGAGGAGCAATAGAAGCCCACGTGTTCCAATTATACAGTACCTTGGAGCTCCAAAGTATCCGCAGCCATACTTGTCACAGCCTCTTATCTCATTTGTAGGATTCCCAGAGCACACCGTTGCCCAGCGTCTGTCTTGTTGTGGGAATGGTGGAACAACTGAAATACGGAAAGACAATGCATCGAATTGAATTTAATGCCTTAAGTGTGGCATGTTTGTAACTACTATGTTTTAATTTTACGTAGGAACGTACTGGAGTTACATCCTATGCATGTAGTTGGACGTCTCCTCCACAAAATTTGTCAGCCTTTAGGAAATGCAAATGGAATGTCCACCTAAGACTGGGTTGTGATGTTTCTAGATGAGGGTTATCTCATATAAAGAACATGCTTTAAAGACAAACATTCTAAAAGACCATCACAGTTCCTAGAGTTTAATCTGAGGGGTGGGAAAAGACTCAGATTTGTTTCATATTCTATGCCCAGGCTGATGGGACTGGACTCCTCAAGTCCTCTTTTCCATTCCTACCAGTGTGGTATTTGGATTGACAAAGAATCATCCCAATGTAATTTCTTCTTTGTTTGTCAAGTTTTTTTACCAGGTGTGAGCAGATGAGTAGGATCAGAGTGGTCGCAGTTCTCAACGTGGATGTGGGAGATAATGCCAGGAAATACTTTCTGCATGGGCAGCATTCTCCCGAGTTGTTGCCCTCGCTGGATTTGGCCATGGTAGCGGATAGGGTGAATGCAGACCAGCTTCACACAGTAACCTGGAAGAGACGGGAGAGGAAGCGAGGTCAGGAAACATCAGCTGCATCTCTTCTGGGGGTGAGCGAGAAACCTGCTGTGCTAGCCTCTTGCTGGAGACAGGAACCATGAGGCAGAAATGTAGGCAAAGTACCACCAGTCCTGAAATCAAAATGACTTGGATTGTTATAAAAAAGAGAGAAAAAGAGAGTTGGAAAACAGGAGCAGGAAAACGTCCTCTCAGCAAAATTGAGGGCCTATTTCTGAATACTTTATTTTTATTATTTCCTTTTTTTTCCCAGTTTGAGCTTGTTTTCTTGCTACCTATTTTTCAACTTCCTTCTTCCCTCCTCTCCAAGAAAAGCAGAGGAGGACTACATCCTGCTGGTGCTGCCTTCCAATATTTCTTGCCAGCAGTCTAGTTGTGCTCCAACATTGAGTCTGAAAGATTAATCAACCCTTTCCTTCGAGAGCCACAGAAACCTCACTCAGGCAGATTAAATAATCACTCGTGCACCCCTCACAGCGTTACCTGCTGTTGAGTACTTGCCTGATCCCCTGATTTGAACTCCGTCGTCGATGGCGTTTCCATTATGGAAGAACCGAATGGGACCGGAGAGCTGGCCGCTGAAAGGCGCGTACACTGTCGCCCCGTCGGCGCAAATGACGTCCACCCCGCTGTGCTTCTCTTTGCCGCCGTGCCTGAAAGAAAATACATACGGAATTAGGGAAATCTGTCCGGTGTTGATGGCTCTGTTAGCACGGTAGCTGAAGCTTGTCTGTGTTTGCATCTGCAATGAAATTGGGCAGAAAAAAAATAGTGCCTTTGGTGCTGTACTGATGGTCTCATTCTCACCTTCTTTAAAGGATGAGATTTTGTATTTTAAGCATGATTTTAATTTCTCCAAGTTCATAGGGTATTCCAAGCTGTTACAACAAATTAGCCTCATCTGTGGTGGTGTAAAATAGAATCTTACGTTTGGCATTTTCTCTTTCAGAAATTCAGAAATTGCACAACGGGGCTGGACACTTCAGGAGAGAGGAGATGACAGGAGAACACAGCGGGGACAGGAATCATTCCGTGTACAAAAGCATTTTTCAGGGAAATACAACCCATCCTGTGATGAGGTACCTACTTAAAAACAACCACCAGGCTGTCAGCCCTGGTTAAACTCTGCTTTTTCTTCCTTGTGACCATTTCATTTAGGAAAGCAACTTCAAACCCCACTGCTCCGGGAGCCTCCGGCTGCCTCACCTGTCGGCGCCGAACTGTCCGCAGCCGTATCTGTCGCAGCCCCGGATCTTGTTCGTAGGATTCCCGTTGCAGATCTGTGCCCAGTGCCTGTGTTGTTGTTGGGGCGGGTGTGCCTCCAAGTGCTTGGCGAAAACTTCGCGGGCAAAAGAGGAAAAGGGCGAAAATTCAACCGTGTTGTCAGTGCAGTACAACAGAAAGCGTGAAGGTGCAAAATTGGGTGTTGGAAGTGGAACACATGAGCTCATGGAAGGTTAGAACTTCAGAAATTGTAGGTAAAAACATTGTACATCCTGCTGTATAGATCTGATCCTTTTTCTTCTTGAGGTCTTAAGGTACAAACAAAGTAAAGCTATAGATAAATGTTTTTAATATTAATTTGTGAAATAAGTCAAACCGCTTTCGCTTGCTTCAGGAAACTTCCAAACACTTAAATACATGACTGACTACACACCGAATACCGTATTTTGTAATAGCCATAACTGCACAGTATAAGAATTCTTCCTCAAACTAGACTGAAAAATCTTAGCATTACTTATATTTGAACAGATTTCCATTTTTTCATTAATACCTGCCTAAAACCAGTCAAGACCAACTACACTTTAGCAATCTCAACTCACCAGTGGACACCAAGCTGACCAGAGCGACCAGACTGAGAGCTGGCATTTTGTGGCTGTTCCACCGGTGTTCTTTGATGGAATCAAAGACATTGAGCAGCAGCTGCCTGGGGTATTTATGTGTTTTGGAAAGCCCGAGTCTGTTATCTTGGCCAATCGGTCTTGAGCAAAGTATTACAGCTCCAGGGAGATGGTGTTGCCATATTAGGCACTGAGGGTGTCTACAAACCAACAGTTGTTAAGAGCAGGTTGGGAAAGATGGATAAAATAATTGGTCTCTTAGCACACAGTAACTGATGGAAACGAACAAGCTCCCATTTCAGGAAGCTCTGGTTGACCCGTTTCTTAACACCTTTTCTTCCCCCTCCTGAAGCAAGGGCAGACTTTGGCCAAAAATGGTAAGAATCAAAAATATGGCCCAGAGGATGGAGTTGGAGGGAAAAGATGGGCAAAAATGCATGGTAGATGGTAACCAGTTTGTCCTCCTCTGCTCATCCCAGTGCTTTCCACTCAGATGTGTGTGCCCTTTAGAGCTTTCTAACAGAGACAGAGAACACATGAAGGTGTAACGTTGTAGGTCAAGTAGTTACTTGCACTTCCAAGTAAAAGCATCTATATTTCTTAGCCTATCTTTTTTTTTTCCTTCCCCCCCCGTGCCATTCAGCTGAAATTATCACCTAGCCTGGACATAATCCATGAGGTCTTTTCCCTAAACTCCTAGTTTTTGACAGCTAAATTCTTACTGAAACATCTTCAAGGTCTGAAACAATCAGTTGCAAACCCAAGTTGTGTGCCATAGCTTCCACGGAGCTAAAAAACTCGAGGGTTTAAAATGATTCATGTAGTATCTGCTTGATTTCAGCTCTTGTAAGATTAAGCAGGCTCCTTAGTGTCACTTTTAATCCTTCAGTTTGATTTTTTTTTTTCTGCACTACTTACAGACAAGCATTAGATTTTCTTTACAGACGAGTCTTAGCTCAGATGAAATTTAAATGAGTCATGGCGCTTTCGCGTAAACTGTCTGATATTCCAAGTTACAGAAACCTCTGGAAGTCCTGGAGGCTCTGTTCAGAGGAGAAGCAGATGTCTCTGCCCCGCTTCTAGTTCTCAAAGAGCGTCTGTACATTGTGTTTTCTGAAAATCTCCACGGAACATACAGCTGGAGACAAGTTTTTTCACTTGTGGTTTCAGGCTTTTTTTTTTTACAGCCAGTCTTTCAGCCCTCCTGGGGTTATTACAAGAGGCTTTGCTGTTTTTACCCCTGCTGCTTTCTCCCCCATCCTGCCAGGAAGAACTGCTGATTTTCACACTCGTAGCCACCACACAAATACTTACAGAAATTTTGTGTCCCCGCAGTCTGGTTCTGATGGGACTTTTGGTGGTAATTTGCTGAACATAACGGAGTCTAGTTTCCAAATCATACAAAGTGCTGGTAAGAGCCTTCTAGTGGGGGATTTATCCAGGATTTAGGGGTGCTGTTTATCCCTGAACTGGGGCTGTGTGGGTTTGTGTGACACTTGCCAGAAACAGCCTTTGTCACTACAAACTCTATAAGCCTGTGTAATCTACTTCCCAGCTTTCTAGGCTTATCCACCTTCATTTGGGACAAACCCTCCCTAGCAGAGAGAATCAGCGGGGAGGTGGTTTGGGTGGCATCTTTCAGTGAAGGTTTCCTAGGACAGAGGTAGTAAAGGATTGCTGAGCTTGTCTAGCTTGATACTAGCTGCTGTAAGAGGTTTTTCTTTTCTTTTTTTCCCTACTGGAAACAAGCCCATTTGAAAGTAAAGACTTTATTTGGGTGTTGCCTGACTGTTCCCAGTTGAGGACTCTCCATTTGAGTTTCTGCACTAATGATCCCTCTCAACCAGCCTTGATTTGTGATTTATTCCTGACTACCAGTTTGAACCAGTAGAGTTTTCAATATCTCATTATGTACGTTTCACCTGAGGCAGACCTGCCTTGAAAAGCTAATGATTTTTATAGACTTCTGCGAACTCTCAAGCTCCTGATCTTACCACAGAAGGAATTGCAGCACCTTGATCCACTCTAGCCAGTCTTTGTGATTATTTTTTTTTCCCCACCTCTGTGTTACAGACTTGACTCCAAATTGTTTGTAGCTGTGTATGTTGTTTTTTTATATATTTTCTTCATAAGAGATCTTAACAGCACTATGTCTTGCTCTGTTCTTTCTAGACATGGACCTGTTGGAGCGGGGCCAGAGGAGACCACAAAAATGATGTGAGGGCTGGAACCCTCTGCTGGGAGGCCAGGCTGGGAGAGTTGGGCTTGTTTAGCCTGGAGAAGAGAAGGCTTTGGGGAGACCTTCTTGGGGCCTTTCAGGACCTCAAAGGGCCTGTCTGAAAAATGGGGACAGTCTTTTTAGCAAGGCCTGTTTGGACAGGACAAGGGGTGATGGTTTTAAACTAAAAGAAGGAGATGTGGACTGGAGAGAAGGAAGACATTTTTTAACTGAGGGTGGTGACACCCTGGCCCATATTTCTCAGAGAGGTGGTTGATGCTTCGTCCATGGAACCATGCCAGGGGAGGTTGGCCGGGGCTCTGAGCAACCTGCTCTAGTTGCAGATGGCCCTGCTCCGTGCAGGGGGAGTGGGCCAGATGACCTTGAAAGGTTCCTTCCCACCTAAACCATTCTATGATATTGTAGTTCATTTTTCTCAGTGCGTTCCTCATCTTTCCTGAGCAAGCTGGAAGGGTGCTGACCTCTCACCTTGGGCATGAGGAAGCTCTTGAGTGAAGTTTGTGGGATCCCTGCATTGGGCAATGAAGATGTTCATATAACGGTAGGTGCAGTTGTGAAAGACGTGACCTGGCCGCTTAGCACACCCTAACAGAAGGATATGGAACAACCAGCCAGTGTTGCACAGCCCCTGGGAGCTCCAGTTGCACCATTTCCTTTCCTGCAGCGGGCAAGGAGATGGAGAGGAACCAGCCCTGCGAGGAGCACAACGAGAGCGGGTGGGCAGCCTTGGGAAACGCTGGCATCTTCCTCTTGCACGAACGGTGTGAGTTCCCCCTTTTGCCTCTTTTATGTCAGGATGTAACTTCTCTGGCTGTGTAAGTCCTGTCGAGGTCTTCTCATGGACTGAGCGAGTGCACTGGGCACAGGCAGGGGTTTGGGGCTGGTAGCAACAGGCTGGGAACTCCCTCAACCTGTCCTTATAGGAGAGGTGAGGCTGAGGGAGTTGGCGCTGTTCAGCCTGGAGAAGAGGAGGCTCTGGGGTGACTTTCTAGTGACCTCCAGGATCTGAAAGGGGCTACAGGAAAGCTGGGGAGGGGCTGTTTGCAGGGGCTTGTAGTGATAGGACAAGGGGTGGTGGTTTCAAGCTGGCAGAGGGGAGGTTTAGACTGGATGTCAGGAAGAAATTCTTCCCGGTGAGGGTGGTGAGACCCTGGCACAGGTTGCCCAGGGAGGCTGTGGATGCCCCCTCCCTGGAAGTGTTCAAAGCCGGGTTGGATGGGGCCTTGAGCAACCTGGTTTAGTGGGGCGTGTCCCTTCTCATGGCAGGGGGGTTGGAATGAGATGATCTTGAAGGTCCCTTCCAACCTCAACCATTCTATGAATCTATGAATTTGCCGGTGTAATTAGCAGCACAGCCTTTCACGGTGAAAATCAAGCTGACACCACGTAAACCAAATTGCACTCGCGATCCATTCAGGCTTCTGATCCCTTGATGAGGCTGAGACAAGGGGAATTTTGCCACAACTATTAAGTGGCTTCTGCTGTAGTATCACTGAAAGATCAGCAGGTTGCGCTGGCTGATCAGCCAAAAGGCACCGTTGGAGATGGTGTTGGAAGCAGCGCACAGGCTGGAGGAGATCTGAGCAGGCTGCCTTTTTCTTTTGCTCAATATGAGCTGAAGCTGAAGTTGTGTTACTGCACAATTCTAATTGAAGGCTTCATCTTGAATTTATTTTACCTTTATTATCGTACCTGAGTTAGGCAGGTTTTAATGGGAAGGGTCAAGGAAGACAAAACAAAATCTTTGTGCTACTTGAAGGACAAAGCTCTGACTGAATAATGGAGAAGTCCTTCAATTCTCAGGGAAATAGAAGGATGTAGTGTAGAGTTGGGTTGCAGCCTTAGGCTGGGACCTCGTGTTATGAACTTATAAAATAAAAGGGATAGGAAGGAAAAGAAGCCCTGCGGAACTGGTGCAGGAACAAAGCAATTCTACATGGTCTGCATTTGCCAGCTCTTTCCTGAAAAGCCCAGTTGCCCCTCTTACTTCCCCCAACACCTTTTCCTCTCTCCTTGAATATTTCTAGAACTGTGTATTTTACTAGCCCTTTACTTCCTTCCCAGAGCCAGCTACAAATTGTACTTTCCCTTCCTCTACAGCCAGTTATTTTTGCACTCGACTGAAAAAATAGAGCTGAATTTACTTAGGCTTTTTGTCCCAGCTGCTCTGTAACCTAAAATAGAAAGTGGTATTTACTTTTTCTGGCTCTGCTTTTGGGTGGCAGCATCAGCTAAAACTGGAAGTTTTAGCATTTGCCCAGTACCCTTCTCAGGCACCTGTGGAAGCATCTCACATCCCTACTCCAAAGCACCTTCCTGCACTGCAGGAAAAACTGAAAAAGTTTGTGAAACCCGTCTGTGGGGATGTGCCAGCAAAGTGCTGAGCTGCTGGCGTTAACGTACAGGTGCAAACGTTACTTGTAGAGAGAGGAGCAGAGCTGGGGGTGCAGCCCAGTTTTCCATTAGGATTTGCATGGAGAAGTCGGGGCTTGCTTGAGACCTGAGCTTTTCAAATGTTAGAAGTTGATAACTGAGTTAAAACCTGGGATTTTAACCAAATAAAACTTAGATGGGAGTCCTTCTGTAACCAGCTTCATGACAAAAATTTAAAGCTTGGTCCAAACTGGAAAGCACTGGGGACTTTGGCTGAAGTGTTTCTGCTTTCAGTATAAGGAAAAAGCTTTTTTTTCCACAGAAAACTCAATTATATTGACTTGCCTTCAATGCCTGGTTGCTCTGCCCATGCAGCTTTGGGCTGTGTGTTTATATGGATGTGCTGATTTCTCATTTACATCAAAATTGAAGTGGTTCCTGGGGGAGGTGGGTGGAACACAGCAGGTTCAGCACTTTTTCCAGACGTAGCAAATAGATTTCTGTAGTTTCTTCAAAGAAATAAATCTGCTGTCAGGACACAGCTAGCTCCCACTGAAGCAGCTTCCCCACTCCTCCAAGGCTGCGGTTGTGTTAGTAACTACACGAGCCTGCAGTACTTGTAGAGAACTTCAGCCCTTGAGACTCCCAGTAGCATGATGATAGCCTTGGCCCAAAAAAGCTCTGTCCTGTTAACAAGAGCTTGTTGTCCCAGGAAAGTCTTCAGTGGATTTACTAATGGAAAGAAATGTCTCACTTGGACGAAAAGAGCCCTGGGTGTGCCAAGGCAGTCCTGAAGCAGGAGTCTGGGGAAAAAGGAATGAGTTACTTCACTAATGTTGGTTTATGTTTTTGGTGATGGGCCGCAGGGAAGATTTGGGTTTCAGCTTCACACAGGTTGTGGTTTTGTTGTTTTGTTTTTTTTTTTCTCCCCAGCTGCACTAAAAAAGCAGAACCCAGCCCAAACTCTGACAGCACCGAAGAAATTACAAAGCAATTTGTAGAGAAGCAGCCCTTTAATAATGGGATTTTCCATATACGAGCATAAGAAATTTCTGGCTTATGGGAGAAATCTTCACGTTTGGCTACAAAGAGAGCAGAGAAGTCCAAGCGGAGTGAGGTGCAGCGCAGCTCCCTGTGATGCTGCTGAGCATGGAGGACCTGCCCCCTCCCAGCCCTTGTCCGTTCCCCCCCTGGTTCAGCCTCCACCTACGTGTGCAGTGATGTGCAGGGTGCAACAGCAGCTTTATAACATTTGTTAGGCCTTTTTCTGAGTCTCTTTATATTCAGATAACCCCCAACATTTTGTTCATGGACACTTTTTGGGTAGAACAACTGTTTGAGGCTCCGTGGCTTCCACTTTACTAGAGTGCCTACCTCTGCCCAAGCAATGTAATGAATACACAAAGAGGGGGCTGAAGGCTTTGCCCCTGCTGTGCAGCTGCTCCTTTACAGGTAGCGAGTAGGATCTGTTAAGTCACAGTTCTGGATGTGGACGTGGGATATAATTCCTCGGTAGACCCTTTGCATCGGCAGCAGGACGCCGATTTTCTCTCCCTTCTCGATGGAGCCGCTGTACTTGATGGGTTTGATGTAAAACATCTTAATGCAGAATTCTGTTCAGAGGGGAAAGAGAAGAGGGAGAAACTGTTGCTCCTGTGAAATGGTTTAAAAGCCTGGCAAAGTCATAATGTTCAGAGTAAAATACAAATGGCAGTAAAATACAAATGGCAATAAAACAGTAAGAGATGCAGCAGCAGAAAGAGTTACAGAAGATGCTGCGATGCTCCTAGAGCATCAAGAAGGGAGACAAGAAAAAGAAATAAATTACCATTGAAGAGGGTGAGGAAAGGGATTAAGGTGGGTAAACCTGCATGAGGAAGTCAGAGGCTGTTGCTTTGGGCATTTTGGATAATTAAAGGGCCCTGCTTCATCCCTTGACTTTTTTAATAGAGGTGAAATGCTGTAATCCTTCCAATCAATTTTCCTGCATTAACAGAACCTGGATTTCAAAGTTAGAGTTTTCTCTTGGATTCACATGCAAGTGCACTGCAGTTTGGGCTCCTGATTTTGGGCTCAGCTTAAAGCTCTACAAAGGAATGGGAGCGTTTCCCAATCAGGCTTTGCAAGGCGCACGGCCTTTCAGCTCTGGTACCTGCTCCTGAAAGCTGGACTCCGTCGTCGATGGCGTTGCCGTTTCCGTAGGGTCTGGCTTGTCTGTCGATCCGCCCCGTGAAGGGCGCGTACACCGCCGAGCCGTCCTCACACACCACGTCCACTCCCCTGTGCTTCCTCCCTCCTCTGAAGAAGAAGAGTGAGGCGGGTTAGCCTGTGGCCAAGCACCTTGCCAGCTACAAACCCTCCTCTGGCCCTGTTTTTTTTTTTTGGTGCTTGTTTCTATTTGCAGAAAGTTTCAAGCACAGCCCTCTCCCATTATCCCAGCCCAGGACCTGGGGTTGTTGTATCCTCCGCAGCCGTGGGAGTCACAGCCCCTGATTTTGTTTGCGGGTTGACCTGAGCAGATTTTCGCCCATTGTGCTGCAGCAGCTGGAAAAAAAAAAAAGAACAGGAGATGAAACCTAGAAGCTATGAAGGGGATTTTCCAGCCTGTGGTGTTTAATCAATAGCAAGGTCCCCTTGGACTTTGCTGTAACCATAAATCAGGCTTCAGGGAACTAGAAAGTTGTTCATCTTTTAATGCAAGTTAATTTTAGAGATGTAATAAACCAGCTTTTTTGGTTTTGTGCTTTGTCCAGTGATGTTCGAGAATACTTAAAGCAGCAACTTCAAAGCAAAAATGCAGAATAAATAGATCTGGAGGGAACATCACGGAGTGACCCAGGCCTCTCCCAGTGCTGCTGGGCAGAGGTGCTCTTTTCACATGGCAAACATAAGGATGGAGCTATGGGATGTCTCCGCCTGGAAGGCCCCTTGAGCCACCCAGGATCGTGGGACACCCAACTGCAACTGTCAAAAGTAGGGCTGAGAGAGACCCCACCAAGTCCACTCCTATTCCCTAATGTGGGATCCAGTTGAAGATACGTCACCTACCTTTTACTAATTGCATTTTTCCTCTCCCAGCGTTTCTGTATTTTATTAGTTTCTATATGATGTCTTAGCAGCCAGTAGAGTAACACCCTCCTGTTTTTTATTCCAGACTCCAGCTATCATCACCCGGTCAAACCCACGCTGATCCTACAGTCCTGACGGTGTCTGAGAGAGGGAAGACACTTAAAGGGGAGAAGGAGGGAAAGCCAACCCCTGACTTGGTACCTTTTACAAGCCTCTAACAGCCCTGCTCCCCCCCAAAAAAACCTACTAGTGTTTCTTATGGGATTCTTTAGCAAGAATGGGTCTGGTCGAGCAAGAAGCAACGAGCTGAGGTTTATTTGTGTGTGCGAACAGCTCGACAGGCACCATACCCGTGTGTGCAAACGGGAAACGATGTGCTGGCACCGAAGGGCTGGTGCTAAAGGGGTGCAGGAAATCTCTAATGCCTTCCTCAAGCAAAACAGCCCTTTGTTCTAGGTAGTCTTCGTTTATTTTCACGAATTGTGCGTCCTTTGGGAAATCAAAGGTGATGACATCAAACGTAGAAACAGCTCTGGGAACGCTCTCTGCACAGTTGGCCGATCTTTAAGTAGAAGGCTTTTATGAAAAGATGCGTGTGGTTAGTAACTGGTACGCCTCAGCTGATTCTTTGATTCAGTCAACGCTATTATTCCAAGAAAATGTTGCCACAGCTCTTTATTGTGTCTAAAAAGGGCTTTTCTGTGGAGTTTTCTATGAAAGGGGAGAGGGGTTATTTTCAAGATCAAAAAAAAAAGGGGGGGGGGGGCAGAGAACACATCAGTTCCTAAATTCTTACAGATACACTTCATTTAAAAAAGACACCAAACAAACCAACCCCCCAAAAAAGAAAACAAGTTACAATGAGCAATATTTACTAAAATTCAGCTCACTCACCACTGGAGATGGCAATCAGAAGGAGGAATGCTGTGACTCTGTGCATTTTCCTCTGCTTTGAGAGCTCTGCTTTCAAAGTGAAAGGTCTAAAATACTTTGCTTTCTATTTATACATCCCAGCAAGAGGCTGTATCCAATTTTTTCCAGCCAATCAGAAAATTTATGTGGCCTCAGTTGTTTTGCTTGCAGATTGAGGCCAACAGGGAGAACTGAGGGGAGCCCTTGAGGTGTACCACCAATCTGGCTGGTGTAGAGGCTCCGACTTATTTAGCAACAGCAGCTCTGTGGTTTCATTTGGTTCTGTTTACGACAAAACCAGGACTATTAAACTCGAATTTTAAGGACAACTTGTATTCCTACCTGTTGCGCAATCCTGAAGTTGAGCAAGAGGTTTGGGTGGCGAAGAGGAAAAGTTGCTGGGCTGGTGGGTACCTTGCCCTTCCCTATGGCTGTTGCTTCATGGAAGGAGGTTCAGCCAGGTGGACAAGCTCTGGGCCGTGCATTGCATTCAACCTCATACTGGAAAAATCTGATCAGTTAACCTGTGAAATGAGACCCTTGCACCCCATTTTTATTTGCCAGCTTCGTTAATGCATCCCAGATACTACCAGGTTGCTGATGCAGAACCTTCAGCGTTAACAGTGGGAGAGACACATGTTTACAATCTTCGCTGTGCCCGAATGGAAAATGTTATAAACCTTATAATATTGTGGCTGACCAAAATTACAGGAAATCGAAGAAGAGAACACCGGAGCATGAACAAGGCCACCTCCAGTTGTTGTTTCTGGGAAGGGAGGGAATGTGATGCCCTGGTTTGCAGCCAGAAGCTGGAAGTTGTTTTTCTCCTCGACTTTTTGGCCGCCTGATCTGTGCTGCTGGGAGCCACTAGTCGTTTTGTTTCTCTGTGCAATTAAAACCTGAGAGCCTAGGTTGAGACTCTCAGAACAGGGTGTTGGCTATGCCCGTGTTATCTCTTTGGAAGCACTAGATGGGTGGTAACTGGCTTTTCATCCCAAAACAGAACCAAGAACAGTTCTGCTGCACAGGATTCAAACCCCATTTTTGCTGGAGATGGAAACCTCAGCTGCCAGTGGATGCTGCTGAACAGAAGTTGTATTTCATGAGGAAAAAAAAAAAGTGATCTCACCAGGATGTCTTCAAGACACGCATGCTGCCTTCTGCTCTCCCCTTCTCCCAGTCAAGTGTCATCTAACTATGTCTTTTATGTCTGTTATACAGTGACGGGGTAACAGCTTGGCTTGGACAGAGCCAGCACCTGACCCCAGCTGAAGCCTGGCTGGAGTGGGCTTCATAACCTCATATGAGGTGTTTCAGCTCCAGCCAACCCATCGTAAATCAGCAAGACGAGGGGAGTCGTGCTGGTCCTGCTACACGAGGGGTTTGGAACTTGCCACCTCCTTCCCACACCCTGCACTCCCATTTGAATCCCTGGGTGATTGTTTTCTCCAGAAAAATCACTCCTGATTTACTCATTTTCTGCTCATCAGATGTTGTAAGCGGAGAGGGGAAAAATCTATTTACCAATAACGTTTTCAAACAGTATGCTTAGAGTTTGCAGGGGAAAAAATGACCCTACCCAGCTCTCTGTGCAATGCTTCTCATGCCCAGGGCTCAGCTAAACCAATGCAGATAAAATTGCATTTTCTTAAGTTCATTTTGTTAATTACTAATTTTGTTAGTGACCTGCCAACCGAGATCAAAGAGGAGAAAAGAATGAGTGAAGTAATTCTGTGCATTTCCTCAGAAGCTCAGAAAATTAGTTTTGGTTGGTTTTTTTTTCCTTATTCTGTTACTAATAAATATCCTGAAAGCCAAATACTTTCTCAGTTTCATACTCAGTTTAGTGCAGTGGAGGTGAACATACCACGGTGAGATGCAACAGGAAAACCCATCAGCTCCAAGGGCATTCCTCAAACGCAACAGCAAGGTCTCTTGGCCATTGGCCCATCCCATCTCTGATCTTTCTCTGATCTTTCTCTGACCCACGTGAGAGCAGCTGCAACAGCTAACTTCTGCCCATGTCCTAAATTACTGGTGTCACCAATACGCTTGGCCGTGGAGACCGTGTGCACCTGCTCTTGTGTCACATTGGGAAATTGGGGTTAAGAGCCTTTTGGAAATCTAGATTCCCAGTTTGCATATTGTTTTCTTCAGGGGCTTTTAATAAACTATTGCCTTGCTGCTTCTGATGGGTGGAAGAGAGGAAGGCTGCAAAGGTCAAAACACAGCTCCCTGCCTCCCTCTGTCACAATTTTGGCCTTTGTTTTGATTTTGCTAACTGAGTTTTTACAGAGCTAATTGAGTGAATTAAACATGGGAAAGACTAAATTGTTTGCTGACGTTTTCCATTATACGCTGAGATAAAGATCAGGGAGGTAGAGTGATTCATTTAGATTTTTGTGTGGACTGGGTGAGAGCAGCAGATGCTTCTCTCACCTTCTCTGTGCCCACCACGCTGCGTGTCACGGGGGTTACAGCTTTATTCTGTGTCTGAACATTCCAAGGACTGAAACAAGGCACTTAACCTACCAATTTCTCCACCCTTTGCTCCTTGCTAGCTGTAGCCAAAGCTGGGGAGGTGTTTTCATTGCAGAAAGGTGGCAGCAATTGGCAATTACTTAGTTTTTCATTGCTGGCTGGTGTGTGGAAGAGTTAAAGGAGGACCAGGGGGATCAAAAGTAAGCACAGAGGCTGTGGGATGCAGGCAGCAGAGGGCTCCTTCACTGAGGAGAAGATGGGGAAACTGTGGGAGGTAAGTGAGGCAGGAGAAGATTTAGAGCTATAAGGATGATTAAGGAACATCTCTACTGTGAGGAAAGGCTGAGAGAACTGGGGCTGTTTAGCCTGGAGAAGAGAAGCCTGAGAGGAGATGTGATTCATGTCTAGAAATATCTGAGGGGTGGGGGTCAAGTGAAAGGGGCCAGGCTCTTTTCTGCAGTGCCCAGTAGTAGGACAAGGAATAACAGGTACAAGCTGGAACAGAGGAGGTTCCACCTCAACATGAGGAGAAACCTCTTTCCTGTGAGGATGATGGAGCCTGGACCAGGCTGCCCAGAGAGGGTGTGGAGTCTCCTCTGGAGACTTTCGAAACCCTCCTGGATCTGTTCCTGTGTGGCCTGCCCTGGGTGATCCTGCTCTGGCAGGGGGGTTGGACTCAATGATCTCTAGAGTTCCCTTCCAACCTCAAACATTCTATGATTCTATGACTTTTCCTCATCTCCTGTGGTGCTGGAAGCCACTGAGAAGCAGAGGTAAAATATGTGTGTGGGAAAGGTAAGCCTCTAGCAGTAGCTGCAGAGCCTGGATAGCACGTATTGCTGGAGGGGGAGAAAAAGACCCCCACAAAAAAACCCTACACACTGCAGCTTTGTAGGCTTTGGAGGACACCCTGTGGTTTATGGATACCTGCTGAGCTGGAGGTGGGGGTGACAGCCAGGAGGTGGGTGTCTTGCTTGCAAAGGGGTGAGCGAATAAGCAGCAAACTGGTAAACTGCTCGTATGCGATTGAGCGCCGCAGCGCAATCAAATTAAATGTAGTTTGAAAAAGAGATTAAATTTAAAAGACAATGATATTAAATCCTAGCTCCAAAACTCATCATGCTCACTAAAAGCAATTTCCAAAATTGTAACCATGCTGGGATCTAATAAAGTTCTCATTAAAGAGGAAGCATTTGACTCTGCCTGTTACTGAGAAATAGGGGGTATTTTCC
>VWZK01004122.1:34808-303087 GCA_013396935.1 Baryphthengus martii
CCCGTTATGGAAAGGATGTAAATAGCTGTAAGAGTTTCCTTTCTGTTGTACTGAGGCATGACTGAGTTTGTTGGCAGTGCTCTGGAGGCTGTGAATTCCCAACTAACTTCTGTTAAAAGTGGTTTTTTGCCCCTTCCTTCCATTCTGAGCTTTTGCTAACGTGAGTATGTCGAAGTTCACAGGCTGCTCTGGTTTTTGTTTTGGGGGAATTATCCAACACGTAAACCTAACAGGCAGGAGCCTTCTTGTTTTCTTCTATTCATTGATTAGAACAACCTGAAGCACCAAAATATGCTTAAAAGACCTTCAGATTCCAATAGAGTGAAATCCCTGGGTATGGGGAGATTGCAGTGAAGGAGAGAGAGGGCAGTTTGCTTACATAAATATCAGGTTTGGGAAACATCCAGGTTTTGCAAGATTCTAGTTTAATTTCTACCACGACATTAAGGGAAGTAAGCCCTGAGGTACGGTACTGCCCATGTCTATTATCAACGTCTTATTTTTCTTCTCTTTTTTTTTTGGTGGTGGCAAATGCCACACACGAGCCACTCGAGGAGGTGACAAGCTGCAATTCCATGTGCCGGTTTGCTGTCCCTCTTGCTCTGTGGGGGCTGTGTTGCCCATGTTTCCTAGAGACTGCCAAGTGCATAAAAAAATGAGTCAAAAAGTTGTCTATGTGGGTAACAACTTGTTTCTGTTAATTATGCTCATATCAAAAAAGTAAATTGGAAGAAAAGTGCATTTTAGAGAGCACCCCAGAGTCCAAAAGCAGCTGTTTCATCTGCCTCCCCTTCTCTGAGAACATCTTGGACGTTTTAAGAAATAGAAACTAGTTTATCATCAAAACAAGTGGGGTTTTAATTTTATTTTTTTCAAGAGGAAACATTTTTTTTGTTGTTGTTGGCATGTAATGGATTCCTGAAATGCAGCATCCAGCTGGTGTCATGGGCACTGAGGGAAAGGATGGTAATGAAACCCAATTTAACTAATGAGTGTAATTTAGAGAGAGGCCCTATTGCAGAGTTTCGCAGGAAATACTTCAGAAACATTCAGCTCGTGGAAAAGAAAAGTTTTGTGGTTCCTCAAAATGCCTCACTTCAGTCTGTAGAAACACATTGTGGGTTTGTGTTGTTTTTTATGAGTTAATGTGGGCAACTGAAGATGCCGTCTGCAATCACGACAACGCACCTCTCTCTCCAGTGATTCCCTTTCTGCACCCAGTCTTTAATTTAACTTAATGATCATAGAATCATAGAATGGTTTGGGTTGGAAGGGACTTTAAAGATCATTTTATTCCAACCCCCCTGCCAGGGGCAGGGAGACCTCCCACTAGTCCAGGTTGCTGGTTGTTAGCTTCAGTTTTTAGCTTTAAACCTGCAACTTTAATATGCAGAGCTGCCTGTTGGCTCTGGTAAAAAGAACTATCTTTGGGTTCCTGGGCCCCCATCAGCGTGATGGGGTGTGAGGGATGGAGCTGCATAGCTCCATATCACCTCCTCCCTGCTATGGGGTGTCAGCTCCAAGATGCCCCTCGTGCCCCAGGGTAATGGTCACTCTCTGTATATTCTCAGTGGTCTTGTCTTTGCTCTTGTGAAGGGTAATGGTCACTCTCTGTGTATTCTCAGTGGTCTTGTCTCTGCTCTTGTGAATTTGGGAGTATTCTGGGATGTTTTCTCCTTCCAAAAAAAACCTATTGAACAAGATCTTATCTTGGCACAGCTGGGCTCATCTAGGAGAAGCCTGTGGAGACCTGGTCCCAGCCAGATCTTGGCTTTGGGCACTTGAGAAAGAGGGAAGGGCAGCGCTCACCTTCCAGAGCCTGAAGGTGTTCAGGAGATGGGGCTCTGAGCAATCTGCTCTAGTTGCAGATGTCCCTGCTCCCTGCAGGGGGGCTGGACTAGGTGACTTTTAAAGGTCCCTTCCAACCCAAACTATTCTACAATACTATGAACTGGACTGTGCAGGGGATGTCTGGGCTGCCACTGCCCTCTGATGGAAAGGAGGTGAATACGGTCCCATCGATCCTTACCTCCCTGGATCTGCCTGTACAGCTAGAGATAAAATGTCTCTGTGTGTGTAGATATCTATTTGCCACCTGTGCTGCTCCTTCTTTGATGAAGGGAAGCTCAGCCCCAGTGCTGGAGTTTTGGGGATGCCCATCAGCATCCCACTGGCATGAACTGGTATGTGCAGCCGCTAGCTGCTCATATGCACTGTGATCCATTTTTAGTTTTTCTGCTTCGCATGTGCAACCCCTGCCATGCCCATGTGCTGAGGAAGGGGGGAGTGTAGAGTGCAGAATGAGTCCCTTGAGGAGGTGAGGGACGTGCTCTTTATCTGACATGAAATGTTGAGCTGGTGGCTGCTGTTGGCAGAGGTGCGTGGGCAGCGATGGAAAAGTCGCTTTGCTTTTCCTTCGTTATAACGTGTTTGTCCTCGCACCTCCTGCCATCCAACATTGTGCTCCAGCACCTTTGCTTTCATTTGGAGGAAGGAGGAGAGACATTTATTTCACCTTAAATAGTTTAAGGTGAGATAAGAACCATGAGAACCCGTTCTTATGATTCCCAGGATTCCAAATCTCCCCTGCCCAGGTACCCCGGTCTCCAGGCTCAGCTCACAAACAGTTTCTCAGTACTTTGGCGTTAGAACTGCAATATACTGGATATTTAAATATGAAAGCACATAAAGATGACTATAAAAATAAGCAAGACAGCTGTTGCGGTGATTGTTGCTCTCTTGCATCCAGCAGATTTTCTTTTACCCTTTAAGAGGAGCTGTTGCTGGACTTTTAAAAAGCTGAAGGCAGAAAATGTGGTACAGGAATTGAGGGTGGGTTTGCTGATAGGCCAAGGCAGATACTGCCTATCCCTGGTGGTACCTTTGGGCTGGCAGAGCCCTGCCCTTGGGAAAACAAAGATGGTGTGGGAATGGCCCCTTGGCAGGGCTCTGAACAGAAACCATATCATTATAAACCACTGTCTAGCCTAAAGTACTGCAAAGTGTTTAAGCTATCGTATTTCCGCGGCTCATTCAAGGGTATTTTTAGTGTTGGTGGGAAAAGTTGCTGACTCTAGGTCAAGTAATCTCTCCTAAAGTCCTGACTTGGGAAAATGAACCATTTGCTTAAATGTTTGTTATGATGAAGGCTCTCTCCCTTCCTCTGCCTGTGGAAGAGGATTGGGCCTGGAGAAAGGTCGTCTTGAATTAACATCAGGCTCAAGGTGCACCAGGGGAGGTTTAGTTTGGTTATTAGAAAAAATTCTTCCCCAAAAGGGTCATCAAGGCCTCTTCTAGACTGTCCAGGGAAGTAGTAGAGGCCTCATCCTTGGAGGAATTTAAAAGATGTGTAGATGTGGTGCTGAGGGATGTGGTTTAGTGGTCACCTGGCAGTGCTGGGTTAATGGTTGGACTTGATCTTAAAAGTCTCTTCCAACTAAAATGATTCTATGAACATTCAAAGTAGAAAAAGTCTTCTACTGCCAAAATGTAAGCATCTATCTAAACATAACTTCTCTTACGTACTGCCGTTGCCCATACATCCTTTGGCTGGAGTGGAGGCGAGTGGCAAAGGAGCTGCTTCCACAGGCAGTGCCTTGGCCATAGCTGAGAAGCCATCGAGAGAGGAGTGATGTGGTTATGCTGAAAGCCAGAAAATGAGCTCAGGCTTTTCTGGAGCCCAGGAGACGTCATCTGTTAGAGCCACAAATGCTAAAGCCAGAGTGAACTATTGAAGTCCCTCAAAGTAACTCTAGTTTAAACTAGAAAAACCATCCCATTTAATTTAAAAGCTGACAATGAGTATCCAGCAGCAACTCTTTCTTCTGGATGACTAACCTCAGAGTTGAGGACATGAGCAGGCCCAGGGCCAGCCTCCATACCTCCGAGATGTCACGGGTGCTTTGCCATGTCCCACCAAGAGCAGCAGGGTGAGTCCAGCTCACGCAGGGCTGTGGATCCCCAAAACCTGGTGTAGGGGGGATGCCCTGGGCTATTTTGGCTGGCTGGTGGGTGCTCCTCAGGCAGCAAAGGGTGCTCAGCCCCTCTCCGGTGTTCCTGACCAAGAAGTGCCCAGACTAGGAGTGTTGGATGGATCTCTCCCATTTGCTCCTGGATGCTGCAGCAAGGCTGTCCTCTGAGCTGCTTTGAATATCTAGGACAAAAGATGTTCAATTTTAATTATTGCTGGAAGCTAACTTGTCATCAGCCCACTTCTGATCCTGGCTGATGCCGGATTTATCATTCCTGGTACCTGGAGCACAATTTGCACCACTAATCATCTCTAGCTGGGATAAGAGCACTTTTGAGCCGTGTCGTGGTTTCCTCTGTGCTGTACAATTGGAAAGACATTAGGGAAAATGAATTTCTCTTAGAGAAGATAATATATGATGTATGTAGCTTCTCTAAAGTGTGTCTGACGGACTCCTGTGGGCAGTGCCCAGCAGAGGGTGCAGTGGCTTTGCGTGCCTGGTTTTCAGGGAAAAATTGTCTTCATCATCCCTAATCTTATTTTTTTTGAAAAAAAAAAAAAAAAAAAAAGGGAAAAGCAATTGCAGGGCTCTTTTCCTATCTGAAAACTGAAATCATGTAATGCCCATACCAAAACCAATCTCTACTTAATTTGAGAGAGAAATACAGCACTATTCATTCAGAAAATGCTCTTTGGTATCCAGCTGTGTGAAACTTTTGTCAATAGGCAACAAACGGGAGGTTTAAAGAAATCCTTTTATATTTCATTTTATATGCTTTTATGAAGTCTTTTTAGAATCAGATTGTATTGGGGTTGTTCAAACTTGGTCCTGCTTTTGGGGTGTGCTGTTCCCAGTGTTTGTAGCAAGGGCAGGATATTGCTTTCCTCAGGTTGCAAGTTCTTGGTACTGCAGATGCCACAGGAGAACGTTGTCCCCACGGATCACTGGAATCTTTAGACTCTTGCTTTCAAAATGCATGTGCTGTGAAAAGGAGCTCTCCTTTAAATCAAGTACAAAAACTCTCCCACTGCTCATTGGCTGCTCCTTCCAGTGTCTGTACAGACAGACATGAGGTCATGAGCTTTTTTTATTTATTATTTTTTCCCCCTGGAATAACAGACTTTAAAAACCTGTCCACACAATAGGTACAGTTTGGCAGGAGGGGCTTGATACCACAATTAGGAAGCCCTCCTTTGTAGGACCGGGTTCAGAAGTTGTTTGGTTATGATCCTTATTTCAACCCATTGTGAATAATTTCTCTGCCATCAAGGGTCAGCCAAACAGCTCTGGAGAATCTCCAGGGATCAAGCAGTTGCTTTGGCCAGCAAAGTCTGGCTTGACACTTCTTTTTGAAAAAACAAACCCAAAACCCCAACAAACAAGCCTAAATGCTGGTCCTGCAAAAAAAACAGCAGGCATTTTGTCCCAGCTTGGGCAGGAGCAGCGCTGCTGTGAGCTGGGTGTGCCTGGGCACACTGCTGCCTCTGCATGCCCGGTGAGAAGCAGCTGAGGATAATGTCACTAGATTACAGCCCAGGGCTTGATGCTGGAGGCTGAGTTGATCAAGGCCTTGTTATTCTCATAGCAGTGGGCTTTTGTGCTGAGCTCACCCACTGGCAAGCTGTGCGACACGAGTGCCAGGACCTCAGAAGGTTCCCAACCCCTTGGTAGCGGTATGGAGATTTATTTATTTTATAGTGCCGGTTATGATTGACAGAAATTGGCATGGGGATAATGAGGTCTGCTGCAAAAAATACTCCGAGAGTTTGCAAAAATCTACTCTTTGCAAGCATCCAGCAGGTAAACTGTACACCTTGAGTGGGATCAGGCTCTCGTGGTCTCTTTAAGATGTGCAGCATCGCAATTGAGCACAGCCTAATTGGGTTCAGCCTCCTAATTCCAGTCTATATTCTTTTCATAACGAGCTGCAGATCTTACAAAGATCGTTGACGGGATATCGGCGAGTGTGTCGTGAGCAACGCGCCAAGTTTATTCCCCTTGCAAAGGAAGAGAGCCAAGCCTTGGGCAATGCTGTGTGCGGGCTGCACCCAGGTGGAGCCCCTCTCATCGCCTTGGCTGCTCCGACAGCCCGGGTGCATTCGTCTCATGAGGGCCAAAAAGCGATCTAATTCCTGCAGGAACAGCGTGGAGCAACTCGGCTCCCATGTTCAGACCCACTGACACCTCAGGGCCATGCCAAGGACGTCAGCTCAGGTCTGGCTACAGCCTGGGCCCACGTGCTCTCCTGCTCGCGGCTGTTTGATTTATCTATTTCTTTTGAGCTGTCTCTAGATGTGGCTAAAGGGCTTGCTAATGTGTTTGAAAAGCCAATTATTTCTCTAAAAGGAGAAAATGCCCTCATTTAAATGTGTCCCTTCTTTGTGTTTCTATGTGCCAACATGGTCCTTGTTGTTACCCCAGGGCTTGGGCAGCTTCCGCTGAGCCTGCTCAGATGTGTTAGGCTGAGATGGTCTGGCTGCAAGTAAGAGGCACCAATTCAGCAACTCCTTGACACTGTTCTCCTGGTAGAAAGAGACGATGAGTCATTTCTGCTTCCTCCTTTTCTTCCCAAGGAACAGTCTGAGAAATCGGGTGAACTTCTCCCACCTCAGAAAGGGGAAACCAGCCAGATGTTGGTCAGTGTTCCTGCTTCCCCATTACTTGAACTGTGAGTCAAAGCTGACCCGGTAGGAAGTGGAGGTATTTTCATTTTGGATGGTCATGTCTCTGTAGAAAGGCTGTGAGCCCTCACTTCACTGCTGAGGATGCCCCAGAAAGCTGTGACAATATTGAGGAACGTGATCACTGTAGGAAGATGGCATCAAAGAAGGTTGGGATGAATTGATGGGGAGAGCAAGATGAGATCATTTCACTCATTTCTTGGATTAAACACTTGTTTTCCTCCTTCTTTACCTCCCCTGACCCCTTTGGTTCAGAGCTGATCCATGGTATGTGAACATCTCAGCAACTTTGCTTCAGCAAGTACCCCACGGGATGCTCTGCGTGATTTGAGCTCTGATGGTGTTTCCAATGGGAGAAGGAACCAAAAAGGTTATGAAGACCACTGAGAAACCTTCCTGTGAGATTTCTTACAGTCTTGAGGAACTATTATTCAGAGGGAAGAGGAGGGGAGATACTAAGACATTTCTGCAGTAGACTGGAAGTGTGAGCTTGCCCTGGACAAAAGACTGTCCGCTGCTCGGCTCTGATCATAAACAGTCCGGAATAACCTTCAGCCAGCTCTTGCTGGTAATTAATAGCTGACTAATTAATACTCATAGGTTGGAGTCTGTAGTTGGATTTCTCTAAGGACCAAAGCGAGCTGAAGCTGTGGCGTGCAAGTGCGCCGACTGAGCTGCATCCTGTGCTCTCCATCCCTTTGGGGAAGGAAGCCTCGCTCCGCTGGCTTGCTATGCTTCCTAGCAAAAAAAGTTAAATCCCAACTTAACTGTATATATTTTCTTCAAAAATGGTGAAGCAATGTTTTCCTACTGAAATGTTATCCCACCCCTCCCTGCGAGGGAGCCTTCGTTTTCATTTTCTTTGAAAAATATACATTTTGTTTCAGCTCCGTCTCTGTCCCGGTCTCCATCTTTTTGCATTTGCAGTTAATTTCCTACTTCAAAGCAAAAAAACAGCAAAGCCTTTGATTTACTAGATTGGCTAAATTTAATATCTTTCCCAGAAACAGTGGTTCAGTGTTTCCTAACAATAAGATCAAATGCTTGAGTGATAGAATTTCCTCACTTCTGACACTCATCAGAACCAGCGCGTTGCATCCAATTTGGTCTCCTCCGTATCCCTGTGGCAAGCTTAGCATAAATTTTTATCCGCTTTAAAAAAATGCTTGTGTTTGCCACACAATGTCCTAAAGCTGCAAGGCCTGCTTCGTGATACGAATAACATGCACAGTTGGACACCTACATTAAGTATGTATGATGAGATCACTTCCAGTAAAATCTTGAAATGCAGTAATGTGAAAAACATCTGGTTGTTGTGCGTTTGATTTAAAGTTGGAAGTCTTGGACAAAGGGACTATACATTTATTAATGAGTTCTGCGCTTTACGGAGGTTTCTGTGGGATTTGCTCATTAGACTTCAAAAGCAGGAAACTTCACAACCTCTTGATCGAAATCAGCTTATTAGACATGAAAAGTAGGAAAATAGGTGATCTCTTGGTGGGATTTATTATTGCATTGTCGGGTTTGGTTGTTGGTTGGTTGTTTTTGTGTTGATTTTCTTTAAGTCTGAGTTCAACATAGTAATTCCCTCCCATAAACCCACCCCTGACACGATGTATGTGCCAAAAACAAAACACACAAAAGATTTGGATATTGGGAATTGGCAACACAAAGCCACAGTGACTCCTCAGCTGGAGATGCTGGTGCATGTACAGGGGTTAAGACCAGAAGAGGGGATCCAGGGGCTCCTGTGGCACAATTCGGTGGCCCTTGCCGAATGTTTAAAGCTGTATGGGGTTGGCTACGTGATGTCCTTTCCCTGAAGGAAGGATGAGGCACCATCTCTCCCATCACCTCTCACCTGGGTTAGTCCCTCCGTGCCCTCGGCAGGGACTGCAGCCTGCTGCTCTGGGCAGTAGAGCAGGAATGACTCGGTGTCTCCCCAGCAAAAAAGGACAGTGTGTCAGTAGCAAGCCTTGGTAACCATGGAAATCCAGCTGTTTAGCAAATTGTAGAGAGGAAAATTCAACAGCGGATGAATTAGAGCTGTCCCTTGGCAGGCAGGGCATAGAAAAGATGGGGGGTTTATTTTTTTATTTTTTTTCTTTTTTTTTTTTTAAAAAAGTATGTATGCTTGTGAAATCTCTCATTTTTTATTCATTACTGACTGTCTGTGATGTGGAAAATGTTTACAGGGGAGTTGTGATCTCTCCCAGGTTTTGTCTGCGGTCCCACCTCGCCTTGCTGAGATGGCCTCTCCTTGCACTGCAGGCACGGGGTGCCCGCTGCCCCCTCCTACTCGCAAAAATGTGCTCTTGGCAGCCCCAAATCCACGTGCTCTGAGGGCAGATCCCAAAACAAGGGGAAAAAGTTGCCGGAAATGCTGCTGAAGGCCAAATCGGCACACAGAGGGGCTGAGGGCGTGAGACCTCATCACAACTGGGTCCCCTCATTCTATATATAGAAACTTTGTATTTGACCTCCCTGTTGGTCTCCTGTTTTGCCCAGTTCTTCCCAGATATCCAGGTGTGGTGTTTTGTTCATTTTTCAAATGCGGAGGCTGTGGTGGCAGATAAACTCTAGACTGAAAAAATCTAAGAAATGTGGATTTTAAGAGAGGAGGGTGTTTGTGAAATAGTTTTGTGGTGTATTCTCTCTGATGCTGCCTGAGGATGCATTTGTTTCTGCGTTTTTACTTGGTGCTGCTGAGGGTTTTGCTGCATTAATCCATAGCGTTTTATAAGCTGCTGTATATTAATATAGAGCATTGTGATTTTAGACCCTTTGCTGTAGAGAAACACTGATGGCAAAGCGATGCAGCTCTGCGTTGTCCTTAGAAAGATGGGCAGCCAACCAAGCCTAATTTAAGCAGTTTATTCTGAAGAACAAGTTGTTGTGATCTTCCCTCAGGCTGCGTTTTGGGGACGCAGAGACACAAATCCCTTGGCTTGGGCACAGTGGGGATAAATAGGAGCGGTTTCCACCCCATGTGCGGTTCCCCGCCAGAAACAAAGGTGTAAACCTCAGGAGTTTTCATAAGCCTCTTCCTGATGGTTTGTTTTTAACTCTGTCTCTTCTGGCTTTTCTTTTTGGGCCCACCATTGTTTGAAACAAGTTGAACCTTGGCTGTGTCCTGGGGCAATGGTTGAGGAAACCTGTCCTCTGGACTTGCAGCCTGTTACAAATGACCAATTACTGGAAAATATTCTTCTAATGAAACTGTCTGTGTACTGTCTGACTCATCTAAAAGCAGACTAGTCACCTCTGATGTTTTAAAAAAAAAAAAAAATGAGGTTAGCCCTATGTATAAATATTCTTTTCAAGTAGCCCCATTACTCTACACATCAGGCATGTTCTGCTGAGCCAGACGTGGGTCGGTTCCCAGGAAAGCACAACCAAGGCACAATAATCCCGGCTTCTATAAAACATCTGCTTTACATTTTCATATAATTTTTGGTACCATGTTGCAAGCATGTATGTGTGTGTTTGTGTGTGTGTGTATATATATATGTGAAAGAATTATGCATTAGCACAGATCAAAAATCCTGCTTATTGCTCTTAATGCCAACATTAGAGTAATTCCACAAACACTTCTTGCATTTCACACACCATTTGTTGCGATCAACTCCATTGATCTTCTTTAAAACCGACCGCACTTTATTTTTCTATATGAAAAAGCTCATGGAGAGATTTATATACAATATTTCTTTATTCCTACAGTTGCCCAAGACTAAGGTACTTAGCAGGAGTACAGAGCAGCTTTGGGCTATATGGAATCATTTCTCTTTGTGTAATACCAGTGAAGTCCTCTAATTATTTAAGAGCTTGCAGGGTTTACAAATTTCGCTCAAATTCCTCACATCAGGCTCTTCACTTGCTTTTTCTTTTGAAAAACATGATAGCCCTTGGAAGAAAGGGAAGTGTTTCTTATACAAAAAGAGAAATCTGAGCTAAGGCTTTGTAGGAAATTTTTTTCGATGAGTGTCTACCAGACTAGATTTCACAATTCCTACACTTTTGACTTTGCTTCTGCTCGCTCTACCTTTTTTTTTTTTTCTTTTTTTTCCTTTAAGTGGAAAGGACATTCTCCTCCTCCTGCTTCTGCTTTTTACAGTCTAAGCAGAACATGAGGCAATAGGACCGGGGACTTACGTTAATGCCAGACTTTCCCAAATGGGTAGAAGAAAGGGGAAAGTCAAATTCTACCTGTCAAAAAAAGAAAAAATGCAAAAACCTCAGTGAAGATGCCCAAGGGATCTGAGGCAGTGCGTGTTCCAGCTACTCAACTACCATCGGTGCGTGTGGACTGGCGAGCGCCAGTGAGGCACCTCCATTCCACGGTGCTGCTGGTTTGTTTGTGTTGGCATTTCCAGTATTGGTGCTGCTGGGATTATTAGTGTTGGGATTTACAGTCTGGAGAACCTGCTCGTAGTGGAGAGCACGGGCTTGGCCTGGGCTTGCCGACAACTAGATGTAATAGGATAACTCCAGCTATTGCATGGCAAGAAGCAGCTGTAATATTTTCTTTCCTCTCCTCACCGCTCGTGCTAACCCTGCTGATTTCATCCTCCCACGTGTCAGACCCAGGGCTTCAGCCTCAGTCCCCTCCACGCCTCCGCCTGGGAATGAGAAGGAGCCCTGGAGAGCAGCGAGGAGCCTACGGTAGGTACTGGGATGCGGATGAATCACGGCCTGCGATTATGTCAGACTCCACAATGTGTTTCTCATTTGCTGAACTAAGGTTTTTGTGAGACAATAGTGCAGTGTGTGCTGGGTAGAAGGCAAGAGAGCTGGAGGACAGTGGGGGAAGCCAGAGCACCAAGAAATAAATAGCCCATGGTAGGTATGGACCCTGCCTCCTTTTCTAAGTTTTAGTTTAAAATCGGTCGCTTAAATGGCGTTAGACTTACCCGTCTAGTAAAAGCTGTATTGCCACACATCCCCCTTTCTTTCTTTAGGCTACTTAGAGCCTGCCAAGGTTTAGAGGGGAAAAAAAAAAATCTTTAGTAACCATTCCTAAAAACTAATAGTCAATTATGTAATGGAGCCGGTCATTAATCCATTAATCATAATATATGGTCACTTTGGGCTCTTGCTGCTCCAACCAAGGAAACCATTTACTTGGTGGAGGTTATTGGCCATATTTTCAGTCCTGGGCATGTGCTGTGGTGTGATGCAAACCTGGGGGGCCATGATGAGGACCTCCCCAGGGCCACCAGACCTGGTGATCGGCTGCCCCAGGCCGCGGAGCAATCGCAGCCACCAGAGGACTCCCCACGCATGGAGGCTCTGATGTAAACCCTTCACATAAATCCTCCAGTGCTCATACTGCCTTTTTTTTTTTTTTTGAACTGACTATTTTGTCTAAAAGCAGTATAAAGTTACTGGAAAATGAATAACCACTGTTACAAGTGTCAGAGCAAAAGATTTGCGGAGCACTCTGCTCCCTGCTTCCACCTGTCTCGTTTTTCGCTCTGGTTTTCTGTCCTTCCATCCCACCTCGCTCCCCAAACTGCAGCCAATGCCTGGAGGAGGCTGAATTTTCTGGACTGACCGTATCATTTACTGGAAAATAACTGTGTGGGTTTCTCCTCTGTGGGGAGGAATAAGGTTTAATTTGTGTTTTTTCACCATACTTGTCTGCACCTCAGGAGAAAACTGGGTTGCAGTTAGACTCGGAGATTTTTGCTCTCCATCACTGAGGTGAGCCGTGGGAGGAAGAGGAAGAGGAGATGGTGGTGGCAGCAGCCTGAGATGTATAGGAGGGAGTGACTGGGAGGCATTTGGGGGCAGGTCTGGGTGAGTGCAGACTTGGGGAAGCACAAGGCTCCAGGCAAAGGAGAAGTGCTGTTGTATTAGCATTTTTCCAAATTTCCTTGGGGAAAACATGAAGCACCCTACTTCTGAGTGCCCAGTGACTGCGTGTTAACGTGCTGGGAATGAGAGATGGGTCTCGTTTTGGAGAGAGCCAGTGCTCCTTTCCTAAGGTCAAGGATGTGATGATAGTGGAGGGAAAAAGGGAAATAAATCATCACTGGGAACTGCGTGGGTGGCAAAGAGCTGAGTCAGCACTTGCGGGCTCGCTGACAAACGGAGCTGCATCTTCTGGTGGTTTTATGTGGGGAAATTTGGAGAACTGGTTCTCAAGCAATGCTCCCCTGGGTTGGCTGTGGTGGACTCACATGGATGACCTGAATCTGGGAAGAATTCCGCCTCCAGCTGCGTTTCAAATGGGTATGATGTGAGCCATCCTCTGCAAAACTGGTTGAGGTGATATCGGTATGTTCTTTTACAGCCCACACTTGTGTTGGTTTGCAATCAAACCTCCTTGTTTGGGATTTTTGCTGAGTTGCTCTGTTTTCTGCTTCACCCACTCACAGTACATTGCTGCAGAAGTGATGCTGATGTGAAACCAGCTTCAGCACCAGGTACAACGTCTCCATCCACAACAGATCTGCAGCATAAAGAGGTGAGCAAAGTCTTTCTGGTTTATCTAGCAAATATCTGGTGCTTGTTATGTGGCTACATTCAGGAGTACGGTTTCCAGAAGTGTTTGCTAACCTTCCCTGGTGCTTTGGGTGTCCGGATCAGGCACCTCAGACCCGATCTCTGAAGGTCCTGCTGAACAGGCACAGGAGGATCCAACCCAGGCCATGGGCTGGATTCTGTACAGGTCAGTGTTGAACCCATAAGCAAGGAATGAAGCTCCAGAAGTTGAACCTTTCACCCTGTCAACTTGGGAGAGATTTGCCCAGATGATTTACATTAATTTTAATGGAAACTGTGCACAGAAACCACAAGCTTAAATCAGGAAGATTATGTCAAAAGAGCAGACTTTACGTTCATAAATCCAAATGACAGACTCCAAGTTGCTTTTTCTGCTCACTGCAAAGAACTCATCACTGTTTTCAACTTCTTAAAGCTGACACAATGCCCAACCTTCATGGGGATCAAGTTTTGAAATGGTTTTCATGATTCAAAGGATAAAGAAAGAAATCTCCCCAAGTAGGGTCATGTTAATAAGCAGCTACACTAAAAGAGCCGTTCTCAGAGACTTCAGGACAAGTTTTGGTTTGGCATCTCACTGCGGCCTCTGAGCCAAGGTGGGACGAGCTGCTGAATATCATTTCCTTGCGGTGGTGTGGTTGGGAACATGGCAAAGGATGTTGCATCAGTCCATCCCAGCAAGGAGACTGGCACTTTCCATGGAAGAAACAGCCTTTCCTGGCTAGCTGCACTTTTAAAATTCCATCGATTAACTGAGATAAAAGAAGGAGAAAATGCAAACGTCAGGGATCATCACAATGGATAGTAGTGATTTTATTATTTTTTTTTCTTGAGGATCCTTTTAGCTTGGAAAAGTGCCTCCTGAAGCTTGGAAGGAGCTGGGAGCATAAACCAAATCAAACATAGCAATTACAGGGGGATTAAAATGCGCTCAAAGAAGGGTGTGAAATTGAATGTATTGAAACAGGTTGAGAAAACCATGATGTGTCTTTGGGCTAGCAGACAGGAAAGGACCTGGCTTCCAGGCTTGGAGCCAAAAAATCCTATTGCATCCTGTGCTTGAGAGAATCCCTTGACACGCAGCTCCTGGCCTTCTCCATTAGGCAGATGGGAACATCACCACACAGCTCTTCTTGCTTAGAAGAAAAATAGCCAGATTTCCCTCTCTTCTCTCCTGACCTGCTCCCAGAAAGCCCTCCTACCTGCTTGTTTTTTTCCAAAGCCATCCTGACCTTGGTGTCTGCTCAAGTTCATACCTGGCAATGCCGGCACAGAAAAAGCACTAATGCCACTGAGCTTTTGGAGAACCTCATGGCCTGGCATTTGTCAAACCCCACAGGTTTTGCATCCAGGTCTGGAACTTGTTTCTTCTCTGCAGATCCTAAAATGCTTCCACAATGTAGTACCTTGTGCTTGATTTGCTGGTGGTGGCGTTTGGAGAGCTGAGAGCAGCTCTTAATAGCGATGAGAGCGAGGAGCTCATCATGAGCCATCAGGCAGCAGCTCTGTTCCTGGAGAAGGAAGAAGAAACCCTCCCTGAAAAAATCTGCTTTCAGAGCTTTCTTGTGGGGGAAGAAAAAGCTTTTCTGCCAGGAAACAGTAGCCATCGCTAATGAACAGGGAGCAACATGTCATTAGGCTCTTGTCAATGACTGACGTGTTTGTGGCTCTGGACATCTGGAAGGGATTTAGCAGAAAGGTCTGGTTCCTGTGACACCGCTGATCTCCCCGGCTGATGGATTCAAAGAGAATGAGGTAGGAGGAGAAAAGAAAAGTGAAGAGCCAAGGGCTCAGTCTTGCCACATGTGTGAAGTAAATAAAGAGCCTGCTTCGGAAAGAAGGTAAAGAACCCAGCTCTGCAGCATCAACTGCTTTTGCTTGCTCTTCCCTTCTCCTGTTGTTTATCAGAGGAGACTACAATTCACTGAAAGCAAAATATGCTCAGCCCTGAAGAGGTTTCTGCAGAGTAGTAGGAGCTCAGGGACTGTTCCCAGCCACCTTCCCCTCTTGGACTGAACATTCAGGGCTCAGTGATGTTCATCCTGGGGAGGTGGTGAGCACAGTTTGAAGTAAACCCCAAACCACCAACTGGCACAAACTCTCATCTAGACTTTGTGAGTACCTTTGAGATTCAGCCTGTGACCCTGCCTTTGGCCCAGCAACCTTGTGAATCTGCTCAGTGGCATGACCCAAGCAGGCCCCATCGCTGACCTGAGACAAACGTGAGAGTCCTCCTGCTGCTTCAGACACTGGGGAGAGATGCAGAAACCCAGAGGTTTTAATTGTTGGTTTCATTTTGGTGCGACGTAAACCCCAAGACTTCTGGAAAAAGCTGTACAGAACAAGAGAGACTTCCCAAAACTAAATCTGGTGGCTGGAGCTCACCTGGAGTGTTGGAGACCCGGGATCCCCCCTCGGGAAGCACTTGGCCACAGGTAAACGGGCTGTCCCAAGTTAGTCACGCTCAGAAGCTACTCAATCTTATAAAATTGTAGAGCCAAAGGCTGATTCAGAGACATGACTTTCCAACCCCCTTGATTACTTGGCTGTCAGGTTCCTCTGAGAGCAACCTAAATTTCATCTTGTCTGAGGTTTGGGAAACTTCCCAGTTGAAAATGCAGCACACGATATGTTGGTTGTGCTCTTTCCCTTGGTTCAGTCCTGCTTGAGATAACCTTGTCCCTAGACACGGTGCTGATATATGTTCTGTGCTGATGAGCAACATATTATAAGTTATTTCACTCAATATCACACAATATTTGGAATATTATCAGCTGCATGGCACACTTCTCTTTCTGTAAGGAGAAAATTTAGGAATATAGCTTGTCTGCGTGTTTAATGTGCCGTCCTAAAACATGCCATTGGATGTCTCGTGATTTTGAGATGGTCTTTTTTTAGTACCTTCTGGGTTAAACTAACAAGGGTCTGTCCAGGAGCCATGAGCCAGTCTGTTAGCTCAGACCTCAGCAGGATTCAGATGCAATTCCTAATTTGGACAATTCCCGATCCAAACAATCCTTGGAGGAAAAAGGCCAGGGATTTCCCCGGTTCTTCAGTCTCAAGTGTAAATCACCAAAGGCCAGTGAAAGGCTAATGAGCAACCCAGAGATACCTCAACCACCTAAAAAACTATTCCTGGCAGTAATCACCTCAGAGAATCTTCTGATGACCTTTAAAGAACCGATTTATCTTATTTTCATTTCACTTTTGAGAAGAGTTTCTGTTTAAAGGACTTTTCAGGGAGCATGGCAATTGGTATTTTGACAAGTTCTGAAAATTCAGAGTGACAGGTGCCCAGTGTCGGTGCTGGAAATTTCATGTTGCTCCCTGGTAGCCGTGTTGTGCTCTGGAGCAAGTCTGTGTGGATGTGCGTGGATGCACATCGTGTCCCTAAAACCCTGTGCATTGCTCTCGGCAAGCTCCAGGCAGGGAGAAACGTGCTCCATCTCCTACCTACCTGATCTGGCTTCCAGAAGAAAAAAAAAAAAAAAATAAAGTACCATTCGGGATTAAACAGCCATGACCTCATCCCGGGAGTTTCGCATTGCTGTGAGGATTAGGACCATATGACTGGAAAGCCTGTCTGATAAATGTTTGTTTCTGCTCATGGAGGAAACGTCTCTCCCGCAGCAGCTGGAGCGAGAGAGCGGAGCCTTCCCGCTTCTCCCGGGCTCTCGCAGCCGGAGCGGACTCCTGGCGTGAATTACCCCATCCCTCCGCTATAATAAAAGAGAAAAGCAAGTGTGTCTGCTCGCCAGCTTCAGAGTCGGAGAGTGATGAGTGCGGCCGGTGCCAAACCATTGTGAAAAGCAGACTTAGAAGAATTAAAAACTAATAATGAAGAAATTAGTCTGTCCTGATTTTGCTATGACTGCCAGACTAATCCTACTGGAATCCTCCCAGGACAGAGCATCGCTTACTCACTTTCTCAGTAGCTGGCAACTCTGCTTTTTAAAAGTAGGGGTGGAAACAATTCTGATTTTTAAGAAGCTCTTTATTTGTAGTGGGGGTTTTGCTTCATTTGAATTCCAGATTTGCAGGCACTTGGGGCTAAAACTAATACAAAGTCCTATTGTACCACACGAAAGAAATCACTTCTCTGATTCCTCCCAAAAGGATTCAGCCCAAAGCTGAGTTTCTGTTTACCTTGCCTGAGTGAGGAGCACCACTGAAATCAAGAGGTCAGTTTGAGTAAACAAAAGGATCGGGGTTTGGCCCAAGGTATCTTGTAGCACATTGTAAAGCGTCTCCTATAAAAACCCCCATCTCCAGTTTCTCTCTGCTTTGAGATGTCCAAGTCCTGGTGCATGTTCAGACATCTTCCATGAGACCTCTTCCCACACCTGCACCTCTTGTAAAAAGCAATAAACCTACGTGCCTGTGAACGTCAGAAATGCGCGTACGTCGTGCTGGATAAACCTGTACATGCCTCTTTCACTACTGGACTGAAACCGCTCCTTATATTTTATGGAAAATAAACTACGTGGACCTGGCTAGTCGTAGAAGGGATTTATCCAGGAACACATGTCTGTACGTTGAGCTTGCATAACGAAGGTAATTATTTTCCATTCAGCTCTCCTCGCACATCTTGCAATATTCGTTCTCGGCAGCGGTGAGGAAACGGATCCAAACTGTTCCAGCTCTGCCTGGCCCTTTATCAAGGAGCCTTTACAAGCACCGTAGATGATATTACTAAATCATTCCCTCTTAGAAACGATTACTAGCCTTGTCAAGTTATCTACTCGGTCGTAACTACACAACCACTAGGGCTAAATTAAGCCATACGTCCCCTATAATTCCTCCCAGTGATGATGAACTCGCAATACCTAATCGAGGACTATGTGTCCATCTGGTTTGGGGATTTGTGTATGTGGATGTACACAGAAATGCTTCAGAATCACGGGATCAGATGAAGCTCTGCTTGGCACATGTCCCTTCCAAAGCAGACTATGGTCAATGGGATGTCTCCACTTGAGTTTTCTAGGCATGAAGAAGCAACAGGTAAAAGGTCAAATCCAGACATGGAGTAGCTGATAGGGTATATAATCCCCTTCTGTGTGCAGAGTCTCGAAGCTGAAGGAAAGCCTGAGAAGGTCTTCTGCTGCTGCCGCCAGTGTGATGCCAGCAGGAGAGGATGGTGAGTGGGGTTGTTGAGTGCAGCTGATGTGTGGGAGAGGGACAACCACCCTTTCTGGAGCAAGTCAGCCGTAATGTCAAACTTCACCTAGCAGAAAGTGGTCCAGGAGTGTGTAAGTGGATTTAATCCATCCTAACAGCTCAGATCATCTAGTCCATCTCCCCACCCCAGGGCTGGCTCGGCGCTAGCTCTCCTCCCAGCAGATGCCTGTCCAAGCTGTTACTGAAAGCAAGATGGGAGTTTGCTCAGCTTCCTCCCTCCCAGCCGTCCGGACCCTCTCTGATGTCAGATCTGTGCTCACACAGAAGAAGGGTGATTGCCGGGTCCAAGCACTTGGTCTGGTGAGTGATGGGACAGGGCTGTGCCTCCTCAGTGGTGGCCTGGTGCAAGACATGACTGGGTATGTTGTGGGATGTCCCTCTAGTGTCACTGAAATTTGTTCTCCCTTCATTAAAAAGGGACAGATTTCTTTATTAGGCCCTGATTTTCCTACAGTTTGTTACTGCTCGGTTGGTCTTCTGTCCTGCACTTTATGTACCTGTTTCACCTGGGTGCTTGAGAAGGCTGTTGTCTGAAGAAAAAAACACCCAGCATTTGTATAATTTTGCAGAACTGGGATATCAGCGACGTGCAAATGCTATGTGAAACAGCTACCAATCAATTTTTTTTAAATTATTATTACTATTTTAGGCTCTTTCTCCTCTTAGATGCAGCATCTCTTGGTGCTGATGAGAGTGTGAATCAAACAAAGCATTGTTTTCCAAACAATTTCTTGACTTCCCAGCACTTTGCAATTCTAAATATTTTTTAAATGCTCCTAATTGTGAGAGCCACAGGTTTGTATAAATGCTCAGGTTTACTTCAGGAATATGGATAGTGTGTTGCAAAATGTACAATAGGGACCACGCTTGCACTTGCATGATCTAATGTCTCTTTTCCTCTGCTTCATCAACGCTGCATGAAACGTATGGAGAGATGGTCGTGCAGAGCCCCCGTGATCAGTAGGTAACGACCACCTTGCCATTTTGGGTGTAGGGTATTAAAATCCTGCTGAAGATACGATTTTGCTGAGATACAGAGGGACTTTTAAAGGTTGATCTTGCAGTCAGTGTTTTGTCATGCTTTCGGTGAGCTGAATTTCATCCAGAGCCTGTAGGCTACCAGGAGCAACCTTCTGGCCACGCATCTCCAGTTACGAGACGGTCTACTGACATCATGTAGTTTCTGTATCTTTTTGGCAGGCGATGGTTTCTTCTGCCTGTTCCATTTAACTGAAGTTAACAAGTACCTTGGTTTTTCGGTTTGACATGTTGTTTTTTTTTTTTTTTCTAGGAAGTTCCAATATATCATAATAAACTAAATGAATTCAGATTTCAAAGCTTAGCATCCCAAAATAACAGTCTGTTGTAATTTGGCTCAGGATGTTCAGACGTTTGCTCTTTTCCTGCATTACAAGGTGGCCTAGGGCCAACCTCAGCAGATTACCGCACTGACGTTGGGCGCCTATCAGACCTTTAAATCAGTTGAAGCAGGCCAGAAAAAACTTGCTTTTATCCATTTTAAGGTCTGTGGACTCCGCTCGTCGAGTGGTTTGCTTCTCCACTGATGGCACAGACTTTTCCATGGCTTATGCAGCTATGTGTGGAAATGAATACTCCCAGAAAGATATGTCAGAGTACGATGTCTTAGGGTTTTTCTACTTCATTGCTGGCTTGCTGAAAACAAGAAGATAAATTGCAGGATAAGAAATGGAATGAGAACACGAGAGAGCTAGGAATGCCTTGTGGGAGCTGTTTTCTATCTCTTTTTTTCTTTCTCGTATATGGATGATATGACTAAGTGACACTGAATTATTCCCTCAAAGTTGAATCGTTACTTCTTGTGACTTCCTGCTCTGTAATTTTACCGTATCATATATCTGCAATATGGGGTGGGGGGAAGGAGGGGAAAATAGAAAACAGATGAGGGGATATCAACTTGGCCCCAGAGCACTACTCGTGAGCTTCAACGGGTTTACGTTGTGTGTGTGCCTGCCTGTCGGCGTATGGGAGAGAATCGGCAGCGCAGAGGCATTCTTAAAAAGATTTATCTCCAAGTATCTACTGTGGGAAGATAATTACAAGCTTATACGATGAGGTAAGAGAGTTGTTTTGTTTATCCCAGAGAAGATAAAGCACATATTTCTTCCATCACAATGATATATTAAAAGGAAGCAGAATATTGTGGGTAATTGCTTTTTTGGCCAGCGCTCCTCGAGGCCTCCAAGGACAGGACGACGAGGTGCCTTTTGAAAGCTCAAAGCTCTCAGAGGGCAGCTGCCCTGTGTAAACGCTTGAGGAGAGGCAGTTTAGCATCACTCAGGGTGGATTAATTTGGTCAAACCTAACAAGACATCCAGCAATAATTTCACCTTTAAGCAGAAGAGAGACTCAACAGTAACCACCCCCGATTTCCTTCAAATAGCTTTTTGGGGGATGTGTCAGAATTGGGCTTGTGCTGCCTTCACCGTGGAGCATCGTGGCTCCTCCTGGGCAAACGCGTGGTGTGTGAACTGCTGGGTGCCCAGATTGTAGCTCGGGATGAAGGCCCCGTAGGGATGCTGTAGACTGAGGAACTGGCAGAGCTTCGTGCCTTTTGAGAGGGGTAAGTTGGCTGTGCCACAACAGCAGGGAGTAGGAGGCTTGCACTTGCTCAGGCTCTAATGAAGCACTGCTCATATCACAGAATCATAGAATGGTTTGGGTTGGAAGGGACTTCTCAAGGTCATCTAGTCCAACCCCTTTGCAGGGAGCAGGGACATCTGCAACTAGAGCCGGTTGCTCAGAGCCCCAGCCCAGCCTCCCCTGGAATGTTGCCAGGGATAGAGCATCAACCCCCTCTCTTGGCAAACTGGGCCAGGATCTCACCACCCTAAGTATATAAAATATCTTCCTTCTCTCTAGTCTAAATCCCCCCCTCATTTAGTTTAAAACCATCACTCCTTGTCCTGTCCCAACAGGCCCTGTTAAAAAGTCTATCCTCTTTCCTTTAAGCACTGGAAGGCCCCCAGGAGGTCTCCCTGGAGCCTTCTCTTCTCCAGGTTGCCCAAGCCCAACTCTCCCAGCCTGGCATCCCAGCAGAGGGTTCCAGCCCTCCCAGCATTGCTGGGGCTCCTCTGGCCCCGTTCCAACAGCTCCCTGTCTCTCCTGGGCTGGGGACTCCCGAGCTGGAGCCAGCCCTGCAGGGGGGGGTCTCCCCAGAGCACTGGGAGCCAGAGGGGCAGGATCCCCCCCTGGCCCTGCTGCTCACACTGCTTTGGATGCCTCACACTAAATTTGACAGCCAAAGCATGTTTAATTTTTGCTGCTTTCTACTTTTCTCCACTCTTCCTCCTCCAAACACTACCTTGATTTTTATTTTAGTCTGAATGTCCACCATATGTCACATCTCTAAAGGGCCAGACAGGCTCTTCTGAGGTTTCAAAGACAGCTCCTGCTGCCTGCCACTATTGCAATTGCTGACCTGGACGTTACCATGTGGAATAATAACACTTAGCACATACAGAGGGCCTTTTGGACACAGTTTTGAGCTGAGTTGGAACATAAATCCCACGAATTCCCCACCGTGTGCGGCGGAGGCAAGCGGGATTAGTTCTCTTCCTTTTTCAGCAGGGTCTGGACACATCACATGGCGCTGTCTACGAAGGGAAATGAAGAGGATTATGTGATCTTTATTTACAAGAGTGATGTGTGAAAGCAAGAGCGTGGTGTGAAGGAGCATCTGCCACATCATTAACACATAAGACATGGAAAGAAGATCCAAAAGGCGAGTGCGGGAGCATTTGGGGTGAAGAAGTTGTTCAAAAAAAGACCTTAAAAAGACACAGAAGAGAAATCTTTTCCCTTGACGTTAATCCAGTTGGAGAAAACAGATAACAAAGTGGGAGTGTGGGATGAGATGGGATCTATGTTTTATATCAATATATTAACAGGCTCATGGTTAAGGTTATTTTCCAAAAAATAACCCATTTCTCCACTGTCCTCCTTACCCAAGCCAGGTATGAACCTCTGGCTGCCAGCGCTGCTGTCACCAGGGAATTTTTTTCTGTGATATTCTGATTCCATCTATCGGGATTTATTTCTTTATTTGTTTAAGCTCCATTTGTGCCAGAGCTGCTCAGATGCTGCCGCGTCCCACGCAGGGCTGTGCCTCCAGCCACGGCAGCGATCCCTCCGCCAGGCATTTCACCAACACCCTGAGAGTAAAGTGAAGGAAGAATCACGTGTTTTATTCTGAATAAATTCTGCTGAGTTTAAAACAAGAGCGCAACAAAGATTCCCAGAGGTATTTTCAGTACTTTTGTTCAGAGTATGAAAACAAGAGCGAAGGCGAGTCTGGGGAAAAAAAAATCCGACCTGAAATCGCCATTAACTAGAGCTTGAAATGAAATGAAGACTCAGCCCGTTACAGGGATGTGGGTTTTACCAAATGTCACTATAACTTTTCATTCTGGCAATGATTGCTTCTACTCTTATGAGGATGGTAGAAATATATTATGGCAGGCAAATATAAACCCCCTTTTAATTCTGTGCTCTTGATTATTTCTCCTGAAGCTCTTACTAGTGAGGTGGAAAGGTGTTTTTTGTCTAGAAACTCTCCTTCTGGCCTTTCTGTGCAGCTCAGAGAACAAAGTAAAAAATATTTATAGTTTTAATGATTCAGTAATTTCAACTTTCAGATTTGTTTATACAGGAAAAGCTTTTTAACTCATAGATGTTTATGATTGCTAAAGATTTCTTCGTTGTGGCTTAGGGTTCGCCTTACGATCCTGCCCTTGCAGTGGAGCAGCTGTTATTTCTGCTTCTTGCTTACTCTGAAATGTGTATAGAAGTGTCTGCTTGTGTAAGTGCAATTTTCTACGGGATTGATTTTCGAGTATTTGGATGAGTGTGCAGAGAGCCCACTGCCCGTGGATTTCATTTCAAAACTAAACATCTGCCTGAAAGCAGAGGTTAAAAGCAGTGCAACCCAAAGCAGTGGTCAGTCACAAATAGGTCGGTCACAGTCTGGTAGCCTAAGATATTTGGCTATTTCTTTGCAACAGCTCTCAAACAGCTTCGCAGAAGCTAATTGAAAGCTTAGCCAGCACAGAGAGTCCTGCTGGAGAGGAATAATGAATAAGGATGCACTGGAGAAGAACGAGGAGGCAGCAGGACTGGGAGGGAGGGGTGGGGAGGAAGGAAACCAGCAGTGGTAGATAAAAGCAAGTGAATTTGCCCACAGGCTTTGTGGGAGATACTTTTCCATGTGAGGTCTCTGCCGCCCGACTGGTAAACGCACCGGCTCTGCCTGAGCACCCAGTGTTTTCCCAGGCAGCCTTTGCCTTGTTCTGTGCATTTCTGCACAACAAATCCCGACTTTTTTGGGGCAGGAGAAGCAGCGTGTCACTCAGAGGAGCCGAGATGTGTGCTGGTGATGGGTGCAGGAAGGTGGTGGAGCTGCCCCATCCCTCCCTGCTCTCAGCCCTGACCCCTCACAGTCACTTGTCCCTCCTCCCCCACCACTTGCTTGTCTCCAGCAAAACACTTCACTGGGGGCAAAAAAAATCTTTGACAAGTTCATTTCCAGCATTTTGGGTTCAAAAAACTTCTGCTGACCACAGTGCGGGGTTTGGTGTCTTGGGGACATCAACCCTTGTTTTGGACAATTGTAACGGGAACGTGGTGATCCTGGTGAACTGACCCTAGGACAGGCAGTCCTGTGCTCCTGGGGAAAGATGCTCTTCTGAGGATCTGGAGTTCCTGCTCCTTGTGGGTGTCCAAGAGAGAAGCTCACAGCTTTATGAACCAGCTGTGTGAATGAGAGGGACCTTACCTTTCCCGAAGTGACAGTCTAGCACGGGGGAGACAAGGCAGGAGCCCGTGCTCAAGTGCTTGGTCCTGCCACCACACGAGATCTTTGCCGTTCTTCGCAGAGAAATTGCAAGCAGCTGCTGTTTTCAGAGGACTCAGAAATTGGCAATGCCTCTGCTGTGATCTCCCTCCTCTCTTTGTTTCACTTTTCAAGAACTTTAAGCCTTTCCCCGGCCATAAATTAATATAGCTGGCAGAGGAGGGAATTTTAAGGCTCATTCCCTTCTTGGGGCCGTGGGGTCTAACGCTAACTCTTGCCTGGAAAAGTTCATGTCCATCAGATCGGGCTTCACAGCCCTAAATTCTTTCCCAGAGCCAGGGAACCAACTCACTGCTTTCTGGGGAGAGTGTAGATCACTCCTCTCTGTTAGACAGAGCACTGGAGGCACTCATAAAATACCTCCATTTTACAAAGGTGTAGCTGAGAAAGGCTTAGATTAAGCAATACCTAAGAGGGTTCAAATCCTCACTTTTTTCTCAGGAAGATCCAAAATCTCTATTTCTTGTCTTTTAGGCTGGAGTGATGAACCTTCACAGGTAAGACTTCATGATTTACCTACTTAGACGGAGGCAGGAACGAGGCAGTCCTTGGGGAGAGGAAGCCCGACAGAGGAACGGTTTTGTGTATTTTTATCCCAGAAGTGTTAGTGCTGTTTACAGTAATCAGATTTATTTACTGCGGTGAAAAAAACCCAACCAAATCTTTGTAAATTCAAAGTGTTTATTATTGCTAAAGATTTCTTCTGTTTGGCTCGGTGGCTGCTCACTGGATACGTTTCAGTTCCCGTCCTTCGCTGAGCAGCTGCCCTTTCTGGCCACTGCCCTGTCAGTGAAGCCACAGGAGGGTTTTGGAGAAGTCTGTCCCTAAGGGCCAATGGCCACAAAGGACCCCTTCTGCTTCCCAGGAGGATTAGACTCGGTGATCTTAAAGGTTGTTTCCAACCTAAACAATTCAATTATTCTATATGATTCTATGATTTAAGGAAGAAAGAGCCCTTCAACTTTGATGTCAGTTCAGCCAGAGCAAATCCATTACTGGAATGCTGCAGTGAGTCAGGTTAGATAAACTGGGGGCCACGTGACTAGAATCTTCCCTGCCCCTTTCTGCATGAGGAACCTCAGTTGTTTGTCATTTGTCCATGTTTTGGCCTCTTTGGGACTTGGACGTGGCCTCTCTCCCAGGAATCCCTCGGTGATGAGCACAGTGACAGCCCCAAGTGAGGGTTTCCCTTCTCTGCTGCTGTTGCCTTCACAAGCACTGGACATGACTCTTTGTTCTTGGTTGGAATGGAGCTTTCCCGTGTAAGTTGTTAGGATGGCTGTGATGCTAGGCCTGGTTCCAGGGCCAGGCTGGCTCCAGGCGGCCTGTCCCACCAGCCACAGTGGGACAGTTCGTTTGTGTCTGTGACCTTTCAGAGCAATGGAGTGACATGTGGCTCACTGCCAAACTCACCTCTGGGATGACCTGGCCAAGGGAGCACGTTGGTGGCAGCCTTATTGTTCCTGTGTTGGTTTAAAACAGGGAGAGGGACTTAGATTTCTAGGGGCATGTGTTGATAGGACAAGGAGCAATGGTTTTAAACTAGAGCGGGGTAGATGTAAATTAGATGTTAGGAAGAAGCTCTTTACTATGAGGGTGGCAAGACACTGGAATGGGTTACCAAGAGAAGCTGTGGATGCCTCATTCCTCGAAGTATTTAAGACCACGCTGGATGAGGCTCTGAGCAACCTGATCNTGGCGCACCCGGCGCTGCTCCTGGCCCTGGCCCTGGGCCTCGCCGCCGCAGCCAAGTCCCCATACCAGCAAGTCCTGCAGCACAGCCGGCTCCGCGGCCGGCAGCACGGGTAAGCAGCACCGGGGAAAAACTTTTTTTTCCCCTGCTTTTGCCCAAATCCCGGTGAGAACGGGCGGCCCCGCGGTGGGGGAGATGCTGCTCGGAACCGGCTCCTCCTTCCCCGGGCACCGCCCGGCTCCCGCCCTCGNTGGCTCCAGGCGGCCTGTCCCACCAGCCACAGTGGGACAGTTCGTTTGTGTCTGTGACCTTTCAGAGCAATGGAGTGACATGTGGCTCACTGCCAAACTCACCTCTGGGATGACCTGGCCAAGGGAGCACGTTGGTGGCAGCCTTATTGTTCTTGTGTTGGTTTAAAACAGGGAGAGGGACTTTTTCTAGGGGCATGTGTTGATAGGACAAGGAGCAATGGTTTTAAACTAGAGCGGGGTAGATGTAAATTAGATGTTAGGAAGAAGCTCTTTACTATGAGGGGGGTGAGACACTGGAATGGGTTACCAAGAGAAGCTGTGGATGCCTCATTCCTTGAAGTATTTAAAACCACGCTGGATGAGGCTCTGAGCAACCTGATCTAGCAGGAGGTGTCCCTGCCCATGGCAGGTGAGTTGGAACAAGATGATCTTAAAGGTCCCTTCCAACTCAAGCCATTCTCTGATTCTATGAAACCAGCAATGGTTTTAAAATAATTCAGAAACCTCTCAACACATGTGACCCCTGACAGCGCTGGAAGATGCTGGGAGGGGGCTGTGATACCAGCGGGCACTGGGAGGGTGCCAGGTGAGGCAACATGGGGTGGCATTCAAACAGGCTGTGGAGCAGGGCTGTTCTAGGAAAGCTGCCTGGAGCGGGAGTGCAGGGGGAGGCACAAAGTGGCTGAGATCGTTGGGACCCCTGGAGTGCGTCGCTCCAGCTGAGTCCCGACTGGGGGGCATGGGGATGGAGGAACTAAAGTCCAGAAGAAGTAGTAAAAGCGACTGTGGATGAAAGGCTGAGCTGGAAGGGAGGGTGGAGGACACCCCTGGCCTCTTTCTGCTCCAGCAGCAGCGGGGCTGTGAGGTACGAACGGCCCGGCAGACGGGCGAGTGGGTGGGCGGACGGACGGGCGGATGGATGGGTGGGCGGATGGATGGATGCCCTTCCCGAGGGGGCGGCCCCCTCTCCTCTCTCCCCTCCCTCCCTCCCTCCCTCCTTCCAGGCCGGGCGGNAGGAGGTTGCCCGGCTCTGGCCTCGGGGGAGGCTCCGGCGGGGTCCTGGCTTCCTGGGTAACGACTTTGTCTTTTTTTTTTTTCCTTTGATAATGACTTTATCTTTCATCCTCAGATATCTTTTTTTTTCCTTCTGCTCCTGCTAACTTTCCTAATTTCTTTCAGGATGCTTAATGTTGCAGATGTCATTTTATACCCCTCAGTGATTCTTTATATTTCTATCCCTGTTAAAGAAAAGGGGGAAAAAAGAATCCCCAGATTGTGAACGGTTAAACATTTGGTGGAAGGAATTCTTTTCGTGAACTTACAGAAAAAGAAAGAAAATGAGTTCAATGGCAGAGAAGTGTCTCTGGAGCGAGCACCGACTTTGACTTGACCCCCCACAGTAAGGCTTGAAGGTTTTGATGACGAAAGTAATCACTTAGTTACTCATAAACCTTCCAAGATAAGGGATAGCAAAAAAAACTCAAGTGTGTGTAGACAGACTTCTCTTGCTATGTGGACGATATGTTACAGACTGAGTAGTTTGTGTCTTTGTTAATAGGTAGAAAACTAACCCGATGTTAGTGGTTGTTCCCACTGTTTCTAAATTTTATTGGGAATTAAGAAGGGTGAAAGGACGACAGACCTTTCAGCTGGCTTCTGTCTCTCGGGAGGGTGACACTGATTGAACTGTAGCTTCTATTTACATGGCTCACTGAAGGCAGGGTCACGAAATACATTATCTGGCAGGGATCTGAGTCAGTATTGATGAAAAGGCATTTGCTGTTTATAGGTCTAGTCTCAGGTACAGAATCCTACAGGCAAATTCTGAGCTGATGTCCATTTGTAAAATCTCAGTAATGAAAGACAGACAGTAATTTCCATATAAATACAGTGAGTTTTGGTCTTCATCTCTACATAATCTGAAACTAAGTCAATATCCAGCTCTGGTGATAGCCCTGAGGCAGAAATTTGCTCAGAATTGGGGAGTTGGCGCAGTCCTGGTGTAAATCAGTGTGCTTCTCTGTGTGGAGACTCCTGTTACCCTCTGTACACTCAACGGAGGCACGGGGTGAGACGTGATTGCGGTCGATGCTGGTGCCTGAGATCTTTGGGAGATGCAAGGAGTCGCTATGCCGGGGTTTCCAGGTGGAGTGAAGTTACGCTGAGATAAACCCAGTGCCGCTGACCACAGCACACGGCTCACTGGTCCCTTTCTGATGGAGACAGCAATTTACACCGAGCTAATTTTCATATATCAACTGAATTTTGAACGTTGATTAATGACGTGCCAAAGAGATAGAGCGACACAAAACCAGCCCAAAAGCTCTCGGATGTGAGGCACGTTGTTTTGCTTGCAGGAGGGAGCTCGGGAGGGATGTGCAACCAGGGCTGCCACCCTTTCCCCCATGAGCATCCCCCCACACCATCAATGCTCCTATTGAGCCGAGAGCGAGTTGGGTGGCAGAGCTTGGCTCTGCAGCAAAATTTGTACATCTTAATTAACTTTTTTTTTTTTCCAAGCGATTCAACTCCAGTCAGGGAGAGGAGCTGAGACGTATATAAGGAAAATTAGCATTTGCAGACAAAAAGCTAGGAGGGGTCTCCCCAAACCCACCTGGCTTTGTGGACACTAAGTGATGCGAGGGAACTTAATGGGTGCAGGTCGCTGGGACTGTACGGTAGGTCCTGCTCTTCTCTACCCCTTCCCAAAGGGCAGCCTCTGTCCCAGCAGCTCCCAGCTGCTGCCTGCCAAGTGGAAAGCTTCAGCTGAAGGGGAACAATAGGCAGTTTTATCCTCGAGTCAGCGCAACTGGCTGGGAACGGCATGGCAGAGGTGATGAACTCCAACGAGGAGAAGGGAGAGTGTTGACAAATTCATTTTAAGCCAGACTGGGCAAAGGACCAGAACACGCACCACGGGGAGCTGCTACTACAGCCTGCCTGTGGGAATCATTGATAACACGGCCCAAGGGAGAGATTTTTCTGCACTGAGGAAAAACTGGGAAGAATTTTTTTCCCCGTAAGTCAGGGAGGGAGGGAGCAGTAGACCCACGGAGCAGCGATCCTGAACAGGGCAGCGCTGGGTTCGATGCTGTCCTGAAGGCGCGAGGGTTTTCTTGGCAAGCTGCTCCCAGGGATATGGGGGAAATGATCAAACAAGTCCTTCAGTAGCCAGGCTTGTCAAGATGAATATTAGAGGGATTGTCCACTGCCGTCAGCCAGACGCTGAAATCGAGGCAAGGTTTGGAATTTCGATGTAATTGGAACCATATTTCAGCACGGCGGGGCCAGGGTAGCCGAGGTGGGCTGAGTCAGAGAGCACAGACGTCTCTCTAAGCGATGATTTGGCGTGGAAATTACTGAGCCCGGGCCAGTTTGCACCAGCTGAAAGTTTGGCTTTGTGATTTCTAACTTTTTTTTTGGTAGATTCTTTCTCCTTGTTCCTCGCCTTATATATAAAAAGGGAATTAAATGCTTTCGTACGGAAACACCCTACCATTACTAGATGTGGCAGCAATGAGGGAAGCGGAGAGTCCAATTCCCCCAGGTCCCACAGGCCTTCACTTTCCCTTCGGGGCAGGCCGAAGGTGCCAGGGCGGTGCAGGGTCGGATCCTGCCTTCACAGGGCCCTGCGGCAGCCACAGCAACAAAGGCTCATTGAAGGGAAGCCAAGCTCCCACTGAGACTGGCCCTGGAATTGGCCAACATATAGGAGACCCTTAATTCATGCTAATGATGGGCAGTCTGGCTTGTTTTGGAGATGAATTTGGGACGCCGGTGAAAAGCAAGGACAGCCGCAGGAAGACTTGGTGGTTGGGCTACGAGCTCTGCTTTTGTTAATCTGGGTAGGCAAGCGGGCAGCATCTCGGTCAAACCCAGCGTGAAACAGGCTCCTGTCTGTTTCCCTGAACAGATCAACAAGACCTTGACAACAGCATCTCCAGACCCCATCCAGAGTTTCATTTGTGCAAATGAAGACTCTGCCTTGGAGGGTGCAGAGCACTTCTGATGGGCTGGAGTGATGGTTTTATGGATTTTGCTTAATTATTTGTTTTCCATCCCTCTGCCTGGCAGATGATACTGCACATGCTTTTGGTGCTGCCGCTGCAACTGAGGTGTGGTGTTGGCGTTGGGAATCAAATCTCTCTTGGGCTCAGCTTGCTTGGGCATTTGCTACACCTCTGGCTCAAGCCCAGAGGCAGTTGGTGGCCTTGCAACCCAGATCCATAAATCATATCTCGTGCACTGACCGTGTGTAGCCCAAATCCATGGCCAGGGCTGCTGGCCACAAACCACAGAGACGGTGAGCCAGGCTGAGCGGGGAAATGCTCCGCTGGCCAAACCAGCGGCGAGTAAACTCCCAACTGCTATTTGACCACATCTTTTTCTCCCAGTGGTATCAACTTCTTAGAAAGCTGAAAGGCTGCAGTCAGCTCTCAGCGGGGTTAGTCGCACGTGTAATGGCAATCATCTGCTTTTTTTCTGTTTGAGAAGGAGTTCTTGGTAACCTCATGGGCTGATATAGCCACGGTCAGTCTGTGCTGTCATACCTGCTGTGTTGAAATCCATGGCCAGAATCAGCTGAGTCTGTGATACAGCAAAACCAACCCATTTTGGTGTAAGTCAATCCATTGGCTGATAAATATCTGTCCTTTTTAATGTCCTAAACAATAAAATCATGGACTTTTTCCTACGGATTTGCATTATTGCTTAATTTTATCAGGTTTTAGCTGGCATCCCTAATTGTAAGTAGCTGTTCACCGTGGAAATACTGACCAAAGTATTATTTTTTTTAACTTAATTTCTTTATATTTTGGTGAGGGGTGGAATATGAAAAAAAGTCAAGATTTTGCACTCCGTGAAGAAAAAGATACCCTGGCAGAGTGAAGAGAGATCTCTTTTACTGCTCCCTCCACTTCATGACGGTCATGGAGCGAGCTGACTTGCAGCTCTCAGTTTCAACCCCAGGGGTCTGGCTCCATGTGGAAGGTCAGCAGCGGGAGGAGGGAGTCTTACCAGGCCCTATTCTGCTTTGTCGTTCCCTGTAGCCCCAACGTGTGCGCGGTGCAGAAGCTGATCGGCACGAACAGAAAATACTTCACCAACTGCAAGCAGTGGTACCAGAGAAAGATCTGTGGGAAGTCAACGTAAGTACCTGACCATTGACCAGGGTCTCCCTGAAGACCCCGTTGCGGAGGTGGGTGCTGGGTGGGAGAAAGAGTTGGTGTGATAGACGTGGGATGTCACAGCCCACCAAGTGGGCTTAATGTGCATGAGTGTTAAGAATTGTTTTAGCCTTTTGCTCTCTATGAAATGTTTGAAAATTTGAGAAAAATCTCAGTTGGCAAACATGGTCCTGAAATGCTTGAATATTAAGAAAGTACTGTATAAATACAAACCCTGATGGTTTATTCTAATTGCATTTCTTGATATACTTATAGAGCTCTCAGCGCTGTAATGACGTGTGCATCTGATGTTTTCTAGTACGTAGCTGTGTCTCTCTCCGTGCTAGGCTCAATGCTGCCTAGCTGAAAAAAAAACCCCGAAATAAAAGGCAATCCAGAGCTGATGGATATTGGAGACAGCATAAAATTCATCTGCACATGTTTGCTTTGGAAGGGAAAACAGAAATAAGGGGAAAGAGGTGCCAATTTTAGCCAACGCTGTCTGATGACTCCACCAGGGAAGTTAATTAGACTTTCAGGCCAACTGCACGTTTCAAATGGCAAACAATAATATTCAAGTAGCTGTTGCATAAAGTATCAGTGTAAGCGGCCTCGGGACGTTCTTTTGAAAGATGTACTCAGCAGATAATTAAGGATATGCATACTTGGCTATCTGCCAGGCTGTGGAGGAGGAGCAGCGAGTCTTTTTCCTTCGTGTAGGCCAAACTGAGCTTTCAGACCCATTTGCTGGCCCCCACTTTAGCACACACCACCGTCAATATCGGTGCAAAGGTGCTGGCTGGGGCAGGCAGAGCTGTGGGCAAGGTCTAGTCCTGGATCTGCAAGGTCAAGGGGAATAAACAGCCAGAAAAATCATCTCATGTGTTTCTGATACGGTCCGATGTAACTTGTGATTAGATCAGCGGGAACACTCTGTTCTTTACTGCAGCATAAATAGAATTATAGAATCATAGAATTGTCAAGGTTGGAAGGGGCCTTAAAGATCATCGAGTTCCAACCCCCCTGCCATGGGCAGGGACACCTCCCACTAGAGTAGGTTGCTCAGAGCCCCATCCAACCTGGCCTTAAAAACTTCCAGGGATGGGGTTTCCACCACCTCTCTGGGCAACCTGTGCCAGCGTCTCATCACCCTCATGGGGAGGATTTTCTTCCTGATGTCCAATCTACAGCTACTCTCCTCTAGTTTGAATCCATTCCCCCTTGTCCTATCACTACCCCACATCCTAAAAAGTCCCTCCCCAGCTTTCTTGTTGCCCCCCTTCAGATCCTGGAAGGCCACAAGAAGGTCTCCTTGGAGATTTCTCTTCTCCTGACTGAACAACCCCAAGTCTCTCAAGCCTGTCCCCATAGGAGAGGTGCTCCAGCCCTCAGATCATCCTCATGGCCCTTCTCTGGACACCTTCCAGCACGTCCAGGTCTTTCTTGTCATAGGGACTCCAGGTGGGGTCTCATGAGAGTGAGTGTGGTCAACAGCAGGCTTTGAGATCTTAAACTGTAATAAGCTTTTCTTTTGGTTGCCTTCCTTGATTTGCCTGCACTGGCTGGCCATTGGGATTCATTTCACGTGGCTAGTGTTGGTATGGTGAGGAAGGAGGCAAAACAGGAGTTGTCACTGCGCACAGCTTTTGACCTTTCATCGGGCTACCCATGAATTTACCTAAAAAAGGAAAAGTTTGTACTTCAGGAGGATATATTGCAGGATGTACCACATAGCAAGCATGCAGAGTAGTTTCTCTTGTGTCCAGTTGTTTTCACAGAAAAAAAAATAAATAAAAAAAAGGAGAGACAATAAAACAACCAACCACCCCCTCTCCCCTTAATTCTACAAAACCACCAAAGCTGGGAAGGTTTCATTTGAGTGATTAGAGTTCAAGCTCTATTCTTGGCTGAATGGTGGCTTTTTTGATGTAAAATGGACACGATTATGGCATGGCAATGTGGTATCATCATTGCCTCCTCTGATAACAGAGTAGCTTAGTAGGTCTCCAAAGCAAACATGACTCAGCTGTGGATGTGGGATAGCTCTGCTCTTTTAGTCCCTGAAAGGCCAAGTGATCCAGCCCCAGATTTCTTCAGCTCTGAAGCAAACGAGAAACTAACCCCAGGGAACCCAAGCGTGCAGCTGTATTTGGCAGAGGCAAACTCATCCGCTTATCTCCAGAAAGCTGGAACAACTGGCATCTGGCAGTATTTCCTGATTTCATTCGAGGAGATGAGGAGATCTCTTCTAACCTTCTTTTCTCTGCTTTTTACCCAAGTGTCTAATCCAGTGATGCATCGCTGGGAAAAAAGCACACAGAGCATTAACCTGCCTGTTAACCTATGAGATAATGTTCCCATTATACATGGAATTTGCTCACTATTCTTTGCTTTACATCATCTCCACAGTGAGTGTTATTGTCTTCTTCTCTCTTCCTCGTCATTTTTTGAGCCTGGGCCCTGCTTTGCCCTTTAGCAGTGCTTGTTCAGAACAAAAGGCACGTGCCTTGACTCAGATTTTCCAGGGGACCTTGAGACAGCTCTGATTACAAACGTTTGCTGGTGATGGCTCCCACTGGACGTGGTGTTCCCGGCGTATGGAAGCAATCAGGAGTCATTTGGGCCATAAAGGCCGTGGTGCGTTATGCTGCGGCAGTCAGAGTCTTAAACCGGTGTCAGGGGCCTGATGCTGTGCTGTGCTCAGTGCACCAGTGCCCAAGAGAACACAAGGCCACAGTTAATGGTGCTCAGCACGAACTCTTGAAACTGGCCTGTTGCGTGCGACAGAGCTGGTCCATGAGAGGTGTTGAGAACACCAGATGCCTTTAAATCCCAGAAAGAGTCTGGATCTGTCGTGTTTGTCAGCATAACTGGGTGGATCCAGCCGTTGCTGGGGATCCATAGTCAGAAGTTGTCTCGTGAAACTGTGTGCTTGGTCGTCCTGTTGACAGGGGAATCCACTCCATCAATCCAAGGGCGATGGTGGTGCTGGATAAGCATTGGACTCCTCTTCCTAAAAGGTTTTTCCCTGCTGTGAGAAGAGCAGTTCTGGCATAGTTGGCATTTGACCCATCTCACCTAGCTGACATTTAACCTGGCTCTTACCCTCTTTGTTTGCTTAATGGGTTAGTGGTGCCACAAAGGTTAGATCAGGTGATCCCTGAGGTCCCTTTCAACTTGATATCCTGTAACTCTATGAAACTGGGTATGTGTGGCAGGTGCAAACACCCAGCTCTAGGAAGAGAGTTTTGTCTGCTTTGATTTCTTTCTTTTTCCTGCTCTGAACACTGTTTCGAACAAGTAGTGAGGAGGGAGATCGGTGAGAGACCAGGTGCTGCAGAGAAGCAAAGCTGAGCTCCTGCAGAGCTGACTCAGAGCGGAGAAATTCAACTCCGAGCCAGGAAGGCAGAAAAGTTGCTGCAAGCCTGTAGCATAACTTCATTCCTTCTTGGATGATCACCTCCAGCAGCAGGAGAGACGCAGAGCGACCGGAGCAGCGAGGAAAGCCAGCTCGAGAAGCACGAACGTGCCTGGTCTTTAGTTTTGTCTCCAGGTGCATCACCTTTTGGTTGCTTCTCCAGGCTTGTGGCTGGGAGCTCTCCCAATCACCGTGGGGTTCAGCGGGCTCTGTGCTGCTCCACAGCTCTTCCCAGACACAAGCAGGTCGTGGCTGCAAAGGAGAGGCTCCGTGGTGAGGCTTCATGGGCTTGCTTCTTGGCCCGCGAGGGTGGAGCACTCTGCTGGGGCTGGACATGTGAGATGGAAATTTCAACTCATGCATTAGAAGAAGGCTCTTCCTTCCTTATCTATTTGGTTTGGTTTTGGTTTTTTTGCTTTGTTTTTCTGCTCTTTGCTGAAATACTGGCTCATGCAGTTAGGGAGAAATTAGACGGAAGATTTCTGTATGTTTTTAATCATTGCCGATAAAGTGAGATAAGGCAGCTGGCAAGAAGGCTGACACTGCTTTGATTTTAATGAGCACTGACACAAGATTGTTTTGGTAATTAAGTAATTTTCCACTGTTGGTTATTCCAAAGCCAAATAAATAGTTTATTTAGAATATATTCTCATCGTTGTGCCTGTGGGGTTTTTTTTTGTATTTTTCTACATCCCTTATGCACTGGACTCATTCTTCCAGAATTGGGGTTGCAATTGAACACACCCCCAGGCACTTTTTTTGTCTTGAGAATGAAAAGACAACTTATATAGATGTGGATTTGGATGATTTTTGAGGAATAACTAGTGGCAGTCAGTTGCCCCTTAATACGTTCCTTTTTTTTTTCCCCCTTTAAAATTAACTTTCCTTTTCTTGTCTGATGTACTTTCCTCAGTTCAGGAAAAGAAAATGACTCTCTGGCACTTACTTTACAAACCCAAAACATATGGGTTTTATTACAGGAAATTATTACAAATGGATCTTTACTCACTAATATATGCCTAAGCTTATTTTTATTACCTTGAAAAATGCACTTAAAATTTAATTTTAGATCCTAAGAATGCAACAGCAGTGAAACAATGACTAACAAAAGCCAAGGAGGTTGCTCCCCCAATCAGGGACAGATAGACGTTTGAGAAATCCAGCATTTCAAAACCAGAGGCTCAAACACTATAGATTTGACTCGGAATTACTCAATGGGGCGGTCAGGAAACTGTGGTCGGAGGCGCTGCGGAGTGGATGACAAATGCTCTTTGTACGGGGGCGTTGCTTGTTTAACCCGCAAGGTTGGCATCCGCCGTGTCCTGGTGTAGCCGCTGAGCAGACACCAGAAATGGGGATGGACTTGGCAACTCCAAAGGCTTTTGTGCTGAACCTGCCACGTGGTGCGATGGCTGGGAGGTGTTCAGGGTTTTCTCCTGTGAGCTCTTTGCCTGTGGCCGTGTAAGAGAAGTATTCCTCCCTGGACTCCTCCCTGTGGCTCTGACCCAGCTGGAGGACATGTCAGAGGAGCAGCCTTCCTCCCATCAGGATGTGTAGGGGACAGTAGAGTCCTGCAAGTGAGGAAGAGCAGCCTTCAGCCTCAGCTGTGCTGCTCTTCTCCAAGGGCTGGAGGTGGCTGCAGGACCAGCTGGGAGGATGCCCTGTGCCCAGCCCTGAGCCACCCCTTGAACCTTTGTGTCCATGTGCCTTTGGGTGGGCTGGATGGTGTCGTGCTTCCGCCAAGTCTACCAGCCATGGAAGAGCAAACAGAATCACAGAATATTACACAGAATGTTAGTGGTTGGAAGGGACCTCAAAAGATCATCCAGTCCAACCCCCCTGCCAGTGTAGGAACCTAGAGTAAGTCACACAGGAAAATGGTTGAAGCTGTTTTTCACAATCCTTATCTTTGGCTCCTTGTAGGTTCAAACTCTTGACTGAGCACCTCTGTGTTCACCTGGCCCTCTGCAGAAGTTTTCTGGTACTCACCTCACAGTGCTGGCCTGCAAAATGCATATACCAGATGATGGTCACCTTCAGTGGGCGAGTGAGACTGGGGGCTTGAAGAAGCCCCTACAGGGGTGGAGCTGGCCCCCTTACTGACCTTGGTGCTTCTTGCCATTATCTTCTCCTGTGGTATAGTGCTGGAGATGCCCATGAACCTGCTGAAAAGCCAGCGGCTGATCCCTCCATCCCTTCCCAGTGCTCTCCCCTCCTGTAGGCGCCTGGTTGCTGGGACAGCCCCAAGCCGGCGAGCCCCGCGCTGCAGGCTCTGTGCATCAGCGTCCTGCCCCTTCCTCACAGCTCGTTAATCTCCAATCGATCTATAAATAAGCCTTTTAAAGCCTACGTCAGCACTCAGGAATTATTTATGCTGAGCCTTGGTATGATTTCTCTTTAATCAGCTCTTCGTCTTTGATTACAGGTCTAAACCAAGGGAACTGTCTAGACTGGATTTAGTTTCTAGGGTGAAAAAAAGAAAAATTGGAGGTAGGGGAGGGAAGTGGTGGTGGGGGAGAAGTGTTTCTAATGAACATGAGACCAGGGGCTGGGGAAAGTGGAGCAGCAGGGTGTTAAGATCTCCAGTAGTCAAAGGAAGAGATTGCCCTAGGCAAACTCTTTCCCACATGGAATATATAATGTCTAGACAATCGGTCTGGGTTTGCTTTGAAATTCTCTTAGGAAACCGTGACACAGAATTTATTTGCTTCTGTCAGAGAAAAGCAGGTATTTGTTTCACTTACTGGCTCTTAATTACCCTGAAGAATTCCCTCTTAAACCCCAGGCATTTCCACTGTTTGGTAACAGTGTTAAGATGATGACAAATATCTGAAGCTTGAGGATTTTCCTTTTCTCGTTGCGCGAGCGTGCTGAGGCTCAGCGATACAGCATCCCAGCTTCTCTCCAATCCAGCTGGGAGCACAGAGGAAAAGCTTGTCTTTGGGAGGATCACCTATTCCCTTGCTGCCATAGCCCAGCCATCAGATGCCCTTGCTCCTTTTGCACCGAGCATAAGAGCAGTAGGTGAAAGATCTCCTTGTCAAAAATCAGTGGGAACTTCTGGATTGATTTTTTTCCTTTTTCTCTCTTGTTTTTTTTTTTCCCCTGTTAGTACCAAAACATCTTCCATCAAATGAGAATCAGATTACTTTTATTTCCCATTGAGCTGCAGGTGATGGACGCAGCATCGGAGCAGCTCTTGCTTATTTAATGTCTGCAGGGTGGCTCTGAGTCCCCAGGATGGAGTCTTTGGCCCTTTTAGTTTTACTGGGGGATAGTGCTTAGTCAGAGCAGCAGGAGGAACTGCTGCACTGAGGGTGCTCAGCTGGATGTACCCGGTGACAGCAAAGATGGATGTGCTGTGGTACGGTCCGGGGTGCCCACGGGTGCACGTGCCACCACCAGTAAAGTCTGTCTTTGCGGGGCTTCGCTGGCACAAGGGGTTGGGCTCATCCAAGACCAAGGATGCTCTTTCCCCTCTGGCTCTGTCTTGTGGATTTTGCCATAAGTAAGCAAATAATTTCTGGTGGTGGGACAAGAATGGGGGTGAAATGAAGGGGAAAAGCCTGGGGGGGTTTGGTAAGGCAGCTGTGCTGGAGTTGCAGTGTGTTGCCCGAATGGTGATCAGAAGTGACAGCAGCAGTCAGCCGGGGAGAGCCCCAAATCCTGAGGGAAATGTGCCCAAACGAAGCAGCACTTGCGGTGCCTCGCAGAGGTTTTCTGTTGGGACCGAGGCGTTGGTTCCCATCCACGGTTTGTACAAAGTCTCCTGGAAAGTGTGGTTTTGAAAAGAAGTTGTGTGCGTGTTCGTTCAGTGGAGAAATTGGCAACAGGCAGCCCTGAAGGAGATAAAAACTGCGGTTTGTCTTTTGTTCAAATCTGTATTTCTGATGAAGAGCCTCCTCAGAAACATCACCAAATATGGGTGGGCACAGAACGATAGCGAACAGAGAAAAAGCAGTGAGACGCCGTCGGTTAATCTGCCGTATCCATCTCTTATTCCAGAGTGATCAGTTACGAGTGCTGTCCTGGCTATGAAAAAGTTCCTGGAGAAAAAGGCTGCCCAGCTGGTAAAAATACGTTTCACCTTTTTTTAGACTTCTCAAAATGACACCGCGGCCTAGTAAAAGGAAATGTTCGAAAATCGCTGAAAGTGGATTTGATTTTTTTGAGATTTGTGTGCAATATTGCTGCGAACGAGTCAGACATGGGCTCAGCAGAGCACCAGTGGAGTGCCAGAATGAGCAGCTCCGACGCATGCAAAATTTTCCAGACAACTTAAAACCTTGGATATAATTAAACTTAATCAAGCACCGGGAGGGCCATAGGGAACTACTTATTCCAAGAAGTAATATAGATTTATTGGAAACGCAATACAAAGGAACGATAGAGTAGCGGACAGCTCTGCCAATCGCCGCTCATTTTTCCTTTTGGCAGGCTTGAGGTTAGCAAAATTGCATTGAGGAGAAAATACAGTTCAGCCACTGGTGGGGGTTGGGAGGAAATTAAGTGGGTTTATTGAAGAAAAACATATTCTGCTTTTGCTTTCTGAATGCTTCCTTCCACAAAAGTTTGATGCCACCCAGTTAATGATGTGGGCAGGTGTGGCTGGGCCGGTGGAGACCGAGAGCGGCCATGAGCTGCCAGCTCCAAAAACCTGAACACAAAGAAGGATTGGGTGAAAGCAGTGACTGTCTTGGCTTGCCTCAATTCCCATCCGTATAAATCCAGGGTGACTCCACTGAAGCCTGCAGAGATGCAGTAGATCCTGGATTACACTGCTGTAATTGAGGCTGGAGCTGTCAGGCTATGATTATTTATCATCTAATTAATAGATACGAGTTCCCTGACATGCTTCTTTTCCCCAAGTGTTCTCACCAGCAGCTTGCCTTTAATTCAGCGCCGTGCGGGAGGGATAGAAGATGTGTTGGGAACGTAACCTTCTCTTCTTTCAGCTCTGCCGCTTTCAAACATCTATGAAACCCTGGGAGTTGTTGGGTCTGCCACCACGCAGCTCTACTCCGACCGGTCTAACCTAAGGCCAGAAATTGAAGGACCTGGAAGTTTTACGATTTTTGCCCCCAGCAATGAGGCCTGGGCGTCCTTGTCTGCTGTAAGATATAATTCCGCTTCTTTCTCCTCTTCCTCTGGATTTCTCTAGTGGAGATCCAGCTCTGCAGGGGTACGGATCCAGTCCTTTCTAGTGTAGAACAGACAGTCCTGATGTGGGATGGACTATGAATTTCTAAGATGGGAATCACTGTACTGGTCCATCAGCTCCAGAGCTTTGTTTCTGAAAAACCCAGCCCTAGAGAGCTGTGGATGCTCTCCAGAGGGTGGATGTAAAAATCACCTCCTTTTCCCTGCTAATTACCATTAGAGTTTATGTTATGACCTGCAACAAGAGACTTTCCATCTCTTTTGTTTTTTCTCTTGTTGACCCTTACTTGACCGCTCTGGTTGTTCTTAATGATTTGCACAAGTAGCCAGTTCCAACCGGCGCCTCTGTAAACCCGCAGCCTTTCTGTAGCTCTGTGTTCCTGTGCTCAGTTACATATACACTTCCTTTACATCGGTTTTGGTTTTCTCACCCTGTGCCATGTGAAATTTCTGGTCCTGAAATGGTCAGCACTGTCCTGCTGGTGCTTCCATCCTTGTGGAGCATCTCTGTGAACAGAGGAGAGTCCTTATTGTACAACTTGTGTCCAGTTACATCCCACATTTAAATCACTTATCCTTAATTATATAAGAACAACTATTGGGGCAGGGAGGAGACGCTTTTTTTGTTATCCTCACTACCAAGCTTCTACCCTAAACCTGCACCAGCAGAGTCCCTTGCAGGCATGATGCTGTTGGGGAAGGTCTCCTGGTGTGTTTGTCCTTGGCCCTGAGCGATGCCTTTTGTTGCCTTACTGCTCATTTCAGCGCAGTGATCCCACACTGGAGCTTGCTGCCATCATCCTCCTGTCTGCAAAGGGCAGGGGTGCTGGAGGTGTTGGTTGCTGTTGAAAGGCAAAATATTTGTGAAAGTTAGAGCTCTTAATTTGCTCAAGAGATGGCTTAAAGGCTGAGTACATCACTTAATACACACGCACCCACACCTTGCATGCGGCCAGACTCCCGGCTCTCTCTAACAACTGTCTTATTTGTACTCAGCACTCAAAAAGCACTTTTTCTGATTTTTTTCAGGAAACTCTGGATTCTTTAGTCAGTAACGTTAACATTGAGCTGCTCAATGCCCTTCGCTACCACATGGTGAACAAACGGGTCCTCACGGACGATCTGAAACATGGGACAACACTTAACTCAATGTACCAGGACCTGCCGATCCAGATTCACCACTATCCCAACGGGGTAAGACATGTGTGTTAACCCTACCCACAGTGGGCTTGCTTTTCTGCTGCCTTGTGCCTCCAACACCATCCTTGGACCTCCAGGACTCTGTAATGCTTAGGTAGACAGCTATTGATTTAGGGTACGTATTTAGAAGGAGCTTGGAAAGAATATTTATAAGCAGGTAGTTTCATCGCCGATGTTGCAGGGACTTTGCTGTACAACTTGTGTATTTTCTTAGTCTTGATGGTGCAGGGTAGACAAAGCCACTGATAATTTTCAAGATGGAATGTTTCAAACATTCTTGATAGAGCGTTCTCATCCTTTATGTGTTGTTTTAGGAAACCACATTTCTGCTCCTGCTGATTCAATATTACAGTGCTCACGGCGTTTGAAGTAGGAACCCAGCAGAAGCTGCTTTACCTTCTTGGTTTAGTGCACGTAACGCCCTGTGGCTCTTTCCCTCTGTAGATTGTGACGGTGAACTGTGCCAGGCTGTTGAAAGCTGACCACCATGCCACCAACGGGGTGGTTCACGTCATCGACAAAGTCATCGCCACCACCACAAACACCATCCAGCAGATCATTGAGACTGAGGAGAGTCTGGAAACTCTTCGGGTGAGGCCACCCTACGTGTACTCTAGGGCTTCTTAAAGATGTTTTAGTCATCCCACTCCCAGGGAATTGTCATGAAGAGCTTGGCAGAGCCTCAGTGCTGTGGCTCTGAAGGTGCTGATAAAATCCTTGTACCAGTATAATTTATTTTGCTTTGGGAAGAGAAGTGTTTGATACCAGCACAAATAGGGTTTTAGGAGAATAACTGTAAAGACATGTAGACTGAGTCTGTCCCCTCACTCTTCTTAACCTTAGGAGACATTAACTGTTCAGATTTGAGTACCAATTTATTTGTCTTGGTATTTATCCGGTTAAGGAATAACCTAAAAAGCACAGGGGGGTTGCAGTTAACCAGCTGTGAGTTCTGGTCCAAATTATTCGCTGGAACTACGGTGACCCTTTCCAGGAACATCAGGGTATTCGAACTAGCTCTGAGTCTTGCCAAAAAAAGGGCTCTTGTACTCAATTTTCTGGAGCACAAGAAAACCATGGAGCGGGGACACATTTATAAAGGGACCAATGTATTGAAAGAAGCTATTCAGGATTTTTCGTAAGCCCTCTGAAATGATAAAAGCCTTAATAAATCTGGCCCTTACTGTGTGCCTGGATGAAGTTGCTGATCTTTGTATTCTAGCTGAATGTGTTTTACCCTCTCTTCTCATTTCTCTGAAGGCTGCTGTGGCTGCTTCTGACCTCAACAGCTTGCTGGAAAGCGAAGGCCAGTACACACTCTTGGCTCCAACCAATGAAGCCTTTGAGAAGATCCCACGAGAAACACTGAACAGGATCCTGGGAGACCCAGAAGCCCTGAGGGGTAAGTGCTTGTTTATTAAGCCCATTGAGAAACTGGAGAGTATTTTTGAGTTCTTCTGAATTCCTTCTTCTGGACATCTGAACGGCTCCTTGATGCATTCTGGCAAGAGCTGCACTGAACAGGTTTGACGGACTCCAGCTTTTTTAACTGGATGGCCCAGCTGTACATCTTTGGATGTACATGTGGTAGATGTGTAGACATGGCAGAGGGAGCGGTATCCAGAGATGAAGGAGCTGAAGGAGTCCCTATTCCGAGTTTTCGTTTAGCACTCCTCTATGGGCTGGTGATTTTTATCCATCCAACAAGATGCAAGAAAATTCGTATCTAATCCATGGAACTTCCCCTGACAAAGGAGTTGAGTAACCACATGAAACCTTTTGAAGCTGGCAAAGGTTTGTAAAAGTTGCTCTTTTTAGGCACTTTGATTCACAGTCTGCAGAATTAAAATCAGCACAGTTTAAAATGTCTGTGCGTCTTTTGGAGTGGAGCCCCAATCAGTACAGCACAGGAGGCCCTTGCCATTGAGCAGGACCTCGTAATTTCATGGTTGATTTTTGCAGCTCACTGAGACACTTCCCTCTCTTCCAGACCTGCTGAATCATCACATCCTGAAGTCAGCCATGTGTGCAGAGGCCATCATTGCTGGCCTGACGATGGAGACGCTGGAAGGAACCACTTTGGATGTGGGCTGCAGTGGGGAAGAGCTGACCCTCAACGGGAAGCCCATCATTGCCAACAAGGATGTCTTGGCAACAAACGGCGTCGTACACTTTGTTAACGAGCTGCTGATCCCAGACTCAGGTACTGGTGCCTCTTCACATCTTTCTTTCTGTTGCCTTTCTTTTGTCTGTTTTGCCAAGGAAATACTGGATTTAGAGGGCGTAGGTATTTTGTAGTGACGGGTGACTCGCCTTGAACGCACGGTGACTATGAGTTGCTTTCCTTTTCAGCTAAGACTCTGTTTGAGTTGGCACAAGAATCTGAAGTTTCCAAGTCTGTGGAGTTTTTCAGACAAGCTGGTCTCAGTTCCCATCTAACTGGCAGTGAGCGACTGACCCTCCTTGCTCCAGTGAATGATGTGTTCAAAGGTAAACGGGCGAGTGAATCCCTTTCTTCCATCAGTTTGGGCCACAGATCCCTTTCCAACAGTCCTCAGCCAAGTTTCAGTGCCCAAATATGCAGATCCTCTCTCGAATGCCTCAGCTATAGGCAGTGGCATTTAGCTTTATATTTAAAAGCTCTGTGGCTAATACTCTGTATTCGGCCTTTTTTCAGTGTCTCAATGGTCATTTTAAGTGAATCACTGGTTCTTCCCATACTTTTTTTCCTGCAGATGGCCTCCCCGTTATCGACAGCAACATGAAAAACTTGCTTCTGAACCACATCGTTAAAGACCAGCTCTCCTCGAAGCATCTTTACCATGGGCAGAAACTACAGACTCTGGGTGACAAGGAGCTGAGAGTTTTTGTGTATCGCAATGTAAGTCCTCACAGTGTGCGCTGCTCTCTACGGCTGAAGGATGCTCGATGTCTGTAATATTGTGGCTATTGCGCAAGAAGTGTAATTGGGCATTGTGAAAAGCGTAAAAATCTCTCTTTAGAAGCCCAGGCTAATCATCTTTTTCTTTTTTTTTGACCCCTGCAATTTTGTTTGCAGAACCTTTGCATTGAAAATGCCTGCATTGCTGCCCATGACAAGACAGGAAGGTTTGGGACCCTCTTTAGCATGGACAAAATGTTGACTCCCCCGAGTGGCTCAGTGATGGATGTTCTCAAGGCAGACCATCGCTTCAGGTGACCTTGCTGCTCTTCCTAAGTGCTAGTTAGGAGGAGAAGAGCTGCCAAAGCTGTTTCTATTTGTTATGAGTTGCAGTCATGAATATATATCATTTTTTAAATGTAGAAAGAGGTCCAAAACCGTGGTCTCAGCCCTAAATTATAGGGAGTGAGACTTCAAAGAAGCCTTCAATGAATTGTGAGCCAAGAGTGTGTGGTCCCCCTTAATACAGCAAGAAGCTGGCTCCAAAGCCATCTCTGCCTCTTAGAACCTCTGTGGCCAGACCTCTCTGTCTCCTCACTACCATTTCATCCTCAAGCAGTCAGCATTCCCAGGTTGCTTTGCCATTTCTCAGATGTTCTGGTTGGACCTCATAAACTCATTTCCTACCTGATCAACGCTTGCAAATCGATTTGCTGGACCCCAGTAGGATTTTGCAATTGTAACTTCCCGTCTCTCGTTTGAACTCAACGCGCGATTGCTCAAAGACCAACAAACGTGGTTTATAGTGAAGCATTTTCTGTATGTTTGTTTTGCAGCACGTTGGTGGCTGCCATCCAGTCTGCAGGTCTAACGGAGAACTTGAACAGGCCAGGGACCTTCACAGTGTTTGCTCCAACAAACGAAGCTTTCCGAGCCATGCCCCAAGGGGAACTCAACAAACTAATGGGTGAGCATTTTAAAAATGTTTAGATGAGCAGCTGCTGTGTGTTACTGGAATGATATTGGAGGGGGGAATGGCCAAGTTTTTCTGCCTTATCTCATTCTTTGACCCTGTCTGTTGGAAGCTTGGGCTTCCTACACAACTGATATGGATAAGCCCTATCCAAGCAGAAAGCTGAGGATATACAGAGTGGAACTGAACTCTCTCACAAAGCTTGGGTTTATATTTTCCTTCTGCTTGGAAGAGATGTTTGTAGCAAGTGCTACAAATTTACTCTGACTGTAATTTGGCTGTGCTGGCTGATGTAAGTGAGATAATTCAGGTGTTTCTAGAAGAACCGATGAGGTCTCTCCAGGATGAAAGAAGTGAGAACGTGGCTGTCAACCACATAAGATCAGGGTTGTCTAAAGTAAGTTTTGCAAACAGAAAACACGGTCCCAATTCAGCCTCAAGTTACACTGTGTGTGATTTGAGTAGCAAAATGATGGAGCTGTTGCTCCATCTATGTGCATGTGGACAAAGCAGAAACTCCAGGCTGATCCTGAGAAGACAACAAATATTCCAGTCTAGCAGAGATGACAACCAAGATCCTGAAAAGCACAGGCTGGGTGTGGAAAAAGGCATGGGAATGTTTAGCAAGTTTCTTCTGGATAAGCAGCCCGATCTTTTCTTTTGTTCATGTTGAAAACCAGCTGTGGTTGGAAACAATGTCAGGTATTGGAGTGGAATATCTCCTCGTCGTTAAAGCCCAAGCAAACATTGACATCATCATTTGGGAAGCATCTGCCTATGGTAGCTGGCTATCCTTTTAAGTGCAGGGATAAGCAATCGGTAACATCAGACTGCACACCCAGTCTAGTGCCTAATACATATAAATATTTCAGAGCTGTTTCGTAGTTATTGTAAACGGCTGCAGGAATGAAGTATCCCAGATGTGGACACTTCAGACGGTCTTCTTTTTTCTTTTCACGCAATTGTTTAGCTTACACTCCTGATGAAGAGATGAATCATGCTGGTGATTGATGCGCAGTGTGAATCGTGGCCACCCTAGAAAAACCGTAATGGAAAAAGAAAAGCTCACGGCATTATTTAGATATGGGCGTTGAAAGAAAAAGTCCCCCTTGCTGGAGGAGCTGCTCTGGTTTTGTAGATGGAGGCCATCTTTTGAATTAGCTGTTCCCCATCGCCTGTCTGTGGGTTTTGCCAGTGACACTGCATCCTCGGAAGGAGAAGACGGAGGGTGGCTGCTGGCCCGTGCTGTGCATGTCGCTGACTCTGCTGGAAAAGAGATGGCAAAGGGGAAACATCTTATCTTCCTAAAATCTGTTTCGAAGCGTGGCTAGATGAGTAGAGGCTCAGTGGGGTGGGGATCAGGTCAGCAATCTGCCAAAACCAGTGACAGTTCTCCTGCACTTTTCCCCTTCCTACCCAGGAATCCTGCCATTTCAGCCGAGAAGATTATTGCCAAGTGACACTGGTGTTGGCAAAAGTATTGACATTTGCAGATACCAGAGTGCTCTCTCTGCTTCCTTATTTCACACAGGTCTTTTTTCCCTCCCCAGGCTTCCTTGGGAAGCGAAAGCAGCAACAGAAGCAGGTTGATGCTGTGCACAGTGAGAGAATGAAGGACTTAAAAACCAAGAGATAGGGATTTCAGGTATAGGGCAGGTTTGGTAAATACCAAGGTGAGACCCTGGGAGAGTCTCCTTCGGGACTCATTGGGATCCTAACCTGCCCTGGCAGCAATGGTCTCAATGTCCTAACCAGCTCCAGCTAAGGTCCTTCCACCTGGTCTAGTCCATTTTCAGATGGTTTCCTTGCACTTTCAGGAAATGATGCTATTTTCCATGTTAACTTCATTCCAGCGCATGAAATACGGGAAGCAAGTGCTGCTGCTGTTTGGTGAATGTGAATGGTTTCTTCCTGCAGGTAATGCCAAGGAGCTTGCCAACATCCTCAAGTTCCACGTGGCTGATGAGATCCTGGTGAGCGGCGCAGTCAATGCCCTCGTGAGGCTGAAGTCCATGCAGGGTGATAAACTGGAAGTCAGCGTGGTGAGTCACCTCGGACGGGGTTTTGTGGTCAGCAGGGCTGTGGTCTGTGTTTAGCTGTCCACGTTGAGGACCAAAATATTCTGTGTTGAGAACCTCTTCTAAATGTGTGCACAGACCCACCAAACTGTTTTCTGGGCTGTAGCGGAGGGACTGTTGCCATGTGTTCAATTCAACAAGCTGGCAGTCTTGAAATGTGGTTTGCTTCAGCTTTCTCCCCAGAAGACCAATTGTAAATGATTTCCAGGAGCTGTTATAAATTTAATCCTGAGTCATGAAGAAAAAAGCATAAATAAATTAAACAAATAGCTTGTTCAGCGAACACATCCTTTCTGGTGTAACGAAAATGATCTCTGCATGGGCTCCCTTCACGCAGCAGGATTTATTTAGATGTATTATTTCATTTTGCAAATTCTGTGCTGCGTTAAGAAAACAGAGGATCCTCTATTGTGAGGAAATAAATGTATTTTGGAAAATAAGTAACTCAAGACCCTCTCTGTGCATAAGGAAGAAAATGCAGGACAAAAACGGAAAGGCCAGTGTTTGCCAGGGCGTTGAGTTGGCCAACTTGTGCGATAGGCTTTCCCAGTGTCCAGTCCCAATCTGCCCTTTCCTGATGCCACCTCCACAGCCGTCCCTCTGGGGTGAGCAGGGCGCTGGTGGATGTGCTCTGCTGCCACGGGACAGCATTGCCAGCCCACGCACCGAGAAGGTCCATGCTCCAAATCCTGCCAACCACTCCAGAACAAATTGCTTGGGCTGTAATTTGGTTTTATATTCTCCTTAATTGTCAAGAGGAATGAAAACGCCTACAGCCATCCAGTAAATGAATGAATTCAAAGTGAGAGCTTTTTTAATAAAATTGGAAACCACTGATGACAAAAGTTTCTCATTTTCTGCTCTTCTTATTTTATTTTATTTTTCCTTTTTCTGAATAGAAAAACAACGTAATACATATCAACAAGGAGCCTGTTGCTGAAAGTGATATCATGGCCACGAACGGTGTGATTTACGCCGTGAGCTCTGTCTTACAGCCACAGGGTAGGTCCATAGTAGAAATATCTAGAGCCACATCGTTACAGCAGAGCTGCGTTGGGAGGGAGTGGCGACACATGGCAATTGCTTCAGTTTATTCTGGGATTTTCAACACAAAATAATGGAAGGAAGCAGCCTGGGTGCTTTGAAGAGTATTTCAGTGCTGTCTATGTCCCACCCTTAGCTTCAAGGCCGCAAGAAAGAGGTGATGAGCCTGCAGATCCCGCATTAGAAATCTTCAAACAGGCGTCGGCGTTATCCAAGGTAAAATACAAACAAATCTCTCACTGTAAAACTACTGGAATTACATTTTGGTCAGAATAATTGGAATCAGAGAATCATAGAATGTCAGGGGTTGGAAGGGACCTCTAGAGATCATTGAACCCAACTCTCTTGTCCGAGCAGGATCACCCAGGGCATGCTACACAGGAATACATCCAAGTGGGGTGTGAAAGTCTCCAGAGAAGGAGACTCCACCACCTCTCTAGAAGATAATGTCACATTCAGATTTTGACTTCCAAAGAGAGTGAGCATCTGTGCTCCATGGAATGCCTAATCCTCTCTTCTTGCATGATTTAATTATGTAAGAAACAATCCCTCCTGCAGCGTGAAGCCTACAGATTGCAGCACGCTGTGAATGTAACCTTGGCGTGGTGCTGTGTATGTCAGCTTCCAAGAGTGAAGAGTCATTCATCCATAGTTTTTTGGAGAGTAGGGATAAATATGTCGATGTGCAAACTGTTCTTATAGCTGCTGGAGATTTGTTGTGTTTATGCAAATCTCCTATTATCTTTCCCTGCAGGTTTCTCAGAGGAATCCTCGACTAGGTAAAATGATTTCCTCAGCTTATTTCTAATTTCTACGCCCTTTGTCCCTTAAAGATGGGTTTATTCTGTTGTCTTGCTCCAAGCAAGACCTAACAGAACTGAGAGGGGAGGGGACAGAGAGACGCTGCGTGTCTGTCCCACCCAACTCAGATTTCTCCTTGGCAGCACCCGTCTACTCCCGGCTACTAGCGAGGATGAAGAACTCGGGTGGATACTGAGCCGCCTCACAAGCGACCGCAGCCAGCGCCTCCATCCCATCTGCTCTGGCTGACACAGAAGGACAGAATCATCTTTAAAAACCAAATATCACCCTTAAATTTATTTTTATCTCCAATGAAATGGATAGGAAAACTGAAAAGCCATATATATATGTAAATATTTTAAGGCCGTTGTTTATTTGGGTTTGACCTGAAAGTTCCCAGACTGAGGATAAGTTTGGTAGTTTGTTTTTTTGGTTGTTGTCGTTTTTGTTTTGGTTTGGTTTTTTTTTAAAAAAAAAGTACCCACCAATGGCAATTTTTAACATACCCAGTTTTGGGCTTGATACATAATCCAAGGGCAGGTGCTTCATTTTGCCCTGGTTCAGGAGCTCAGAGAGATGTTTAGAGCTCACCTTGGTGCTGTCTCACTGGGGGAGACCGAAAGGGGCTGCATTAAAGCTCCTTTTCCAGGCTCCCAGTGGTTCCTACTGGCACTGCAAACTCCAGGCTCCCGAAGCGGGAAGCCAGCTATGATCTCACTGAAACCCCTCTCCAAACTGGTGCCAGAATTGAGAAATTTTGGCCGGAATGACTTAGCATGAGTTGTGACTGTTCAGCTTTCTGAGCAAATACATCACTCAGGACCACCTGGATGGCTGGGGGCACAGCGATTGCTTTGGAAGAAGCAAATTTGTTCAATTCATTAACCATTACCTAAGCAAAATTTTTTCCTGTTTTTTTTTTGTTGGTTTTTTTTTTTTTTTGTGGGGTGGGGATTTTTGGGCAGGGGATTATTTTTTTTTTTTTTAGCAAGCATGTGCTTCCTTCTTCCCCTGTGTTTTAAGTCTTCCATGAAATTCTGAATTAAAGGCTTTTAACAAAAGCCTGTCTATTGACATTGAGAAAACTGCATAATTATAAGCTATGGTTTTGAACTGTTCTCTTTTGTTTGTGGGGTTTTTTTTGTTTGTTTTTTTTTTAGTGGGTTTTGTTTATGCCTATGGGTTTTAACTGTGCTGCGTTTTGTTCATGAGATTGAAATGAGAGTTCTCCCCAGCAAAAGCCTTCCAGTAAATGATTCATTTTTAATAATGGTTGGGGTTTTTTTAAATAAAAATTAAAAATAAAATCAAAAATATAAATATGACAAGTGATGATAATGCTTGTTTGTTTTTTTCCTTGGTTTGAATTGCCTGATGGCAGAGTTTGACTACCTGAGCACTGGGAAGGAAGGGGGTGAGATTTGGCCAGATCAATATTAACAAGTCTAATAGTTACTAGAGTGGACCAGCAAAGCATTTCTCCTCTCTTATCCTGGCCTGTCATCATTTCTCAGTGATATTTTCACAAGCAATTGCTGTCCCAGACTTCAAGGAGCCCAGGGTGGCCGTGCACATCCCTCCCACTGGCTGCTCAGGCAGCTCCACTCACAGCGGGAGCTCAGCGCCCCACACCACGATGCCATCAGCACCGATTCACTCCATCAGGGCTTTGTATTCACTCCCCAATCAGTTACGACCTTGGTGAAACCCAGGATTGTGAGGCAAAAAAAAGAAAGAGGAATATCCAGTGCAGAATACAAAAATACCCAGATTGTTTTGGTTGCTCTGGCTGAGAAACACACTGGTGGTTTTTCTTCTATTAAAAGCCCAAATTGAAATCCCATATGCTGTGAGCCATCTGCATAACTCAAATGAGTGAAAATAATCAAGCTCTTCTTTATTTCCCTTCTCCAACCTCATCTCATCTTTTTATTTTGCTGGCATGATGCAGTCCTGTTATTTAAGGCTGGTGTGGTGATGGGGAACCCTTTCAGCCACCTATTGCCAGCAGCCTAGGGAAGAAAAGTCCTATGAGGGGATAGGCTCCTGGGGTGGGGGTGGGGATGTCAGCTTTTTGTAATTAGAATAAGGTTTTACTAACTCCTACAAAAGCCTGAGAAAGGGGGAGATGCAGCTTGCCTCTTGCTCAGTAGAAGCACATGCAGAGCACAAGGGCAGAGTCTTGCCTTTTTGTTTTGTCTCGCTGGGTTTTTTTGGTTTGTTTGTTGGTTTTTTTTTTCCTCTTTGATGCTTCATAATTCAAGTGATATGAAGTCCTCCACAACTTGGGAAGGTGGAAAGTAGATCTGATCCTTATCTAGGTGAGTGCCTCTTGCTGGTACCTTCTTAGTATCTGGCCTGGTGACTAATTAAGTGCTTCTTTGCAAAATGAGCAGATGAAAACAGGGGAAGGTGCTTAGATGTGCTTAATAACTACGAGAGATCCCATCAGCTGTTTTCTGCAGTTTTCTTATCCTGGGAATACAGCCCTGGTTTCCAGCATGTGGTTTATGGGCAGGTGTTGGGCTGGTGATGATGCAGTGATGATCTCCTTTGTGTTTTGCATGTGCCCTGACTTGGCTTGGTTTGCTTTGAGAGGGACGCCGGGATTCCCAGCCCCAGCAGAGTTTATAGTAGATAAAGGGGTGTTACTCTTTCAAGCCAATTCCCATTTTGCTCTCTCCCATTGCTTATTCTGCCTGGCTCTCTGGCAGTGCTCCTTCTGCTGCCTGCTCCATCCTCTGAGCTGCTGTGGGGTGTCAGCAGCGGCTCCCCACAGTGCTGTGGATGCAGAGCTGGTGTCCCTGTTGTGTTGCCTCTATAATTTCCCTGGGAGCCCACATTTTGGGAAGCCATCCCGAGGTACCTTCTCATGGGCTCTCTGCTTGGAAGCCCCCCGGGGCTTTGGTGTCTCCAAATGATGGTTCTTGTTGGTGGAAGCTCTTGTGATGACTTAATTCCATTCCTTTCCTGCTCCAAGTTGGTTTCTCATCCCAGTGTGCTATGGGAGGGTTACCCAGCTGGCTTGGATCAATGGCAAAGGTTGAGCTGCTTTAGTTGATCAGCAAGGGCTGCATCTCTCATTTCAATTCAGTGAGACTTTGGGGATATTTCCCCCCATGGATGTTCAACCCTGTCCTTTACCCTGTAAAGGGACAGTGGATGCTGGCAGTCATCCCACCAAGGGGGGTGAGATGTTACTGCTCCAGCCTTCAAGGGGGGCGAAGAGAGGAAGCAAGAGAGGGCCATCTGAAAGATGGGGAAATGAGGAGTGCTGAGGTGATGGGAATATAAATGTATGTGTCACTTCTTGAAGAAATACTTTTTTTAAATTTTTTATTTTTTTTTTAATGTGACAAAATATGGAAGTGAAAGGAAGAAGGAAGTTGCTGGTGTTGAGGAGAAACTTAAGTCCTCTGGGAAAGTGCTGGGCAAGGGGTAGAGAGCTCCCACAAGCCTGGCTTGGTGTGGGAACCCAAGGGATGTCCCAGCAGAGGGCTGTGGTGGGATGGAGGGGCTGGGGTTCCCCTGTGTACCCTCCTCATCCCACTCCACAGCTCCAGGAGTCTCCAGACAGGGAAGAAGCAAAGCCTGATAAAGGCTCTGCTGGGTGAGGGTCCAGGCTGCTGTGACTGCAGAGCAGCCTTGGGATCAGTAGTGTCCAGAATCAGCCTTCTCGTGGCACATATCACAGGGGGGTTCAGCACAGAACCATATTGCATCAGTGGGTTTTGGTTTCTTATGTTGCCAGAGTATTTCCACCTGAAATCCAGAGCGTGTGGGTGAGTGACACGGTGAGCTCGAATCTCGGCTCTCCTCTGCAGGGCTGGGGCAATAAGAGCCAAATTGAGAGCAAATAAAAACCTTTTGGAGGAGAATCTTGTGGGTTTTTTTCCTCTCCTTCGGAAAGTCAAGGGTGTTTTCCTATTGAAAATTTGCAGGAATGTGCAGCCGCCCTTGTTTACTTTTTTAGAATAACGATTCCTTCAGTTGCAGTGGCTTCAGTTCAACAAAATAATTAAATGTATGCAGAAATCCATTTAGGAAAAATACAGCTTTTAAGTCTGTGCTCTGCGTCCTGAAATCCCACTGATGCCCAGTGACCATGGCTGGGCTGATGCTGGTGGGTAGCTCTCGTGCCTGCTGAGCACCAGTGCTCTCCTGGGTTTGAAGCGGTGAAAAGAAAGCAGCACCTCTGAAGGGCTGAAAAAACAAACGTTGAATGCGAAATGTTGCGTTTCAGGAAGCTCAGTGTGGTGGTTTTGCTCATTTACATCTTGAGACAAGAGCCAGAGACGCTTTTCTTCTAGAAAACTCTTGTTCTTTCTGGTGGCCTTCTGCAAATATAAAGCAAGAGAAAAAGCAGCGCTGTGCTTTGTCCTGGGAGAGATCTCACACGCAACGCCGCAGTGGAAAACATGTGCTCTTCCAGCATCATGGAAATCTCTGAGCACTCTTTGCTTGGCTTAGGAAAGAGGTTTGGAGCTGACCTCCCTCAAGTGCTGGGGCTTGGGGAGGGTCAGGCTGGGAGGTGGGCGGTGGCGGCTCCGTCGCGTCAAAGGTGGAAGGGCAAAAGCCTCTGCGTGTGTCAAAGGCCAGGCGGGGGGTTGAACGAAGCCAAAGCATTGCAGCCAGATGTGCTGCAGAGGGATGATCCCTGAAAGTCGAACCCAAAGGCAGGGGTGAAACCACCCACATGCCATTGCTGGAAGAAATGGAATTCGCTGCTATTCTGCTGTACACAAGTGCCTGTTTCCACATGTGATTTACTGGGAAGTCCTTGCACCTGTCAGCTCCTGTCTCGAGAGGAACAAAAAGAAAAACTGAGAGTAATAGGAGTGCTGGTGAAAGATGGGCTCAGAGGAGCAATCGGCATCGGAGGAATCCAGCTGTAGCTCAGGCAGCTCTTACGTTGTTCTTTTCTTCCGAGTCCTTTTCGGTGACACGCTGGAGAGATTTTGCAGAAATCTGTAAATTCTCCAAAGAAAAACTTTCTTTCCAACAATGAATGATGCCTTACTGTTTTGTAATATTTTTATGATTGAATACTTTGCATAAGCTCGGCAGTTGTCCTAGGAGGAGTCATTTGATGCAAGAGCAGAGGGATATTATTGAGCGTCCAGTGAGTCACGCAGCCCACTGAGCCACGTGAAGGCTTCCTCCTGCTGAGGCACAATAACCTTCCTAAGGATAAATTATCACCTCTTGGGAAGGAAGGTGACAGGAAAGGGTTTGTTTGATGGATGCTGCCATTCATGGTACATTGAAAAATTCTTTACAGAATTGTCATGACTTGGCCCAGGCACTTTTCTTCCCTGGTACACGGACCCGTGACTTTTCTGCAGCTTTTCAGAGAGCTTGGCTGCCTCATAGGCTTTTGACTTGCCACCTGTCTCTTCTTTCTCTGTTCAGTTGGTCTTTCCAACGGGATGTCATCTGACTTCTGAAGTCACACCTTCATTTTGTTTAATGTGCAGCTTGTGCATCCTGCTCTATTATCTGACAAATGCAAAACCAGTTATATTTCAGCCGTTACGTCTGGGAGAAGAATCAAGATCATCTCCTGTTTCAAAAATAGTTGCGTAAAACCTAGAGGCCTTCTGAGGGCCTTTGTTGAATTTCTGGTTTTACGGAAGCAGGAGGATGAGTGAATTGATTTCAGGATTTCCACCAGTGCTTCTGTGTAGGTTTTCTCGATCTTTCCTTCAAAGTTTACCATTGGGATAAGTGACCGTTAGGTGGAAAACCCCTATAACCCTCAAATATTACACGACTTTGTACATGCAGCTCTTGTGAAGTTACCAACCTCCATGAAGAGCCACAGGATGGCTCTGAAGAAAGATGAAATATCGTGATGACAGTGAGAGCAGTCGTGACTTTATAATTAAGGCTGATTTTATACCACTAATCTGAAGAAGCATCCATTTGCTGTAAGCTGTAGGCATCCTATTCACCATACCCACCATGGTGTGTGTTCTAGCGATGATGTCTGTGGTGTCTGTGGCTTTGAACACTGGACAGGCTCATGGGGTGATGTGGGTTCCAGCTTGGAACTGGCTTATGGTGGGCATCTCAGCATTCAGGCTGTGGGTCTGGCTGGACAGGGTGCTCTACCAGGTCTGTCTCTGGTCCTACTTCTAGACAGGTAACAGATCCTACCCTTCCTACCATGTAGACCCCAAAGTGCTCAGATAAATATTTACAGATTTGGCCTTGCCAACAGCACATCCATCAGGAGAGCCACAAAGATGATCCAGGGGCTGGAGCACCTCTGCTACGAGGATAGGCTGAGGGAGCGGGGATTGTTCAGCCCAGAGAAGAGAAGACTGAGGGGACCTTATAACTGCCTTCCAATAGCTGAAGGGAAGGCTGGAGAGGGACTCTTCACAAGAGTGTCCAGGGATAGGACAAGGGGAAATTGTTTTAAACTGAAGGAGAATAGGTTTAGACTGGATCTTATGAAGAAGTTCTTCAGTATGAGGGTGATGAGACTCTGGAATAGATTGCCCAGAGGAATTGTGGATGTCCCCTCCCTGGAGGTGTTCGAAGCCAGGTTGGATGAGGCCTTGAGCAACCTGGTCGAGTTGAGAGATGTCCCTGCCCATGGCAGGGAGGTTGGATTAGGTGATCTCTGAGGTCCCTTCCAGCCTAAGCCATTCTAGGATTCTCTGACCCCCACACTCAAGCTAAAGAGACCCAGTTTTGCAATCTTGGCTCGCATGAATGGCAGTGACGCACCCCGTTAATCACCCCCGCAGACACACACTGGCACCAGCAAGTGATTAACCCAGCAAAAGTGGCCGGTTCCCTTCCTTGGCTCGTAACTAACGGGCAGGAAAAAATGGAATAAACAAACCGAAGCCGCAGTGTAGTCACACAAGGCGAAGGGAACCGAGGAGCATCAGCAGAAAGAGCTCCAGGACAACACCATCTGCGAGCACTTGAGGCTCAGGAAACGCTGCTCTTTAAGAAGTTCATGGTGCTGTTGCTTACGGCCGGAAACAGGCCAGGGGTGAGGCCGTGCAACTGTGCCTTTTATTTGCTCAGCACATTTTCCCTCTTTTAACGTAAAAACAGCAAATGAGGAACTTAAAGTCACTTCTCCATGAAAGGTTTTGACTGCAGAATTGTTTATGGGTTTTCTTCTTTCGGGCCGCTTCTACTTGACATGCTTGCTGCTGTTGCCTAGAAATGTAGGGGAACTAGTAAAATGATCTGTGTTCTCAGCTTTTCTGAAATGCCTGTAAAGCTCCAGAGGCCTCTCAGTTACGGTCCTAAAAGATGGGACACTGAGCTGGGTCAGCACTGAGCCGTGAGCCATGGTAGGGCTGGTTGAGCTGTGCAGGCTCAGATATGGTCTTGTGCTGTGCCCAAGGAGCTCCTGGTGAAGATCTGGGAGATGCCTTCTATTGGGTGTGCAGACAGGGTGGGAATGATGCTTATTTACACCCGACTGCCCAGGCCTGGGAGCTGTGCTTGATCAGAGGTCCCAGCTGTCCCTGGCTATGTGACTGGTGTCACTGGGGTGCACTGGAGGGCCTTTGGGGCTGCCCTGGCTTTACACAGTGAGAAGGCAAGATGTAGTAAGGAGGTAAAAAAAATAGTCTGGGGGGAAGCAACTCATATCAGAAGCTATTTTAAAAAGATGGGAAGAAATTGGTCCCAGGAAGCCCTGAAGCAAGGTGGTGCCTGCCTGGGGAGAAATAGCTTGGCTTTGGTTTCAGCAGAGGTGAAGATTTCAGAAAGCCATGGGCAGATGTGCCTGGGAAATCAAAGGACTGTCTTCATCGCTGGAACAGATTGCCCAGGGAGGTAGTTGAGGCCCCGTCCCTGGAGATATTCAAGGTGAGACTTGACAAAACTCTGAGCAACCTGCACTAGTTGAGGATGTCCCTGCTACCTGCAGGAGGGTTGGACTAGATGACCTTTGGAGGTCCCTTCCAACCTAAACCATTCTATGATCTGAGCTCTTCTTACTGCCCTTCAATCTGATTTGCTTAGTTTTGGGTCATATTTACAAAAATTAGGGGAAACTGAAGCTGAAGGTAACCAGGGAGAGCATGAAACACTGGGCTGTATGGGGCTGATGGGCAGGGAGGGATGCTCAGCATGGAGAAGCGCGGTTCTGCACAACCTGGGGATGCTCAAGGGCATTGGGGAGCGAGGAAAGCACAATGAGTAACACTTGGAGTAGGTGGTCCCAGGCCTGCTGGCCAAATGTTCCTCCCGAGCTCCTAAATTTGGATACCACAAGCAAGTGATTTCACTTTCCTGTTTAAAACCAGACACCCCCTGCTAAAGTTACGCTGCTGACCCTCGTTGAGCAGCAACCCCTCTCCTCCCGCGGGTCACCTCAGGCAGCACGAATTCTGCCTGCGAGGGAGGGACGGCAGAGCCCCGTTGCTCGCCGTTTAATCGCAACCAGATTCCCCTAGACGAGTCTGCTGAAATATTTATAAATATCAGAGCCAGCAGTTGCTAATGCCAAACAGGAAATTTTGAGCTGAACAAACTTTTCCACGTTTCTAAGTGGGGAAAGTAAACTGTAGCTAAGACCAGTATTTAAAAAATAATGATAATAATAATAAAAAAGTCTAAATAGCAACAGGCCTCCATTGTTCTATAGCCTGAGACAAGTCCATGATTTCTTGAAGCCTTGGTCCTTTCCACCTAGGCCATTTTCTATAAGCAGTATGCCTGCCAGTCATGTAGAAGGTGGCTTTAAAAAAGAAAATAAGAGTTCTAGCTCAACACAAGCTGTTGTACTGCATGATGTGATGGCCCTGAGCAATGGTATGGCCTTTACATTAGTGGAGAAAGGGCTCACAGTGGGGAAAGGGCCCTCAGGAAGCTTCCAGTAGCGGTAAGTGTGTTGTACCTGCTCTTGTGGTAGTTACTGGTCTTAGGGGACTGGGGTTTTAAGCACTTGGTTAATGTAATTTCAAGGGAAAAAAACCAAAACAACAAACCAGATCTTGAACAGAAAGCAATGAGCCAGAGATGAGGCTGGTGGCAACAGTGGCCACCTGAGGGGAAAGGAGCCCTGTTTTGTCTTGCATTTCATGTTTTGAGCTTTTTTTTTCCTCCTCCTATCAAGCTCTTTCCCGGGATTTTCTTGTTTCTGCTCATTCATTACTTGGTACCGAGATGTTGTTTTTGGAGCACTAAAACACAGAAAAAATGTAACACTAAATCTTCGTGGAATTATCTGTTTTAAACAACTTCTGCCATTGGTGAATTCTCTAAATTCATTTTCAGGCAAAAGGCGTTAGTAGGCTTTTTAAGAACCGACTCATGTCATTTCATAGTCAATCATATTCAGATGGAGATGAAATAAAGCGAATGACCTCAGTGTGTGTATTAATTCTGGAATTGTGTACTTCAGTTCAAGCATCTTCAAAATGGAGAAGCTCAGAGAGCTAAAACCTGCAGTCTTTGGAAGAATGAATTACCAAACTAACTTGATCTCTACCATCCCCACAGTTACCTTCATATACTGATATTTTAGGAGCTCCTTTTTTTGATTAAACTCTGCTTATTCTGGTGCCTTAATGGAAAGAGAAGGGCTTATTGATGCCGAGAAATATTTTTGTGTTTATTTTGAATTTCTGGCTGTGGTAGCAAATCCTTAGGCACTCGTAGGAGTTAAGTTCCTTTGAAACTGGTCGATGATGAGTGGTGAGTTTGGCTATAGAGTATATAGGCTGAATAGCAGTCCCCTGCCTGGGTAGGTTTTGGTGAGCAGCATGCTGAAAGATGGTACAAGGAAATGAAGTTTCAATGATTCCTGTAAGTTTTAGCAGTTCATAGCAGTATAATCTCAGAAAGGCTTTAAAACAATATAAAATGTGGTGTTCAGCAGCAAATTTATTCATAGCTTTTCTATTTGCGTGGGATTTATCTGGTTTAATTCTGGGTGGGAAATAAAGCACCTGAGTGGGCAGCTCTGTGAGCACTCGATTGTATTATGAGACTGTGATGAAGGAAGGTCTCAGCCCAGTGTGGGATGAAGGGAAGTGTTGCTAGCTGGATGGTCAGGACATCTGTGATGCTCAGAGGTCCCTGCCAGCTTCCTCGGGAATGTGGTGCACTACGTGGCCAGCTCACTATCCAGAAATTCATTAAATGAGAAAGGTCTCATCTCTAAAATCTGGCTCTCCATCCTGCTGATCACCTCTGTCAGTTGCTGCTAAACTCTCTGCTTTTAGGTTTGGTTGTCCTCATTCGTTTTTCCATCCTGAAAAGATGTACAAGGGTCAAAACAAAGACTTCAGTCTCCTTCTTTCACAGGCAGGTGCTATCGACAGTAATCCTGCCCATGCTTTCCACATGCATGAGAAAAAACATCCCTTGGCAATTTCTTTTTCTTTTTTTTTTTTTTTATTTTTCATGCTGTCAATGCAGATACCATATGGAAATCCAAGTTGGATTTTTCAGCAGCTGAAAAGGAAGGTGAGGACCTTTGGATAGTATCCACAGAAATGTTCTTGCTCCACAAGGGTTTTAAACAGAGTATCTCACGAGTTACTTGTCACCATGTAATTAATTCTCCAGCTCCTCTTAATGCTGAATCTCCCTCAGTGCAAGGCACAGGCTGCCTTGCTTGAGTGACTTCTCCCTTGGGAATTGTTCAGGAGTGTGTGTTCACCCTGTGGCAGGGAGTGAGCATCTATGCTACACCTTTAATCATCTCCATTGGTCTCTTGACTTTTGCTTGCAAGTCCTGGCTGATAATACAGGTGATGTGCAGACTCCTTGGCAGCTCCTTGTTCCTGCAGCACCCTCCTGCCGCGCCCTTTAAAGCATCACTGGGTTTTCCTTTCCCTGCCTGACAGGAGGCACCAGGCTGCCCTGGGCTGGAATAGGCATGATGGACCATGAGTTCTCCATCTTCTGGTCTCTGGAACAAGTTTCTCATTTAAACCAGACCCTTAGTGGAAAAAAAAATGCGTCTCTGAGCCTCTGCAGATAGGTAGGCAGTCAGGAGGGGCACATATTAGCAGAGAAATGTTTTGTCTCACTCCTAGTTAGCCCCAAGTGTCACCAAGTGAGGCTTGAAAAGGCAGTTGAGACATTTCATGACCACTGGGTAAGCCTCTGAACTCTTTGATGCACTCTTAGATACAGATCTAATAGTGGGAGACCATTAGGGTACTCAGCTGGTTGCTCTTCCACACATACCTTTCCTCCAGAGGTATGGCTTTTCAAAATCCTTAGTGATGGCTTTACCCAAAGGTTGATCAAACCTTTGATGTGCATTTTCCACACACAGACAAGGAAACAATCAAAGGTCTGTGTTTCCCTGCCTTTGTATATCAGCACTGTTGGAACAGCCTCTACTCTTCGCCGTCTGCTGTCCTGTGACTCATGTTTAGATTCAGATGTCTCCATGGCCAACGTCTTCCTCTGACCACAGCGATTCAGCAACATGGTAAACGTGCAGATGCAAGACAAAACAACTGAGCTGTGGTCAGATGTCACTGCTGTGACAGGGAGGACTATTTACAAGCCTAGTTTTGAAAAGCCAGCAATCAAATCCCTTTTTTGCGTAACTGATGAGAAAATTCTGGCTGCCTACCACTATACTCTAAATAAGAACGCGGTTTAGAAGGAATTTCACTCTTCCCAGAATGTGGTGCTGTGCAGCTTTGGACTGCAGAATGCTGTTAAATCTCTGCCCATCAGCTTGGATGGGCATTGCCTGACTCCTACACATTTTTTAAAAATTTTATCTTAACGTAAATAAATACTAAGGTTCTATTCTGATATGTTTCCCCCAACCTCCATGTGATTCATAGGGAATGACAGGAACAGCGATGCCGAGAGCCTCCTTTGCAGGGTTTGAGGGAGAACACTGCATGGGAGTAATGAGACTAGAAACTATATCCTGAAAGGCAAGGCTGACTCACTCCAGACGAAGATAAACATTGATTCACGAAGGTGTTGGCCCGCACCATCCACTGCCAAATGCAAGATTCCAGATAGTTCAGAGTGAGCGATCACCAGGGCAGCTTGAACAGCAAGATGTGAAAAAGAGTGAGCTGCAGGTCTAATTACAGCTGTCCACTGCAGGTTGGGTTGTTTAAGGTAAAGACAAACTGGAATGTCCATAAAGAGTAAAAAGCACGGTGTGCCAGGTCCCTGCTGAGGTGGCATCACTCCACCTTGCTTCAGGCGCTGGAGCTGCAGCACTTGAGGACCTGGCATGGAATTTTTATTACATTTAGGAGCAAATTAGATCCAGTTTAGGAATTTTCCAGTGAAACCCTTCTTTTCTGGGAAGTGTTGATTCACTGAACATAAAACTTTGACAACATAATGATAATGAGAAAATTTTCTTATATCCTGAGTGGGTTTTTCAGTAAGAGAGGTGGAGGCCATCACAGCATGGCTTGCACTTGGGCTTAGGAAACTGAGGTTGTTATTTCAGGCTGATTTAGGCTAGAGAGGAGCTCACCTCAGGTGCAGCAAGGGGCATTTTCGCCCTCCTTATGAGAGCCAGGAGGTGTCCCAACAACTTGTGTGAATTTGGGCAGTGTTACGAACTAAATATCGGGGAGTATCTGAGCTGGCCGGCTCCTTACAAAGCTCAAGGTGGTTCTTGGAGACTGGAAGAGAGGATCTCACCTGCTCAGCCATGCAATGCTTGATGGGCTGGACATGAGGCATCCCTCGAGCACGCAGATAGGACTTGCTGGATTTTTACAGCAGATGCAGGTTAATGGGTTCATGTCTATTCTTGGCTCCATAATGAGGGAATGAACTTGTCAGGTTTAAGCATTGGACATTTCTTACAGTTCCATACTCTTCCTAGTTGCAATAGTGGAAAGAGGAAATTAAGCTTGACTAAATCCCTCCCATGCATTAAAAGTGCCATGCTTGTTTATGTCATGCTTCTAATACTTTATCCCCAAAGCAATGATTTTTACCTCAAAATTCTTTTCTTCCCTGACATCTGGGACTGTACCAGATGCTCAGCAGGGATGGCAGCTGATTAAAGAGGGATAGAAATGAGGAAGAAACACGAATTCCTAGGTTTTTTTGCTGCTCTGCAGAGGATGGCTTTTCTGCTCCATGCTGGGGGCTTAGCAGAGCGAGGCTGTCCTGCTCAAAGTGGGACAGCCCCTAGAAAGTGTTTACCTTGTTCATGGATCAAAGTTTCCATTAGACTCTTAAAACTGGACCTGTCAGAAGGATGGAGGCTCCACCACAGCTGAAGGCCATGGTTGAACCTACTCCCATCCACGCCAGGACTACATCTCAGGCTGTAGCACAGGATGGCAGGCTCAGAGACAAGACAAGAGTATAGTGGCCATCAGCCCAAGTCAGCAGCCTGAGTACCCATGTCCTAGTAATTCTGGGCTTGTTAATTGTATGGACTCTGGCCTATGTACCTTATAGGGCTGATTTAGCCCTGACTAACATCCTTTGGTGACTTGTATGTGCCACACATCGGTCCAAAAGCAAAAATATATATTAGTGCTGCTGTTCTGCAAGAGCTCAACACCCACCAGGGATCTATTCATAGATGTACCCTTGAGTTGTCTACTTCCAGCCCACTCTTTTGTGGAAAGACGTCTTTACTTTCTGTTTCCTCTGTTATTTTAAAGCAGGGCCAGAATCCACACAAGGATATGCAGATGTGGATAGTCAGCAGCAACAGCTCTTTCAGTGGTGGCCCCAGCCCTGCTTGCCTAGAGCAGATGTGAGACAGCCTCTGTTATTGTCCCTCCCTACCTCATGTTGACTTTGAAGATCCCAACATCATGCTTGGGATGATGCTGAAGCTCAGTTGCAAATGCTTTGGCTAGTGCTGTGGAAGTAAACTGTTTAAAAAGATCATGGAATCACAGAACGGCTTGAGTTGGAAGGGACCTTAGAGATCATCTCATTCCAACTCCCCTGCCATGGGCAGGGACACCTCCCACTAGAGCAGGTTGCTCAGATTCTCATCCAGCCTTGGCTTAAAAACTTCCAGGGATGAGGCTCCACAACTTCGCTGGGCAACCCGTTCCAGAGCAATGCCACCCTCAGAGTAAAGAACATCTTCCTGATGTCCAATCTAAATCTTCCCTGCTCTAGTTTAAAAACATTGCCCCTTGTCCTGTTGCCACAAGCCTTCATAAAAAATCCCTCCCCAGCTTTCCTGTAGGCCTCCTTCAGATACATACTTTGATGTACCTAATATACAGGCTTACATATAGAGCACAGTGCTGTAATCCCACTGTTACACCTACAGCAGCAGCTCCATCCAGGTAAAAAGTGCGTGTTCGCTTTAGTGTGGCCTTTCTAACCCTGGCACAAGGTCTGTCTGTGAACCGTTCCCTGCTCTTTTGCGGCTACGTGCCGATGGGACGCGGACGTCTGTAAAGTTTTAGTCTCCAGTGGCTGGAATCGCTGCTGGCTTAACACTGCCAAAGACTCTGGAATTTGTTCTGTTTCATCTGTTGGATTTTAATGAGGATTTTTCTTTTTTTTTCCTCCATCACTCTATGTTTTGTGCAGACAGATGCCTTGCATTTTATGAGCCTTATGTAGAGAACGTACCACCACTGTAAGGCAGCAGGATAATTATGTTTACTAGAAGCTCCATCCATATTTTCCTGGTCCTAGTAATCTGTTTCTGGAGACTAAATAGCCAGGCCTCGGGCAGTCAAATCCATCATAACCGTGTCACACGATTGCTGTAGGAGCAGACTCGCCGTCGCTTGCAGCAAGGTTGTGTTTTCATTTGTAAGAGGGTGACTGTAACTGGAACCACCTGCAGTCACTGGAGCCAGGAGCCTTTTGGCTTCCACACAGTTTTGCCGAGAACGTTAATGCCGTTACTTCTGTGAACTAATCTGAAAAGGATGTTTTTCTGTTGTCTCTGCGTTAATTGTTTCCAGCTTATGGCGTGGAAATGTTATTGGCCCTGGGAGGCCAAGGGGAGAAGGGAAAGAAGGGCTGTCAGAAGTAAATGGAAGGTTCGGATGAATGTAGGAGGTACTCGGAGATTTTCCTCCTACTCCTGCATTCATTAAATCATGGGAACAAAACTATTTAAGTCACCCTTTGTAGAGTAAGCCTTGGTCTGCCACAAGGCAGCTATAAACTGTTCTATAGTGGCAAAACTCTCTGAAAATGGGACGTCCTGGTCTCTAGGTGTCTCCTGTTGCTTGGGAGCAGGTCCTCAGCCTCCTGGTCCTGTTGTTACTGCAAAGAATTGACTCTAGTAAAGGTGTCTGTGGGATTCCTCTCTTCCCAGAGATCCTACAGACAGACTTGCTGTCCCAAGGTTGCTGCTCTAGAATCCTGTGGTTTCCTGCAAGTTGTTCAGCTGCTCCCAGCACACAGAATGTGAGCACCAGTAAGTTTCGGCCCAAATATTCAAACCTTGGGAGCCCATGGAACACCTCTGCAGCTTGCTTCTTCCTGTTGCTGCTGAATTTGTGTTGTTAGGCTTTGGCTTCCTTACCTGTGACTTTTAAATGCTGGGCCTTCTGCCTTCCCTCCATTTGCTCTGTCTCCTCATCCCCAGTCTTGCCTGACTAGGCTGTCAGAGTGTTACCCATCGCATTAAGCTAGCTTGGCAAATAGTCCTCAGAAGAGCACCCCTCCTTGCAGGGTTGTCAAAGCAGCCTGGCCTTCAGAGAAGCATCTATCAATGTAACTCTTCCCTCACTCCACTTTTTGATAAGATCCTCTTGTGTTCACCTCAGAAACACCTACTTTTGATTTTTTCCTCTTGGCACAATTTGTCCCTCCTTTCATGTTTTTCGTATTTTCCCTTCTCTGTTCCAATCCCTCCCTCTTTCACTTCTGATTATATCAATATCCTTTTTGTGGTCTGTCAGTTCTGGAAAGCACCCAGCATGCTGTTCCTGCATGCTTTTCCATCAGTCTCTCTGAGCAGAACTCCTTCTTCAGGGAACAACTCGATAACAGCAGAAACCCAGAAGGTTTCTGGAGACATCCAGAACCATTTGATAATTTGGATTATGAGCAGAATCAACAAGCAGAGATTTATAGAATCATAGAATCATCTAGGTTGGAAAAGACCTTTAAGGTCGAGTCCAACAATTAACCCAGCACTACCAAGTCACCACCAAACCATGCTCCTCAGCACCACGTCTACACAACTTTTAAATCCCTCCAGGGATTCCTCCTGGCCAGCCTATTCCAGGCTTTGACATCCCCTCTGGTGAAGAAATTTGTCCTAATTTCCAAACAAAACCACCCCTGGCACAATCTGAGGCCATTTTCTCTTGTCCTATCTTTTTTAAATTTTTTTTTTTTTAAATGCCCAATGCCCCAGCACCACTGAAGGTGTAGTCTCCCAGTTTGTAGGAGGGCACCTTGCTCAGCAGATGGTGTTGAACATCTTCAGCTGAGGTGCATCTATCTGAGCAATGCTTGTCCAACACAGCCAGGGGCTGTCAGGGAAGAGTTTGGAGTGTAGTTGAGCCACCACTGCTTGAACATCTCTCCTCTGACTGCAGATAGATGGCTAAATCCTCAGCTTCACAGAGTCAACCATCTAAGACACTGAATATTCACTGTCATTTTTTCCTTACAGCTTCTGTGTGGGAAATATCTGTGGATGTAGGGGTTTTTTGAGGAGAAAAAACTTGTAGGGAAGATTTGGCCATTTCTAGCTCTTGTGCCACTTAAGAAGGCTCCGTACGTGGAGCCTGATGTTCAGAGCACTTGAACTCCCTGTTCTTGAAAGAGGTGCTGGAAACGGTGTCTAACTCTCCTACATCTTTGAAGACTTCAAGCGTGCACGTCGATCCTCAGACTTAAAGGCAGCTGTACTGAACAAATGTTCCCAGATCAAAATGACTCATTAGCAGAGGCTGGACTGAGGCCATATTATTTTTAGTCAAGCTCCACTTGTCCCATCTCCAGCAGCCAGTTCGTTCCAGAGAGGTTGCATGGGCTAGACAACCTCTGCTCATTAACAAACACATGAACATCCCTTCCCAGCAGTAGCTTCCACATGGTGAAATTACTCACTTGAAGTCCAAATATTAATGGAAAAAGTCTCTTTAATACTGAAAGCCATTCCCTTCTCACATTCATGGCCAAACTGTAGCCTTTTGGATACGCTCCTGGCATACTGCTGGCTTCTCCAAAGCAACCATCTCCTGCAAATAGTGAGCAGCTCATGGAAAAAAGAATATCCATTTGAAGCACTTGGAAAGAGAGGTCATGAAGGTGCTTCACACAAAACTGTGAATTTTAATCTCAGACTAATGAACTAGAAGTCTCTTCTCTCTTTCTTTTTTTTTTTTTAGTTAAATTTCCATAGCTTTATACTGGCTGTTTCTTTCCAGGCATCAAGATTTCTCCTATAGAGGCAGAGCAGGGATGGCAGGTGTTGCAGAGTGTGGCTTGTCAGGGTATTTTTTGTGGGTTTGTGTGGTTTTCCTGGGATGGTCTCTTCCTTTTCTGGTTCATTTTGAAAACGAAAACGATTTGTGCCACAGCGCCACAAAAACCGGCTGTTTTGCTAAATAAATTATAAGCAAGTTTATTGGCCTGTTTACATAAGGTTTCTTCAGGCATGTCAAGTATTTTAGTTCTGGAAAGAGCAGAGTGGTTTTAATATGGCCAGACCGTACGCGGGCAGCCTAGGGATTTCAGAAATCATTTCCTTAAATTTATTGCTTTTTCAAGCTTGACTATAATATTGTGTGTCCGGGATTTTCCTTTGCAGCCTACTCACCATCTGCAAAGTTGTTTAAAATGTGCTACTGTATCTTGAGCCACTTCCTCAATAACCAACGTCTCATATTAAGTAGAAGTGCCTTTACTTCTGGCCTGCAGAATCAGGACTGATTTTCACTGAGCCTGGACCCAAGATCTGTTAGTCCCAGGCCACCTCATCCTCTCTTCAGAGGTGTTGGTGATCTACACAGGATCACTTTTCAGAAAGGAAGAAACCAGCCTAGGGGAGGTTTGGGCTGTGATGGGACATGCAGGGCGTCTCACCTGGTTTGGCAGAGATGGTGGCCACAGGGCTGGCTCAAAGGGCTGGAGATGGCCTTTCCCATGAGCTTTTGGGAAGGTCCCGAACTTTGCACCTTGCAAGCACAGGTCTGTCAGCATCATCTTTCTTCCCGTTCCTGTTCCCTTTGCTCCTCATGGATCTCCACACTTGGGCAGGTCTCCTCAGTCTCCTGGAAAGAGTCCTAGACTTTCCTCCTCTTGCAAAAGCCCCTCTTTCTTGCTGGCTCTTAGAAGCTGGAGGGACTGGAGTCTAATGCATCTGAACAGAAATGGGTGGTGAAACAGTGAGGTCATCAGAGTGATGTCAGAGAAAAGCTTTTGAATGTGGTGTTAGTGAAAAAACAGATGCAGCTAATGGTTTGCATATTAACTTGACATTTTCCCAGCAATTATTAATTTTAAAAAATAAAAATTGGAAAGCTATGTTATGTGTGGATGAGGAGCAGTAATTCATGGTCAAAACCAGTGTAGCACCATTAGGATTCTTGCCACGTCCATTCTTTTTCCGTATTTATAGTCAACATGTTAAATTCTACGTGTGACCCTAAGGTCTTGAAAAAAAAGCATTTGTCTCTGATTTTACTGAGATAATATTCTGTTTCTATTGCAATCAAAAACCCCAGACCTTTGGCTGGCTCCTGTGGTTTTCCATGGCTGTGGCTCTCCATGTGGTTTTGTTATTCCACCACCAGTTGAGCAATCTGGGATGGTAACGCAGAGCAACAGCCGGGCATGGACCACGCACGCACCAGTTGGCTCCTAATTTAACATTTCTAGCAATCACTGGTAGTCATGTTGAGGCACATCTGAACCTCCTCCAGAGTCAGCACTGATGCTCTAGTCATGAATTCCTTCAAAAATCAACTACTAACCTCAGGTTTCAATTATTTCTTCATCAGCTGCTAAGCATCTACGTAAATATGAGTTCGTTGCCATGTAATTAAGATGATTTTCATTTGTATAACAGCGTCAGGATTTGGTAGACTCTGTTACTCTGAAAAATGGAAGAATGTGAGCGTGGGCTGGTAAACGGAAAAAAAAAAAGACCTTCTGAAGTCCTTCATTTGCCACTGGTTCAGCAGCACCATGTCCATAAATTGCGGGGAACAAATCCAGCTCCAGAGTGGAGAGAGATAATGTCTCTGGGCATTGTTCTGGCTGTTCTTGGGGCAAAACAGCCCAAAGGTACGAAGTTCCTCAAGGCTATTTAGAGGCTGTCTGCCTTTCCTCTGGGTCTTTCTTGAGGGTAGAATCCCTTTCACCTTTTTAACGCTGGGCTTTTAGCTTTAAGGGATCTCCTTGAACTTGCCTGTGATTGCAGGTTTAAAGTGCCTCTATTCTTGTGTGAGGGTAAAAGACGTAATTCTGTGCTCCCCTCTGCCTACTGGGTTTCTCCTATATCCTCTTTTCCTGCAGTTGTTCCAAATCACAACATATTTCAAGGTTAAAGAAAGAAGGACTCTTGACATCTCTTACTCCCCTGCTGTAGCCTTCCACACCACCCAAGAAACTTTTGGTAGGTGGGACCTGGTCGTCTTGTTCCCAGACATTCAAATGAGAGTTTATAGGAGGAGAAAGTGAGAAGAGACGGACAAAAGGGGATTCTACAAAAAGTTAAATTAAAAAATAGAATTATTGGGGTGCTGAGAGGATTTAAAGAGAAATGCCTGATGCCCCAGAACTCTTGGATGAATTTCTGGGAGCTGCACAAAGCAATTAGAGAATTAATGACGAATTTAGACGTTGGACACCAGGACAGATGTCTCTTTGGAAGGTCCATGAGCTGCTGCTTCAATTTGGCAAATCTCCTTGCAAACCTATTTTACACAGCAATACGCTGCTCCAGCTCAAAGCGATGCCAAACCCTTCTCCAAGGGCTGAAGGAGATGTTAAACAAGCTTATTTCTGCATACCTGTGTTGGTCCAAATTCTGCTGAAATTAAGAGAAAGCTTCTGTTTGTCTTTTGTCTCTATTTCTGCAGTTCAGTCCTAGTAGGAAGAATTATAGCTGCTAAAATACCACGGAGACCGAGATCCTCCAGCCCTCTCTCCTAGTAAAACAATCTCACCTTTTATGTGACATTTGAAGTGTCCAACCTTTTCCTCTGATGTGAAAAACATGCTGACAGTAATGAAATCTGCTGAGTTTCTGCAGGAATTATTGCTGTAGTTTGGTGCCACTGTAAATTCTGGCATGCTTTTTCAGGGAAGATGTCTGGAGTTTAGTTTATAGAAGAAAAAATAACAATAAGCATGGAAGACTGATAAGAAAAGCTCTGCTGGTTTTCGAGCCAAGCAATTAAAAAAAAGGAAAAATTGTAAATGAAGGGAAATTTCCCTAGTTATTCCGATCCTGATTTTGTGGCTCTAAATGCACTTAATTAAATGGAATTTTGAAAATTTGAAAATGACACTGGCGGGGAGGGGGGAATAGGGGGGGAGAGCAGCTCTCTCTGAACCACACTTTTAGAGGCAGTATTACATTAATATTTGGATTTTAATGTGTTTTCCTCCTACTGCAGTGACAGTTCAACCACCCTTTCAGAGGTCATATTACATTAATATTTGAATTTCAATAGGTTTCTGTCTTAACTGCAGCGACCATAAAATCTGCTTTCTCATCTTTCAGCAGAGAACAGTTTAATTTCTAATACCAAGAAATGAGACGTAGAGCAAAGGTACTGGGATGTGTAGGGAAGATGGTCCTGGAGGGCGACAGTGAACCGTCAGACACCCAATTTCCGTAGCGTGAAGTGACGACTTTATGACCATCTCAGATGTTAATACTGAGCCTCTGGCTGTACTTATGAAAATGTGAGAGTTAAACACTTTCTAGGATTACATTTGATCAATTGTGCCAAGTAATGTGGAAGTGTAATGAAGTCAATGAAGTTTGGGCAGGTCCAAATGGGCAGTGTCCGTGTTTCAAGCATGGGAGACAGCCAACCAAACCTCTGTCTGTCTGTCTCCTAAAGGAAAATCATCCAGATGAAGACTTTTTTTTAATTTTTCTTTCATCTTCTGAAAGGAATCCTGCTACATTGTCTAGTAGTACCACTGGTCACCACCTGACAGCATCCCATTTTGCATTAGATCTGAGAATCTTTGACGTCACGGGTTCTTTTGGAGCCCTGGGGAGGGATGTGGCCGGTAAAAGCCTTGGCTTTGATGTGCTTGAGGTAGAGGTGGGCAGTTCACAGGGAGGTAAATGAGATGATGGTATTTTCAGAGCACTAAAAGACATTAACAAACACAAACTTTCTGCCCAGAAGAATCCCTCAAGGTAGGCACCGGCTGTGTTTCTGGCAAGAAGTGTTGTTTATAGAGGGCTGGTTTGAGGACATGGACTTGCTGCTTGTCTTCAAGTCTGTCCTGTATATATCTGTCTTTATTTTAATTGGATAACTCCTGGCTCTGGAAATGCTTCCTTCTAGTAATTACAGCTTTTGTTTGTTCCAGTCTCAAACACGTGGTGTGAGGGAGGCTTCATTGCTTTTTTGGGGCTTCTTTCTCAGTACTGCATTTCTTCTCTCTGCCAGTATCTTCAACAATCCTCTCTTAAAACACATCATGGGGCTCCTAAATCCCCTTAAATTGAAGTAAGAGGTAGTTTAGAGAAGCAGGCAAGGATGAGTTTGGATCTGGATGACTGACTTCTTACGTCTGCTTGTTTTTCTGGGTGTTCTTGAAGACCTCTCTTGGCCTTAGTTTGCTTAAACTCTTTTAACAGATAAGGCTGCTTATTTCTTTTAAACATTTTGAAGGTCTCCAGCTACAGAATTTACTAGCTAATGCCTTTCTGATGTCTGGATCTACAAAGGTCGTGTAGTTCCCTCTCTACTGCTGCTCATTCAGATGTCAGGTAACGACTAAGAGCTGTGTTACGGCTTTGAAAGCCATTTTTCCAGCATAATTTCCAGACATCTTTTTCCAGACTCTCTTGTGGCTGGTTAGAGAAAGTTACCAGTGAGGAAAAGTGGCAAGAGTTAGCTGCAGAGCACAGAGCATTGCTGGAGATCCCAGAGGAGCAGCATTCCTCCTGGGTGCGCTCCCTGGGAAGCGAGCCTGGGCAGATGTTCATTTTAATGCCATCTGACAAAATTCCTTTATAAACTAACGCGGTCTTTTTGAGGCCTTCCTGCTTTTTCGTGGTGATGCGCTATTCCAAACTGGAGGGTACGGATTTTTACTGTGGAAGGCGATGCTCATAAGCAAATGCTGAATAAATGAATTTGCATTTGAGCAGCAAGTCAGGAGGTGACGCTTCGTGCTCCGCAGCCCGCAGTTACCACGTTGTGTGCGAGGCCGTTAACGTGTTGAGGTGACAGAAGGACAGAGCTCCTGACATAAACACCACTGACAAGACAAAAGACCCACTGGAGAAAGGGGCTAGGTTTGGCTGTATATATAGATGACTCACACAGAAATCTCATCCATTTATAGGATGTCTCCTGGACAGCGACGGGTCCAATTCCCTGTGGAGTCAGTGGAAACACTTACAGGGAATTCAGTGGGTGTTCCACTTGGCCATAGGGAATATTTTTCCCTTTAGCTCTTTGGGTTTTGTGGAATTGTTTCTTCCAAGACTGCGGAGCGTTAATCAGCAGCACGGTGAGGCGGGCACGGAAATTCTTAAAGCATCGTTGCTCCTGCTAACAGTGAAACGCTGCTTTGTGCTGAAATCATGTCTGGGGCACTGGCAAAACAGGGTTTGAAGCAGATGTTAGTGTGGTGCGGCCTGGAGACGGCTGCAGGGAGAGGTTGCTTAATCATCTGTCAAAACAGTATCCATACGTGTGTGCCGCTGAGCGAGAGCTGGGGGGCTGCAGAGGGACCTGGATAGTGCCGGGAAGGAAAGGTAAAAGGCTGCAACAGGCAACAAGTGACAGGTCAGAAAAGGATGGAGTGTTTTGAGGACACCAGGCAACGCTAGGGAGGAGCCACCCTTCACCTGAAAGGAAAAAACTAAGACTAAACACCCCAGATTTGAGTTTCCTAATGGAAGAGCAGGGAGTTGGCAGGGGGCTGTCATGTTTGTGGACCCTTCCCGGTGAGCCCGCTGCATGAGCAGCAAATGCAAGGGAGATCACAGAGGCTTTCCTCCTCTTCCAGGCAGCAGAGCATGGCTGAGGCACCCCCACGGTAACGTTTGCAGAATGATTCCCCATGCCACCGCACGATGAAACCCAGGGGCAAGGCAGCTCCTTTGGAGGAGGAGAACCGGGAGTGGCACACGAAGCCCTCCCAAAACCACAGGCCCCAGGGCCTGTCCAAGGCAGCCCCGCACAATGGCACCGGGGACGGCTCCCTTCCAAGTTCAGCAGTTAAAGGAAATGATCATATCAAGAGAGGAAACCCCCTTAACATCAATACGAGAATTAATCTGCACAGAATTCAGAGCGCTCGTGACTCTTTGCTTGCAGCCGTTGTTTCTCCCTCGTGGAAAGGCCGCTTGCTTTGGGCCTTGCTGCTTAGGCAAGGAAACACAAGCTGGCTGGGGCACAATTTCAAGGTTGGAATTTTCAGAGAATCATAGGGGTTGGAAGGGACCTCTAAAGATCATCTGGTCCAACCCCCCCTGCCAGAGCAGGATCACCATCACACAGGAACACGTCCAGGCAGGTTTTGAAAGTCTCCATAGAAGGAGACTCCACAACCTCTCTGGGCAGCCTGTTTCATATAATTTTACCACATAATTGTCAAGCGTTTCAGTTGTCAGCACAAAATTTATCAATAACCAGATGGAGTCAGGAATGCAGGTGACAACGACTTTTTTGAGGTACTGTTTAGGACCATCATTTTTACCATTGAATTCTTTGGGTTGGAAGAGACCTTTAAATGTTTTCTAGTCCTACCCCCACCATCAAACCCATCACCACTGAAAATTGCTCTATAGCAAAATTGTTTATATCTTAAAAAAAAAAGACAGCTGATTCATGGTGCGTTCAGAGCGTGTTTGATGTGTGGAACAAGTAGGTGTGGGGGGAAAAAAAATCCCCGAAATCTGACGAAATCAAGTATAAAACATGGAAATTCTTTTCCCAAGTAAATTCATCTGAGCTGCAGCAGATCCTCCCGGCAGAGCACAGCAAAGTGCTGGCAGCGCTGCCACCTTCAGGCCCCCAGCTCAGCACCCAGCCAGGCTCGGCTACTTGCTCAGCGTCACTTTTGCAGTGACATAATGAAGAGAGGGGAGCTTTCTAAGTTGAATTCTGTAAAAATTGGTGATGTGGGTCCGAGTTCCAGCCTGGATGGAGGTACTGGGCAGGAGGTACAGGGCTGGAAGGAAACCTCTGCGATTTAAGCGGCACCAGAGAAAGGGTTTAAGGTGTTAGTGATTTCTGGTGCTGTTTGACAGCACCACACACGCTGTGATAGAGCAGTGACTCCAGTGAGTTTCCAAGGAAGCCAGCTAGAAACCGGGGTTAATAGCAGACTTCTGCTCCTAAATATTTGTGTGTGTTTATGTGCTCCTGAACCTCCTCAAATAGCATCAGCAATTCGACTCCATCCTGGGATTTCTGCTCTGAGGCTGCTCTTGCTAACCAAGGCTAAAAGGAACAAGTGATGAAATATCAACAGGAGGCAGCGGGTGCTGTGAGTGACGCTGGGCCACCCGTCCTCCCAGTGTTACGTGACCCACTGGGTGATGTTTGTGAGGCTGGCTGGGGCTCGCTGCAGGTGTGTGCTGGCACAAACGGCATCTCGGGCAGCTCCGTATCCTCTTCTTGTTTTTGCTGCTCTCCTGGGGATTTGGGGAGGCAATCTAACCTCTAATCCAATTGTTGTGGGAGCTTAATTATACTCAGAGTCATGCTAGAAAGAAAGAAAAATTTCTCAGCAGAGCGGCCAGGGCTTAGAACTGCTTCCTTGGCAGGTTCCTCCTGGGCCCTGGGCCCTGCGCCAGCTGAGGATCCTATTAGGAGAGGGAGGAGGAAATCGTTCAGCCTTAAATAGCCGCTCTGATAAAGTCCACTCGCTCCTATGCAGCCTCAGGTCTGCCCACAGAGGGGTTAATTGTGTGTGGCTGCTGGGCTGTGGGCTCAGCCTCTCCTCCACCATGTATGGATGGGGAGATCCTGCAACAAAGTGGGTTTTAATGGGAGACAGGGAATACGGTTGCTCAAACACTTCTATGCAAATGCACTGATTTGATTGCACGCTGTTTGGGAAACCCCCAAATCAGGAGGAATTAAATTAAATTCGTACACAAATGTTGGTGTGAGAGGTGAAAGGTTCTCTTCCTCTTTAGATTTAGGCTGCAAATCCAAGCGTCTCAACTGAATCGGGTGAAAAGGAAACATGATTCCCAGGGAATGGTTATCGGATCTTGGGCTGTCTGGCACAAGGACCAGGCACATGTGCTTCTTATCTGTTCAATGAGGTTTGATTTGAGATGGATGGAGAAAGGCAAAAGCAGACAACACGCTGAAGTCCCTGTGCCCCAGTAGTGGCTCCTCAGCAGCTTTGCTGGGCAGCAAGGCCAAAAGCACCTCGTCATTCCTGCACCTCCTTCTCGTGCACCGGTGGCAGCTACTGCTGGAAGAAGCAGCTTGTGTTGTTTCCTTGAGAATAAGCACAGGGCTTTGCTCTCATGGGAGCTCGGTAGCTGTATCCCAAGATATTCATCCCAGCCTGGGCTCAGAGTGAGGAATGCTGCTCCTTGCTGTCACTGTACGGGGAAATTTTGACTTTGGCAAACAGTGTAACTTCACGGTAGCTGTGATGGCCACCTGCTGAGGGCACACAGACAAAGCTGCCCTCCTCCCTCCCCTCTGTGCCTGCTGGAAAAGGGCTGCTGCCTTCATTAGCTTCCCAGACCCTCCCTGGAAAATCCAGCCCTCCTCTCTGAAAGAGCCAAACCCGAGGAGATCCAGGTGTTGACCCAGCAGGATCCAGGTATGACCCAGGGAGAAGCAAATGGGCAGCACAGCCTCTGCCTGGCCCCTGGCTCACCCCGGAGCAGGAGCTGAGCCCGGGCAGTGGGGCAGGAGCCAGCCCCGAAGGCTGCCTGGAGCTGGGCTTCCCCAGCTCTGAGCAAGAGGTCCCTCTGGTGGGGATTTCTGCTCAGAAGCAAACCTAAAGCAGAACCTGGACCTCAGGCTGGTCTGACCAGCAGCTCCCTGCACCCCTGGACCCGCTGCCTGCGGGCAGTGTTGGAAACCGACAGGTTTATCCATCCGACCCCATAGCAAGCAGGGGAAGCTCCTGCTCTGGGGCCCGTTTCTGACACACTTCTTCACTCACTGTCCCTCCCTCGCCCTTTGGCTACCCGCTGGCCAGCGGCCTTGGCTTTATCACACCACACCGCTCTGCTCCTGCAAACATGCCGGGGGATTTGCCCAGCACGCAGCCCAGGAGCCCTGCCAGGGCTGGCAGATAAGACCCTGGGCAGGGCTGGGAGATAAGCACCGAGAGAAGGGAACCGGGCTTTGATCAGGTGTAGGAGGCAGATGGGTGCTGCCAGCATCTCTCCGCCTTGGGCTCGCCCCACTGACCCAGGGTAGGGCTGTGCAGGGACCCTGCTGGCAGCTGGTACTCTGCAAAGCTGCAGGGTGGAGGCAGAGGTGTGTCCTGCTCCCCTCTACCTGCAATTTCCTTACTGCAGAAATAACCCATGAGGAAAACCAGGGCACTTGGCTTATTTTCCAGGAAGAAAGAAAGAAAACGGACAGGGAGAAAAGTTTGCTTTATACTTTCTTAGAATCATAGAATGGTTTGGGTTGGGAGGGACCTTTCAAGGTCATCCAGTCCAACCTGCAGGGAGCAGGGACATCTGCAACTAGAGCAGGTTGCTCAGAACCCCATCCAAACTCCCCTGGAATGGTTCCAGGGACAGGGCAGCGACCACCTCTCTCGGCAACCTGGGCCAGGCTCTCACCATCCTCAGTTTAAAAATGTCTTCCTTCTCTCCAGTCTAAATCTCTCTCTTTTAGTTGAAACCCATCATCCCTTGTCCTGCCCTGCCAAAAAGACGGTCCCCATCTTTCTTTTAGGCCCCTTTAAGCACTGAAAGGCCACAGTAAAGTTTCTGCCGTGTTACTTTGAAGAAGCGATTGCAGATAGCACAGAAATGTTCTCATTACAGAGGTCAGCGGGGAAGTTTTTCGCTGTGGTTGCTGGGGGAGGGAGAAATCACCTCTCCCCGGCTTCAGACGCGTTGTCGGCCGAGCCTTGAGCGTGGTGGCTTGCCTGGCTTTGTTTATGATTTCTGTGATGTCCCCACCCTGCGTCCAAGGGCTTGGCAGCCTTGAGGAGGGAAGGCAGCCGCAGGCAGCGGGGTGGGAATGCTGCGGGACAATGCAGGCACAGGGTATCCAAGTGCTCGCGCTGGGCCAAGGTCATCTATTGTTCCAGGGATTATAAATAACTGTGCTGGTAATAACGCAAAAGTGAGCCTTGAAATAAAAAGCTTCGTTTCTTCTCTAGCTCTGAGGTGAGGAAAGTGGAACACGTTCCACGGCAGCGGCGGGGTGAGAAAGGAGCGTCTCCAGGAACGCCCCACCCACAGATCAGATCTATAAAACATAGTTATAAAGTTGTGCCTGTATTTCCTGCTTGTGCCAATAATGAGGATTTTTTAATTTAATTTTATTTTTTTTCCCTGCAAACCACAACAGGTAAATCTGCCCTAAGGACTAGATATAAAATATGTTTTCCCCTGTTATAGATAAACGTGATGCTTGTCCCTGAGCGTATGTGGCAAAATCAATATAGGCTTTAAATTATATAACTGGGCGACGAAAAACTACTACTTATGTAATGTTTCTGCAAAATCAGGGTCAGAAAAATACATCAAGTTTCTGCTTGATGAATTTTCAGATGCAAGAACTGGGTAGTGATTGGGGTTGGTTTTTTTGTTGTTGTTGTTTTTGTTTTTTTTTTGAATAGTGTGGTCCAGACCCAGCAAAACCCAAATCCTCATTGTATTTATCCCTTAGGTGGGAGTGTTGTTTTTGCCACTGTGGAGAGGGACTGGCTGCATCAGGGCCAGGAGTCAGGGTGACCGTCTTCCGCAGCGCAAGTTCAAGGACATGAAAAGTGAAAACAGCTCTTGTTCAGCGGCTCCTGGTGCCGACTTGCAGCCTATTCGATGCGGTCTGCGGTTGCAATCTCATCTAGTTGTGAAGCTAGTCCCTCTGACACACTCCAACCGTCGTTTCTCCATCTGGGAACTTCCTCTGAAAATTATTTTCACCCTAAACCCCATCCATCCTTCGTAAAATCACATGTGTTTTGAAGGAAAAAGACCTCACAGATTAATTTTCGTTTAGGTAAAGGCTGGAATGTAGGTGCAGATCCTAAACCACCCGAGAATAAGTAGTTTCAGAGAAGCTGCATCAAATGATTGTCTGTTGCTGTGAGAGTAGTTTCAGACTTTCTCAGCGCCTTAACTCGCATAGTGCCGTTGTTTTCCTTCTATTAAAGCATTGCTTATTTCTAGAAATTGCCTGAAAACCTGGAATCTCAGGCCCTTTTTGCGAACCAGAAGCTGTCACAGGTATTTCATGGCTTGCGCTTGTTTAACTGGATTATAGAGAGCTGAGCCGAGCCGGTCTGTGCCCTTCAGCACCAGCACTGCTGTGATCATCTGTGTGAGCAAATGGAAAGCCCTGGCTCTGAGGCTTCAAAACTCTTGATTGCAAGGAAAGCGCTCTGAAAGCTTTGATTGTATTAATTACAGCATTGCTGCGTGTCCCAGCGTCGGTGCGCGTCTTTGGTTTATATCTTGCCTTCCTCCCTCTTGCAAGGCCAGGAGAGATATAATTACAGCACATCTTTCCCTTTTCAGTTTCCTGCTGAGATATTTTCTGCTTGAAATCAATGCCTGCCAGCGTGCCTGTGAAATTTCCTGAGGAAGTAGTTTAAATGGTGCTGTAAAAACCGGGACTGATTTAGTAAGGAAGCAGGAGCAATCCAACGTTGTTCCCAGAAACCCACGGCACCGAGGGAAAAGGAGGGCAGAGGGGCTGGGGAGCTCGTGCCCATCGGCTGCCGGTCGCGCTGCCCTGCAAATACCTGCCTGGGAATGAGGATAAGTGGGGAAAATGGGACATGGGTACTGAGCAATGCAGAGCCAGCATGTCAGGAAGGATTGTCCTCTTCGGTGTCAAACAGGAAGGTCTAATGAAACAAGGGAAATAGCATTATTGCTTCCAACTGCTCTACTTACAGAAGGTGTCCTCGTCTCTCGTTAGCACAACCTAGAGTCACGTTATGGGAAATGGCAGAACCATCCCCCTTTTGATGTCCAGGGGACGTCCTGCTGGAAAGCAGCCCCATGGAGAAAGACCTTGGAGTCCTAGTGGACAGTAGGTTGTCCATGGGACAGCAATGGGCCCTTGTGGCCAATGGGATCCTGGGAGGCATTAAGAAAAGTGTGTCCAGCAGGTCCAGGGAAGTTCTCCTCCCCATCTACTCTGCCCTGGTGAGACCACACCTGGAATACTGTGTCCAGTTTTGGGCTCCTCAATTCAAGAGAGACAGGGAACTACTGGAGAGAGTCCAACGGAGGCTACGAGGATGATGAAGGGACTGGAACGTCTCTCCTATGAAGAGAGTCTGAGAACTGGGGCTGTTTAGCCTTGAAAGGAGACAGCTGAGAGGGGATCTGATTCATGTCTAGAAATATCTGAGGGGTGGGTGTCAAGAGGAGGGGGACAATCTCTTTTCAGTGGTGCCCAGCAATAGAACCAGAAATAATGGGTTTAAGTTAGAATATAGGAAGTTCCACCTCAACAGGAGGAAAAACTTCTTTCCTGTGAGGGTGATGGAGCCTGGCCCAGGCTGCCCAGAGAGGTGGTGGAGTCTCCTTCTCTGGAGAATTTCAAAACCCACCTGGATGTGTTCCTGTGTGGCCTGCCCTGGGTGATACTGCTCTGGCAGGGGGGTTGGACTAGATGATCTCTAGAGGTCCCTTCCATCATAGATTCTATCTCTTCCAACTGCCTCTGTTGTCTTATGTTTGGATGCACCCAACCTGATAGGCAGGCTCTGTTTGAAAATCCTGACCTTTGCCGCCCTGCGCTTGGCACCAGCAGCAAGCGGGAGAGTGAGCCCTGGCCAGCTGGGAGAGCTCCCTGGTGCTGCTTTTCTCCTTTCCGTAGGGAGCAAAAATCCAAGCAGGGGAATCCCCATCTCTGGAGGGATTTAAAAGCCGTGGAGATGTGGTGCTGAGGGTCATGGTTCAGTGGTGACCTGGCAGTGCTGGGTTAAGGGTTGGACTTGATCAGCTTTAAGTGGGCTCTGCTTTTTAGGGTTGTGGGTATGTTTTACATCAGTTCGCCATCAGATGGAGCAGTTTTGGAAGCAAAGAACAGAACTGTTCCCCTTTCACCCTGCCTGAGCTCCCAAGCTCCAGGCAGTGTGCTACAGGAGCCTGTTTCCCGGCAGCAGTGAATCTTCAATTATTTGTCTGTGCATTTTTATCCGCAGGGTGAAATAACGTGTTCACAAACAAGTGCCAATAGTTTGATAACCCTGGTGCTCTCTTGGGAAATTCGAGATGTGGATTTCAATATATTCACGCAAAAAATAGGAATTTAGCCTTGACCTCTGACTGCTGTGTGAGCTGTGGGAGTGACCGTGGTGGCACCTGGTGAGATGCTGGGTCTGCAGAAGGGAAACTGGAGGAATGTTGTGCTGGGGCCATGGGAACTTGTATAGAAATTCAGTGCTTGGTGATGTGCTAAGTGCTGGTGAGGGGTCTACAGTCTTACGAGGAGTGGCTGAGGGACCTGGGGTTGTTCAGCCTGGAGATCATGAGGCTCAGGGGAGACCATCTCACTCAAAAACTCCCTGACAAAAGGTTGGAGCCAGGGGGAGTTGGGCTCTGCTCCCAAGGAACAAGAGGTAGAACAAGAAGAAACAGCTTCAAGTTGCACCAGGGGAGGTTTAGGGTGGGTATTAGGAAAAATTTCTTCTCCCAAATGGTTGCCAAGCCCTGAAACAGGCTTCCTGGGGCAGCGGTGGAGTCCCCATCCCTGTAGTGATCTAAAAGCTGTGTAGATGTGGTGCTGAGGGATGTGGCTTAGTCGTGTTTCTTACAATCCTGTGTTTCAGGCGAGGTGTTAAATTGCTTCCCCGGGTGAGTGAGCAGGGCAGTAAGGCTTTTGAGTGTCACAGCCTTGGTCTAAAGGGCACAAAACAAGAACAGAATCCTCAGGACTTGAGGATGCCTCTGGCATGTNGACCTAAAAAGCTGTGTAGATGTGGTGCTGAGGGATGTGGCTTAGTCGTGTTTCTTACAATCCTGTGTTTCAGGCGAGGTGTTAAATTGCTTCCCCGGGTGAGTGAGCAGGGCAGTAAGGCTTTTGAGTGTCACAGCCTTGGTCTAAAGGGCACAAAACAAGAACAGAATATGAGTCAGGACTTGAGGATGCCTCTGGCATGTAGGGAGACTCAGCCAGGTCTCCTACCCCATGCTTCAAACACAGACCTGTCCCGTCTCACCTGCAATATCGCCCTGATTTTGTTTCTGTGAGCAAAATGTGTTGAATCAAGCCAGTTTGTGCTGCTTTGCTACCACAGGTCACAGCAGCAGTAACCACCTGTTTAGGGCAAATATTAAAGGAACTCATTTAGTGGTGTTTACTTTGACACTGCGAGAGTAGTAGGTAAATATGTACCTCTGTACCTGGGCATTGGTGCATAAAGGGAAGTTTGCTGGAATGAGGCACCTGAACTGCGGTGAAGCGCACAGCGAGTGGGGGATAAACGCTGGTTGAAGCAGTGGAAAAGAATAAAAATGCTGGATCTTTAAAGAGAGGCTGAAAAAACCACCCTCTTTGCCTCTGGAGGGCTCTGGGGAGAGGGGAAAGAGTGTTTTTCTTTCCGACTGTTTTTCTTCAGTTCTAGAAAGGCACAGGCTGAAGGGCTGCACGCTGTCTCCATTAGCATCTCGTGTGCTTCAGAGAAATACACCTGCTGGTTCCTCTGAATAATAGGAGTTAAATAAGGTACATTAAACACACATTTCCTCCTCGTGAATTTCCAGGAGCTCAATACCGCTGTTTTGGCAGGTTAATTTGGCAGTCCTCGCACTGATGTCTTTAAAGATTCATTAAAACCTTTCACTGCTCTCTTGTTTTTTATAAGCAAAAGACTAAACCAAAGATTTTTGTGAATAATAACCTCAGCAAAAAGACTCGATAAAATCTCTGTTACGTCGTGTAATACCTCATTGTCCTTACAATGATAGTATAAATATCTTTAGGATGTCTCAACGCGGGACAGCATCCGATTGTCTGGAGCTTCCCTACAAATCCCTGACCTTCAGCAGCTCTCCTGCCCAAGGTGTGTCCCATCCACATCAGGCATTTCAGAGTTGATATCACCTCTTGGTGATAGAGATCTATAGGTGTTGGGGGGAGGGGGGGAGAGAAATCCTGCCCAGCCCTGGGGACCCATCAGGGATGAGGAGCTCTTCAAAGTAAGAGGGATTCATCTCCCTCCTCCTTGCCATGGGGATGTGAAGGCAGCTCCAGCTGAGGTGCAGACAGGGAAGCATAAACCAGCCCAGATAATGGAAGGAGATGACAACCTCCCTCGCGTCGCCCAGCCCTGCCCCCCCGTAAATCCGCTCCGTTGTTTTTGGCCGGTAAATGAAAGCCAAGCTAAGGCCTTGATCCAAAACTTGGTCCCAGGCTGTGTGGGAGAGTTTGTACACGAACCTACAAAAGACAGACTGTTTTGTTTGGGAGGTTTTTTTGGTGGTTGGTTAGTTGGCTTCCTCCCCCCCCTCAACAAATTCACTGTAGATTTCACAAACAATATTAAGCCAATAAAATCTGTGCCAACGAATTGCGATTCTAATCCTGCTTCCTGATATTTGCAATCCTGGTTGTTTGGCTGGGTGAGCAATTTGTCAACTGGCTTCTTCCCCGCCTACCAAACAACTCTTCTTTCCCACTCTTGGGAAGGTCTCTGCCGGGGCCAAACTGGGATTGGCTCCCTTTTCCCAGCAGCCCATGTCAGAGGGGCTCCCAGCTCTTCCACTGGATTAGCCATCATCCAACAGTGACACCAGCCCTTGCTCTGTGCAGAAACATCACCAAAATCTGCTGTGGGACAGGGGCTAATGGAAGTACTGACATAGATGCTGGGATAAGAGTCTGAGTTCAGGATGAGGGGGAAAAAATTGGAAAGTCACTGCACAAGACAACTGGTTCTTTTTCGAGCAGCCTGTAGCTATTTTAGTTACTGTCTCTTTTAAGGAGATCAACACTGAGGGCAAATTCCTTCCCAGATAAATCATGCTCATTCCACATGCACGAGAAAGTGGGGAATTTTGTTTTTCAAGTGGCTGCTTTGCATGTTTCTGGCTGGCAGCTCGAACACCAGTGCCAGAGCCGCGTTAATTGTGCGAGCGATGTTTGTTGCTCTTGATGGGGGGAGTTTTAGCCTTCTGCGGTGCCTTTGGGATAACTCTCCCTGAGATAACACTCTGAAAAGGCACAGGATTTTTTTTAAAAAATCCTTTTTAGAGAAGGTATCAGCCCCGTGCTCTTAATCATTTTTTAGGTTTAGGGGTAAGCTGTTTTTTTGTGGGTTTGTTTTGGTTTGTTTTTTTAATTAATTTTTTTTTTTTAGAAAGGAAAGGGAAGAATAGCCTCAGGGCACAAGCTGCTTTTCCTCCACCCTGGCAGATTGGGTTTACATCCTAAACATGGGGCAGCTGCAGCTGTAGATCCAGCTGTAGCTGGATCTGTAGATCCACCGTAGCTCCCTGCACGGCACCACAGGTGCCCCTGGCAGGGTAGGTGGCCAACATCAGTCCCAGAGGTGCAGCCACCTCCCTTTCACAGGACCCAAATCTTTCCCACATCACTTTGGGCCTGAGCTTTGCCATTCACCTGACCCTGTTCACGTGGCAGTGCAAGATCCCATAGGAGATCCATGGAGGCTGGGAGTGATGCAGTGGTGGGGACCACGGATGCAGCACACCTGCAGCTCCTCAGTGGGACTCTGAGCATCACCTTCTCATGCTTGGTAATGACAGATGAGGAAAAACTTTGGTCTTTGCTGCCTCTCTAGAGGTTCAAGATTTGATTGTAAATGCCCTGGTGTAGAAAAGAGAATGGACTTGCTTGAGTGGGTCCAGAGGAGGGTCGTGAAGATGATGTGAGGGCTGGAACACCTCCTCTGCGAGGCCAGGCTGAGAGAGTTGGGGCTGTTCAGCCTGGAGAAGACAAGGCTAGAGGGAGACCTTATTGCAGCCTTTCAGTACCTAAAGAGGATCTATAGGAAAGATGGGGAGGGACTTTTTACAAGGTCATGTGGTGATGGACAAGGGATGATGGTTTTAAACTGAAATAGAGTAGGTTTAGATTAGATATGAGGAAGAATCTCTTTATTGTGAGATGCTGGAAATTCCCAGAAATGTTGTGAATGCTCCATCACTGGATATGTTTGAGGTCAGGTTGGACTGGACTTGCACAACTTGGTCTAGTGGAAGGTATCCCTGCCCACGGCAGTAGGGTTGGAATTAGATGATCTTTAAGGTCCTTTCCAACCCAACCCATTCTATGAAATGTAGTGAACAGACCTTTTGTATTCGTGTAGGCAGTTGTAGCTGAGTGCAGAGGTTTCTTTCTCTCTCATTTGTAAGCTATGTGAGTAGAAAACAGTGAATGTCCAGCCACACACACACACACGAAGCTCCACACCTTCCTCCAGGACCATTCAAAGGGAGAGCATTCCTCAGTCCAAATGAATACCACCAATATTTGTCCATTTTTTTCTGCTGCTTTTTCATGGCTGAGCCATAAGCCGAGTACTGTGAAATGGGACTAACCAAAAGAATTAAGACATTTTAGTCCTTAGAAACATTGCTGGTAACTTCCATGCGACCTACACAGGTTTGTACTTCACGAGGAGGCTAATGTTGCCCTTGGATGCTTTTAAAACTCTCTGTCTGTTGTAATTTAATTGGATTATAAAATTATGTCCAGCACTGTGAAAGGGACTTCAGTAAATCCAGTCTGTTCCACTGGCCCAAAGCTAAGTTGACTCTCTAGCCAAAAACTATGGATTTGGCACCTATTAAAAGCTAGAGATGGTTTTCTTACATTTGCAGAAACAGCTCTAGATGTGAGGGTTAAGCGGAAGGCATCCTTGAAGATGCCCAAAACATGTGGCCCGGAAGGGATTCCCCCCCCTTCTTGCTGTGTCTCAGGGACCCTCATGCTTTGTGTGCGATTTGAATTTCCCATGAATGTGCACCAGCTGAGATTTTTCTGCTCCTTGCTCTGGATAATAGAGGCTCTTAAGAGGAAATGCTGCAGAACTGTTCCTACGTTGTTCGGTAGCTCTTGACCTTAAGCCAGGCCTCCTTGCTGTAGCTGGTTCCTGTCTCCACAAGAAGCTGAATACAAGGGCTAATTCAACCGGATCGAGTGAAATCCCGGATTCTGGTCTGAATTCTGCCTCTTGAGTGTCTCAGTCACTCGGTGCATCGATGCAAGCTGGAGATATGCTTGCAAGGAGCCCTGCTCCGCTCACATGAAAGCGCTCTGATGTCCTGATGCGCCTCGTGCCTGTTAAACTTCTCCAGCAGACTGGGCTCCGGGCAGCATCTGCTTTTCCCAGTTTCAGCCCTGCTGCAGCCCTGGTATTGTTTCACCCGGATCTGAAGGCCATGTGTGTTTGTCCCTTCCATGGATAATGTCGTTTCTGTTAAGAACCATCACGTGCTTTGTGTTTTGATCCTTTTCCCATGTGCTTGGGGCCATCCTTGCTGCAAGCTGCAGATCACGTACAGGGCAGTGAATTTGCTGGGTTTACAAGGAAGGTGTTGACGGCAGTTACAACGAGGAGTTATTACTCCACGTCAGTGGATTTGACAGTAAACTGTTTTCTTTGCTAGCTCTTATTGCTGTGGATTTGTTTTGTCCACAGCAATAGGATGTCCAGAAATAAAGATAGGGCTTCTGTTTCATTTAGGCAATGCTGAAAATTGCATTACCACATGTTCGTAGACTGGCCTTTTATTTTGGTGGTTTCTTTTGGTTTGTTTGTCGGTTTTGTTGTGGGTTGTTTTGTTTTTTGTTTTTTTTTCTCTTGAGTTCCAAGGCCTGAAAGTTTCTTTTTGCTCACGTTTCAAACACCAGCATGGATTTGAGACCCTCCCCATGAGGCTGCCAATAAGGCTCCTTCCCCATACACGCATTTTCTCAAAGATAAGATTTTAGGATATATTCTTTTTCATTGTGCGTAGATGGGGAAGAGTGAACTAAATCTACTGAGAACACTGAGGTGGGCTGGCTATAGGGAGCTGCTTTTGGGGAAATGATGCTTCTCCCTTCCCACCCACGCACGCAATCTCCATCTTCATCTCTGAGGCTGCGCGAAAAAAAAAAATCCCTGGTGACAGATGATCAGAGATTTAACTGGTGTCAGCTGATCTCTTTCAACAGAAGCCAGAAATGCTATATCAGTCTATCAGAAATACTGAGATACTCGACTGAAATCTTTGTCAGAGCTTGATAGGAATCATTCCAGTGACTTTCTCTGAACAAATTGCTGCATGGGACGGGTAGGAGGCAACCCCAGGGGCGACACTTTGAATACGTGTTTCTGAAAATCCCCTCAGGCCTCGTCCATCATCACCAATTCCTTTAAAACTCTTAAAAATCAAATTCTAGAAAATCAACTCTTACGGTCGTATGAGCTGTTCTGTGCTTTTGAAAACCTTCCCTTGTATCTTGCAGCCTAATGCTCTGGTGGAGTGTGAGTCTGTTCAGGATTTAGTTCAAAGGGGCTGGAAGGAATTCCTGGTATTACAAAACAGGCAGTGCTGGAGGCCGATCGCTGCCCCGCTGGCCCCTCTGTGTGCTGCACGGGCCTGGCTGGAGCCCAGGGATGGCAAATTGGTGACTCAAAGCGTTGGGTTAGTCACCACTTGACGGGGAATCCAGTAAGACGTCTTGGAGGATTGCACTAGATAGGATGTTCTCCAAACATGGCAAGGAAAGAGTAGCTAAAACAACTGAGAATTCAATGCATGCCTTAATTTAAGCATGCCTTAATCTTCCTAGCAATGTATTACCATGACAACTCCATCCATATTTCGAGAACAACCACTTCCAGCCATTAAACTATCAGCCATGCACTCAGCGTAACAAAATAATTCATAAAGCAATGGACTAAGTGCCAGGAAAAGATGTGCTCAAGCAGTCTTATGATACTCATGAGAAATCCTCTACTGCTCCGGCGTGCATTTGAGTTTATTTTTTGTTAAAAATAGATGGAGATGAACGTAAACCGAACGCAGCGAATGTTTGAGATAACTTACAATAAATGCTGGGCGTGTTGAAATCGCAGCACTGAAGCAAAAACATCCTAAGACCTTCACGGGGTTTAATAATAAGATGCTCTTTCTCTTGTGCATTGCTGAGCTCTTCAAGGTTGAACTCTAGCATTGTTTTAGGCTTTAGGAAAACGTAGATCTGTGGCCAAGTGAGAGCTGACCATATGAGCTGCCATCCCTCTGCTCTCACAGGAGGACACTGCAATGGTTCGAGGCAGTTTCAGTGCCCTTGCAATGTTTTTGCCTCACTAAAGCCGAATAAAGCAGCCATGGCTGTGACCCCCTATAGAAAGTGGGAGGTGGGTTGCAGCTGGCTTCCTAAAACACACACTTGTTTATGAATATCTGGCAGTCTATGCCCAGGAAGTTTGAAACCGTGTCTCTTTTTGGATCATCTCTCTTATAAGGAAAGGTTGAGAGACCTGGGGTTTGTTTAGCTTTGAGAAAACTGAGAGGGGATCTGATCGATAGCTAAGGGGTGGGTGTCAAGAGGATGGGGCTAGACTCTGCTCAATGGTGTCCAGTGACAGGACAAGGGGCAACAGGAACCCCGGAGGTTCCATCTAAACAGGTAGAAAAACTTCTTTCCCATGAGGGTGACGGAGCCTGACCCAGGCTGACCAGAGAGGTTGTGGAGTCTCCTTCTCTGGAGAGATTCCAAACCTGCCCGGACACTGCGCTGCTGGGCACCCTGCTCTGGGTGACCCTGCTGGAGCAGGGGGGTTGGACAAGATGATCTCTAGAGGTCCCTACCATTCTGTGACCACTGAGTGAAGGTGTGCAGGTCTCTGGTCTCTGTTAATTGGAGTTTTTTATGATATGATATTATTGCTGAAGGATTTCATAAATATTCCATTGGTACTCTTTCCACCAGCTTAATCTCCAAAATTCTTGCAGTGTGCTGCTCTTCTTCTTGTTGTTCCTTCCCTGGGTGTTGGGCTGTGCAGAATGAGCCCTTCTGTGCTCTGCACCCCTGAACAAAAGATGTCTGGTGCAAACAGGGGGGCACACTGGGGCACCCCAAAGTCCCACCAGCCACAAGCACCTTTGCCCCGTGGCCAGCCGAGCCCCACCTCCGCAGCCGTGCATTCCTGCCTGTAATCCAGGGCGAGACTAACCACCAGATGTCTGACCTTCTCACCCTCCTGGCAACGCTAAATGTCCTTTCCTGTAAAGTTCTGTGGGGTTTTATTTTCCTTTCTTTTCCCAGTCCTCAACTGCTGGTTATTATCATTATTAAGGATAAATGGCCTCTTTCACACTCTGCAAGGCGAGCGCTGCTGTGAATAAAGCCTCGCCACCGTGAAAGGGCTTGCAGGACGATGCCACCAGTGATTCAGAGAGCGTCTTGCGACTAAATTAACAAGAGAAAGGCACGTTACGAACCCACCTCACTTTGTAGGCCAAGGGCTATTTTCATAGGCTTGGATCAAGACTGTATTTTGCAAAAGAAAAAAAAAAATAGACCAAGGAGATCTTTCCTTAGGGTAAGGAAGCTATCAGAAGCACAGCTAGGAAGGAGATTTCAAAAATTGAGCAGTGGGAAAGTATTAAGATCCTAGTTCCACTCACAGTCCAAATGAACAGTTGTTTTTCAGTGGTGAATTTAAGTGCCCAAAAAGAAATCTGGTGAAGGGCATCCATCTGCAGTACCTGGTGAGGAAAAAAATCATATATATTTGACACGGAACAGATGGGTATTGCCCTTACACAGTACTTTTAATTTATCATCCAGCACATCTATGTGCTAAAGGCAATCTGAATGCAAATGCTCCTTCTATTTGCATGAAGGGCTGAAAACAGCCGAATGCAGTTACGGGCACCGAGATAGCAAAAAGCCTCTAACTGCATCCTGTTACAATTAATGGTCTGTGCTCATAGCGCTTCCCTCCAATATCACAAACTGAGCAGGATCGTTAGGAGGAAAGGAGAACTCAGAAGAATCCTCCCGCGTTGGCAGGACGAGTCGCTCCGAGCTGGCGTTGTGCTGACTCCCAGCACGGCCACGGGATGGGCAGCTGTACAGGGGCAAACTAGAAAATACAAAACCTGCGACTGAAATATAGCAGCCTGAGATATTTTATATTTTTTAATTTTTTTTTATTTGAAAGAAGGAATTTTTTGTCTGTTCCCTTACTCATTATTTGGTGCTCAGCTCCTGCATCCTGATATTTCCCTTGAAAGGCCAGGCTGATATATTGCTACACCAAAATTCTGCAGAGTTCCTCCCTGCCGGGGATGAGCTGCTTTGCTCCTCTCTGGAAGAAGCTCTTTCTAGGCTTTGATAAAACCATCTCTTCCCTCTTCAACAGAGGTGATGGGAGCTGTGACACCTTTAAGTGAAGGGCAAGGAGCACAAAACGTGGTATGAGGATAAGAGCAAAGGTGTGCAACTGTTTTTCCAAGATGAATTGTGAATTCAAGTCCTGTTTCGGAAAGTGCATTCCGTAGAAATGTCAAATAGAGCATTCAATAAGTAGGAGGAGGTTCAATCCAGCCTCACAGATCTCTAGCACCCACAAAATTCAGATCCAGAAAGGGATCCAGAAATCCCGTGGGGCTGCGCGTTGCTGAGAGCAGTGATTTCCTTTACGGTTGCCAGAAACCCCGGTTTCTGAGCGCGTTTTATCCCCTGTTTCAAAACCATTTTGCAGAGGTATCAGGACATGTCTAATACTTGAAAAAAACAAAAAGTGAACATCGTGGTCATTTTAGAAAGTTTCCCCCCCTCTTTCCCCTTCCTTTTGTTAGAGCAGAATGAGGTTGGATGGACTCTTGTTTACCGTCCCTTACAGTGGGCTCTTTTACTGCCAGGGCCACCAATGATGTCATTTGTTTAGCGGGACAGTGACTATTAGAAATGCCAAATGTAATTAGGATCTTTACTTTCACAAACACTGATGGTGAGAAATGGCTCCTACCTTTTGAACTTTCAGGCGAAGGGTGGGAACCTTGCCCCGAACGAGCTGTTGGCAACGGTTTCAACCTAGGGGGAGGAGAGATTTCACTCGGCATTTGCAATTCTCCTCGGAATTCGGGAAGTTCGTAAGCTTTCAGCCAGGAGGGCGGTGACGTCACTGAAAATAACTCCTCTCCTGGGTGAAAAAAAAAAAAACAAACAACCAACAACCACCCACATCATTAACCCCTGGAGATTGCAGAGTGGAGACACTGCTTGCTTCAGGTCCTCCGAGTCTGGGAGAAATGGGGCTGAGCCTGGCCAGACACTGCCAGCTGGTTTGGAGCCAGTGTACTGGGATCCTACTCCACCCATGACACTTAGAGAGAAACAAAGGGTGTAAAGGGTGTGTTAGGGACAGGAAGAGGCGTGATGCTTGTGACTGTACTCCAGCTATTCTCCACTGTCAGAAGCCCCCTGAGGGAGGAGGTGGGAGGAGGCGAGGAGAGGAAGGCCAGTAGCAGATGGCGTTAATTTAGCACAGCCCAAGGCTGCTGCACAAGATACCGAAGCTTGGTCCTTGTTTAGAACCAGCCTTAAACCCTGCAGCCTGGTGCTTGCTGGGTGCCCTCTCACCCATCTTGCAAGGAGAGGGAAGCTGGGTATCTGAGCCAGTCCCGAAACTCACCCAGCGAAGCTCCAGCTGACAACAGTCAAGATGTTGCTAGCATGCAGTGAAGCTCTGGGGGCCCATCCCAGTGCTTGCTGACGTCAATGGAAACCTTTCTGTTGACTTCAAGAGACTCTGGATCAGGCCCCTGGTTTATAATTGCAAGCATCTATGCTTTCTCTCCTTCTTCTTCTGACCAGAGATGGTAAAAAAAAGTGTGCAGGACATCTACTCTTCAACAGCTCTGGCTGTTCAGGTACCTTTCTTACCCTGACCAAAGGAGTGTGTCACTGGAGCAACACGAATGCAACACTTAATATTTATGATACCGGTTTTAATGTGATTTAGTTTCAGCATATTGGGCATGAAGCACATCATTTATCATGGCAGCTGGTGCTGCTGTGCACTGTGGTGTCCAGCTCTGCCTTCTGCTCTCCCCTTCTTCAGCAAGGATTCACTTCCCAACCTGATGCTGAATCATTAGCTGTGAAATTTATTTAAAATTAATTTATGTTAAGGGCGAATGTCATGAGGATGGAGCCAGGCTCTTCTCAGTGATGCCCAATGACAGGACAAGGGGTAATGGGTACAAGCTGGAACACAGGAGGTTCCGCTTAAACTCTAGAAGGAACTTCTTTACAGTAAGGGTGACAGAGCACTGGAATAGGCTGCCCAGGGAGGTTGTGGAGTCTCCTTCTCTGGAGATATTCAAGACCCGCCTGGACACCTTCCTGTGTGATGTCATTTAGGTTCCTGCTCTGGCAGGGGGATTGGACTTGATGATCCTTTGAGGTCCCTTCCAATCCCTAACATTCTGTGATTCTGTGAAATTCACGGCCAAGAAAACCCAGAGGGTGTATTTTCTTTATACTCCGTCCCCAAACCACCACAACTGTCCCACACAAAACTCACAGGTCCTAACTATTCTTCTGAGAAAATGAAAGCACGTTGCCCACCAGAGAGCCCAGCCTGTGATCTGTCAGCTTTGTATATGAACTTTAATCCAGAACCTTCCTTCTGCTTCTGATTCTACGGTGTCAACTCTACGTCCTACTTAGACTGCTTCCTGCACTGCCAGAGTCTTCTCATCACTACCAGGGATTTCTGTGCAGGTTATTTGAGGATACAGATGCTCAAGTGAAAATATGACAGTGAAGCACCTGTGTTTTGACTACACACTACCTTTTGCTGCTGGTTTTAATGTTCTGTGATGACTTTTTCTGTGTTGCCTCTCTTTCATTGAGCTGGTGAATGCAAATCAGCGCTGGGATGTTATTCGTTTTCTTCCAGCTGATAAAATGCCTGTGAGACAGGAGAGAGCATGAAGTCTGGTCTGTGTCCTTCAAGCACAAGCTGCATGCAGCCAGCAGTTTTCTCTGCAGTTCGTGATTATTCCCATAATAGATGGATCGGTAAGAGCTCCTGATCTTATTTTCAAAAAGTGAAAGAAAAGGTTTTCTTGAAAGTCTCAGGAAATTGAAACAAAGGAAAGGTGTTGTTTTTTTTATCAAAACCATGGAACTGATGGAAAAAAAACCAAGCAACTGTTACCTTCGTGGTACTAAATTTACTGAATCACTTTTGCAACCCCAGCTACTACGTGGTATTCCCTGGAAGGGCAGCCTAGATCCACAGTGCAGAGCTTCCCTAAATTTTCTCCTTATTTTGAATAAATTTGCCATCAAATTGTAGACACATTGTTATTCTTCACTACGGGTTTTGAGGCTAAAGCTTCTTTTCAACTCTTCCTACTACAGGAAATCGATGACAATTCAGCTTGAGGACAGAGCCAAACTTTTCTACTGCTATTTTAAAGCTTTATGGTGGTATTTTGGTGCTAGCACTTTAGCTGACACATCTATGCCACTGAAGCTCAATAACCATCTATTTTAATCAGTCCTGAAACTTTTTTCCTGCTGGGTCAACAGGATAATATTGTGTCACTGTTCTTAGGATATATTCTCAGCCAAGGGTGAAACAACTTTTTCTCAGGTCAAGTTATAAGAGGAATGTTGCTAATGAACTTTGTCTTCTGGCCTTGTAAATCAGCACCAGACCACAGAGATTTAGAAAGAGGGTTCTCGCGTTTCCCGTTATTGTGAAGGCTGCTAAGTCCAGTTCGCTGCCGTCTTTTTAGAAGATTAATGGACTAACTTAAATTTTTCTTTTCCCCTCTGCTTTTCACAGTCTCTGTACTTCATGATCCTACTTTTTACAGCTGCTGGCTACCGACATCTGGGTCCTGTGGATGCTGAGTGAAATGGAGGACCTCGCACAGAGTACTCGAACCCGGCCGGGTCTGGATTTGCTAAGCAGACTCCTGGACGAGCTCCATGGTCTAGTGCTCCTGAAACTACTACCAGGAGCAGCATCAAAGCCAACAATCTCAGCAGGGCAGCTGTGTCCATTCCCTGGATGTCGGCAGGAACTGACGGGGCTGCGTGCGCTGTTAACTCCTTTCCTTTGCAGGAGGTGAGCCCGAGATGCCGCGGTGGGGCCACCCTTTGTTCCAGGCAGAAAGCTGGTGTAGGACCCACGTCCTGGAGGCAGGGAGGAAGGAAACCCTAAGGAAGGAAGATTACCACCACTCTGAGTCACGACCTAAGTCCAAGTCTGCCTCTAGCAGCACGTGTCGCGCTCACTGTGAGTGGGGTTTCGGGCAAAGTGACAACAGATGCTCCTGATTCAAGTATTGTGAAGAAATTGCTCTTAGGTTTTCAACTTAACTTTCTAGAATTTGGTGTCTAGGTTGTTTTTAGAGGTGGGCATTTGAGAGAACATATGTGGTGGCTTATTTAGGAAACGGTTAATGCATACGGCAAGATAATGAAGGCTGTCCTACTACTAATGCATTGTCCTGCTTTGATGTACCATCAGAGATGACGACTTCGGCCAACCCCTGAAAGATTTCAAAAACAAAGCTAAAAAGGAGCTGGGGTAAATCAGAAGAACACAGACCGAGAAGAGTTTTTGTGACTTGACTTCATCTTGTGAGTATAAAAAATCCTTCCATTGCTAATACACCTGTTTTAAATTGTTGAGGGAGAGTCAGGACTATGCAGTTAACTTTTGGCTTGAATTGCAGAGCGAGGAGCTTTGAGAGGAGGAACATGCCCCTTCCTCTTCTCTCTTACTGATGCTTCATCCGTGACCTGTGTTACAGTCCTTTCCAGGCAGGGCCACTCGCTGAGGCTAAATGACCTTCACACACTTGATACTGCAAACAGAGGTTTGGATGTTTCAGAAAAATGAACTCATTGGAGATGTCCCGTCACCAAAGGCTTGGTGCAGGTATTGAGCTGAACGTGGTAAGGAGATGAGTTCTGCTAACACAGTAAAAATGGCAAATCTGACATTTTCTGCTGTTGGAAATGTAGGAATTGTTGACAAGAATCTGAAGATTATCAGTAAAAGGATGCCAATGGGGAGCTCAGACACGGTGGGGCTCGACGCTGGTTTGCCCTCTGCTCTGCTTATGTAAATTCTGACACATTCTGTCTTCAAAGAAAACACAGAGGAGACAAAGTTGTCAAGGTCTGAGAAGAAATCAATACCCAGGTGAAAACAACGCAAATTTCAGAAAACAAAGGAAGCAAAATAGTGAACAAAGGTAAAAACTCTTTGCTAACGTTTGACTCTCCAGCCTCAGATTCCTGGAAAAAGTTTGATAACTTAATATAGGGACGTTCCTGCTTGTTGCTTCTCTCCAATCTTTCACGGTCGTTTGAAAGTTAAAACAGATCCTCCTCCTCCAGACAGTCCAGTGCATTGAAAGCAGCTTGTTACAAAACACGGTTAAGAACATTTAAAGAAAAGTATGTAGAATAAAGAAGGAACTATTCATGACACATCACTCCTCTGACAGACTGAAGTTACTTCACCCTTCAACACAAGTGCCACAACATAATGGAATCCCCACTGAGCATTTTCATGCCTACCAGAACATAGAAAAAAAAAAAAAAGGCATAACAAAATGCCCAGTGTACCCCTAACTATTAGCTTGGATGAGTAAGGAGGCCAAGAGAAAACAGTGGCACTGTGGGAAATATTTGTGGAGAGGGAAGGAAACAATAACCAAAGGCGATAAAAGTGGACGGTTCTCGCGCAGCCACGCACCGGGCAGGGCAGCCCGTTGTGCCCCTTGCAAGGGAGGATATTCTGTGAGCAGAGCATCAATATGGTCTATTTTAAATTTTTTTTTTCCCTCTCTGCCACTGGAAAGAATTTTAAAAGCCAAGATTTAAAGACCTCCAGTTGGGGAAGGTGACTGTTTCTGGCTACAAAAAGGGCCGTTCAGCTTATGAGCAAGACTATGTGAGAGATACTCCAAATGCATCATTTCAATCTATTTTTTTTTTGGCTTATAATTCAACTGAGAACATGGAACGGGCACAGACGTAGCACTGCAGTGTGCAAAAGTGGGGCACTAAATGGTGCATTAACACGGAGCTATCATTAATCAGGCCCTATTCAGAAATAAAGCAGTGAGGCTTTTGCCTGCATAAAAGCCCCGTACGACGTAGCCTTTAACGTACAATAATCTCGTTTAAATTTTACTGAATCGAATGAACTTTATGAACTCAGAGTGGTTGCTCAGGTACACATTAATGGTGAACTGGCTGTAAATGATAATTTGCTCCAAAGAAGCTATTAACTCTTACTGCCTTTTTCTTTTTTTTTTTTCTCCCCGCTCTGATTTCCGGCACAGACTGAAAACACTTCCAAAGCCTTGCATCTTATTTGATGTTTACATGCAAAGAACCTAGGAATTATTGTCATTTACAACAAGGAAGCGAGCTTTTAGAGAGGTCCAAAAGCCTTTCTGTACTCAGAAGCCTGCGTGGTTTAACTTTGTTCTACCTCCGCATTGATGTCGCTTCGTAAGCGCCCAATGGGAAGTGATGGTTATAGTGTTGTAAAACTGGTGGAAATAACAGGATTATCTTTGACTAACCACAGGTTTTTCCACGTCAGGAATCTGAACAGCCTGAAATCATTCTGTCTCTGGACATTTCTGGTTTGTTGTTTTTTTTTTTCCCTTTAGAAAAAAAAAGGACTAAAAAATACATTTAGGTCTTATATATGGAATTACACTCTTCTCGGTGCAAAGTCTGCAAAAGTAAGTGGAAAGGACAAGAGGCAGGCAAGGGAAGCAACCAGCCAGAGGCAGAAAGATGGTATTTCTTCAAGTTAGAGAGAGGTATTTGTCAGTCAAGTGACAGGTAGGGCCTAGGAAAAGCCATCCCACTCCGTGCTTTCGCTGTCCATAAATCTGGGAGCCGCCAGCAGCAGTACCAATACGTTGTCATTTAAGAGAAAACTCCCGTTGCAAGCCTCTCGTGGTCTCACTTTATTCATTTTCATTCCTGCAGCAACACTGGCTGGTGGAAGGGAAAGTCCACTCTCCTTCCACCTCTCTGGGCTGGACCAGCTCCGCGGGCTGCGTGATGGTGCGAGCGATGGCTCTGCCTTCGGCTGGAGATACCCTCCAAGGTACGTGTGACAGTTCGGGTGTTGTCACCCACAGCGCCTCGGTTGTACCCACAGTCTCCTTCCAGGTCTTGTTGAAATGAGCAGCCGGTGGCAGCTTCTCAGCTCTCTAAGCTGGTGGTGAATCACTCAGAACTTTTTCAAAACCCTGGGTTTTGAAGGTACCAGGTTTCCTGTCTGAAGTTCTCTCAATATCCGTTCAGCATTGTCCTTCTTCCGCTAGGAATATTTTTTCCTGTATATGGAAATAATTGGAGTGATGTTCACAGACAAAAGTGGAAGTATGCTATATGCATTCAATGGATTTTTTTTTATTTTTTTTTTTTTTTATCAAGACTTCATTAATACTACTATTCATAAAAAAACAGAAATTCCAATTTTGCTGGGTTTGGTTGGAAAATTCTGAAAATCTTGTATTTTGTATTCATTGAAGTAACTATGACAATGTAACACAATCTATTTCTTTTAAATTTGAATGGTGGCAAAACTGGTATTATTTTATGTCAGTTCTCAATCTGTATCAGAAATATCCTAAACAGTGGTGTAAGCTGCTTTAGATTCAAATTTTTCAGTTATACTTCTTTTTAAATTGGTCACTCCTCCAGTGAACGGATCAAATACTAATGATGTTTGAAAAGGATTTTTTTCTCTTTTTTCAAGCTATATAAGACTTAATAAAACCATACTTTTGCATTTTACTGCTTCAGTGGGGAAAGGCTGTTAATTAGGAGTCCTATAGGACAGAAAACCCCTTTTTGGCTCTGCCTACCAACTGCTTAATTCTTCCCATAAACAATTGGTCCCACTTAATGACCAGACCATACTGTATTTATTAGCTACCGTCAAGCATTCCCAGACTTCATAGTTTTATGTCTGTGAAAGGCTTGCATATTGTGATCTCACCTCATGATACAGAATCTCTCTATTCAAGTTTATACATGACGTGGAAACGTCTGAGATGTACGCCGAGGTGTAAAATTAGCGTAATTCCCCTGGAATGAAAGAGACGTGCCAATTTCTATCAAGCGAAGCTATGGCCCACAAGGTCTCAAAGACGTTGCCTTTTGTCTCGCAAAAAAGCAAACAAAGGTTCTCCATTTCAATGGAAAAAAAATCACCCTCGTGTCTCTCCTCACTCAGGCCCAGGAGGAGATCAAAGATGGCACAATCTCTTCTCACCAGACGATTCATATGATAGTATCAGGGAAATGAAAATCTGTTCCATGCCGAGGTGTTTCCCCTCATGGGTTGGAAAACTCCTCCGTCGATCGTTTTCTGTCTTTAGGCAAAAAGGCAACTCTTATTTGCATGTTTGTCAGTTTGTACTGGAGAGTAGGAGATTTACTTAAAAAACAAGCTCAGCCAGCTAAATGAAATGCCAATGGCCTTGTTATCCTGAGAGAGCAAAACACTTAAGCCCGTGATTAAAAAAAAAGTTAATTGAATTTCAGTCTGTGCTTAAAGTAAAGCATAGCCGTAAATACTTGGGCTGAATAGACATTATTCTCATGCTTAAATGTAAGCACTCATCAGTATTTTCCTAAGCTAGAGGTTTATAGCTTTCTAGGAGCAGTTTGAACTATCCCACTGATGAAATGGCACAAAAATCAGAGTTTTCCTAAGAAATTTGTTCAGTAGAGTAAAGATCAAGGTGCTGCTTATATAATAAATTGGCAGAGTAGGTTTGAAACAAGAACACTAATATTAAGATCTGGGTGTGATGAGTTATGCATAAGAAAGGCAGGAAAGAGCTTATTTCAAGTTGAATTGTGTGGCTTTCTCAGACACACATCCTTGGTAATCTAGGATGGTAACACCTCCTTGTTCTACAAAACCTCAAAACGTCTGTATTTAGGGGGTGGTGGGAACTGCAGTGCAGCTACAACTGCTCTGTGTTCTTCCACTCGAGATTAGCCTCCGGAATTCAAAATTGAGGGTTGAATTAAAAATTGCAGCTCTGAAGTTGCCACTGATGCGTCTGATTTTCTGGACACATGGCATTTTTGAGGTGAACTTAATTTTCTTTGTATTTCTAATAGGAATTAAAATGCCTTTCTCTTTGGAAGTGTAATGGTTAAATATTCATCAGGTATTTTGCTGTCCTTTTGATCTGGACCAAAGGAACTCTGCCCTAAATCTGTCCCATTAGCATATACAAATTGTTAAAATACCTCGTGAAATTCATTGCATTTTACTGCTAGTTTAGGGAAGGAGGAGAACAAACAAATGGAAAAGTTCAGCCGCAGTCCCATCTCAGCGCTGTCAAAACACAAGTTTTGGAAACGACTTTTCCATTAGATGCTCCTCATTCACGTTTCTGTTTTGAAATTATTTTTTTTTTTCCCTATCAAAACACAACTTTTCAAATCCCAAACGATCATCCTCCCTGCTACCATTTTCTCCTCACAGAAAGAGGTAAAAAAGCCCTTTTTAAAATTATTATTATTTTATTTTTCCTGTTTGGCATGAAGGGACGTTTCCCATTATTGCACAGTGCTGGTATCACTGGAGGAGAGACCAGATGCACATTTCAAACCAGAACATTTGTTGATGTATTGAATAATGTAAAAATGTGGATGAAAAGATGTTAACGGGGTTAGTTCAGTTTGTTTCTGTGTTGGGCTATAAACTCTGATAGTCGTTCTCTACCACACTGAAGCTTCACTAATTTGAAGCTTCTATTCAAATTAACCTTTAATGTGGAGTTCTTAAGAAGAGTTTCTTAGTGGAGACTAGAATAATTACTGCATTTTTGAGTTACAGAGTGTAAACATTACTGACTTTTGGGAAGCTTTGCTCCTGAATGTCCTGAGGAAGTCAGAGCAGCACACTCAACAAAAACAATTTCACAGTTTTTGACCAGAAGAGTTTTATTCCTATTAACAGATGCATTTATATGTATCATTTTCAAATACGTGCTGATATTTGTAGAACGGTGGAGAAGTAGAACTGGGGTATCACACAGTTTGGAAAACAAATTGTGATTTTTTTTTTTTAGACAATAAAATAGGAGTGCAGCGAGATAGGAGCTGCAGGGTGACAAGCAGCTCTCCTGACAGCACGTGAAGAACGTGAGCATGACCCTGCCGGGTGGGATCAAAGGTCTGTGGCCTGTCCCACAGCCAGCAACAGAGAACACCTGGGAGAAGACTGTAGATACAGGGCAAACAGTGACGGCCCAGGACACTCGCCCAGCAATGTGCAACCGAAGGACTTCTGGAGCCAGAGGTCGGTGTCTTTGTATTTAGAGAATTTTGAGGCATTTTCTTCAGTGACTCTGTTCTGTCACTAGGTTTGGGTTTTCAATTCATGTGAACTTGTAGTACTCACAGTGTTTGCTGGCAGAGATTTCAATCCCTTGGAACACTTTCTGTGAAGAACCACCATTTCCTTCTCAGAAGCTGATGCCTGGATGTGTTCCTGTGTAGCCTGCCCTGGGTGATCCTGCTTTGGCAGGGCAGTTGGACTAGATGACCTCTAGAGGTCCCTTTCAACTCCTAACATTCTATGAAAAGCCTGCAGCTAACCTTCCTTTCACCTCCTTCAGAACTGAAAGATAAAGTCTTCTTTCACCTTCCCTGTCCCTCTGGGGCTTTTGCAGAGGTTTGCAGTGTCCCTTCTCAGCTGTTTCTTTTTCAAGTGGAAGAGACTATTTAGACATTGCCTGCAGGGGAACCATCTGATGCTTCATACCACTCCTTCTAGTCTTGTCCTTAGATTAAGCTTTTCTTTTTGAGATGGAGAACCCTCTGCATGGAACCTGAGATGTGGGTACATCAGGAATCCACAGCATTAGAGTGACCTTTGCTTTATTTGCCATTCTTTTTGGAGCACTTCCTGACATTCAGCGCACTCTTTGATGATCAAAAAATGCATGTAACACCAGCATCAAACTATTATAAAATATTATTCCTGAGTAATAATACCTGATCCAGTTGCAGAAGGCCCTGCACACTGCAAGGTGGTTGGACAAGATGGTCTTTAAAGGTCCCTTCCAACCCAAAGCATTCTCTGATTCTGTGTTAGAGCACATCACCGTGGATGCGACTCCACTCCCACGTGTGCAACTTTACACTTATATTTACACCAAATTTCATCTGCCTGTCGTTTCCCACTCCATACCACCAAGCCCTGCTTCATTCTTCACACTGAGCCCTCATCCTCACTTCTCCTTGACAACTTTATCTACAGATCACTTTACTGCCTTCTCCAGCTCACTCAGCACTACGCTGCGCAGCCCCAACGTGGACACGCTTTCCTGTGAAATTCCACTTCCCTCTGCTGTGACAAGCAAGCGGATATTGTAGTTCTGAGGTAGTCACACCTTCCTAAGAGACCAGCACCTCCCTTCCCCTGACAGATTAGCTTCCCTGGGACAGGTGGGAGAAAGTGGCAAGAGTCTTTTAGAAATCCAGGCAAGAATACATCAAGAAGATCATGTTCCTCATACTCTGTCTGAAGCCTTCAAAGAAACTCAGTAGTAATCTAGGAACTGTGACCCTCCTTTGACAAATCATGTTCATCCTTCCCCCTGTATGCCTTATGGAGGGTGTCTGAACCTTCCTTTCTACTGTTTGTTGGCTCAAATCTTGCCAGATAATTAAAGTTCTGGCAAGAGAACTCAAGCTTGCAGGGTGAGAGGGACTCAAGTTTTCTCACAAACTAGGGTTTAAGAGGGTTGAGCTGATCATTTGGACACAACCCTGGTCATCTTCATGAAGATCAATGGCTAATGATTAGACATAGTCAGCATAATTGCATTATTTTAGTGAGAAATGCTTTGATTCTGCAAGCATCTCATCACAGCAATTTTATCTTCTGTTTTAAGAGCTTCTTCTAGAGCGTGTAACTGTCAGACTGCTCCTAGAACTGGACTTTGAAACCCCTGTGAGCTCTGTTGTCGACAAGACTAATCAGCTTTTATTGCACTTAGCTCAGTAGATTCCCAGAGAACGACCCATCTTTTGCAGACTTACTCTTTCATTCACAACTGTTACTCTCTCTCTTTTTGCCCCCTTTGTACGTACGCACAAAGTGGTAAAATTCAAACGTAGAAGGCCTGCTATGAAGGTCATTCGTATTTTATAAAGGTATTTTTTTATGTGAAAAATGCCATTATCGTAATTAAACTGGCCCATTTTGAGGGAGGTGTGTGTGGCCAGGCACACAGACTGCCATCTGAATGCCTTAAATGTGTATCTCTATATTTCCATGTGTGTATATAGCTCTTTACCTGTGTCACATATGTATATACACATTTATACTCATTAAATGCATTCAGATTGCAAGCGCTCTTTCTGTGCAGAGAGACTATAAGGCAAAAAAAAGTCAATATATTGTCATTGTAGCTGTTCCCATTTTGCAAACCAGATCAATTATTCCCCTGAAAAGGCTCAGGCAGCTCTGGCAAAGGGCAGGATTTACACCGGCAAAGCTCTTTTGATCTACGGATTGTAGGAGAGACCCAGCACAAAAAGATGGCTGCGTCGCATCGGACCGAAGAGCGTTATTACAGGCTGAAGGAAGGAAGCAAAAATAGACTTGACACACAAGTATTGCAGAAAGTTTCTAAAGTGGGAATTTGAATTCTCTGCAGCCGGCTCTGGGTGTGTTACCCGATCCGGTCCCCGCACCCCAGCAGGCTGGGGACCCTCGGTGGGGCTCCTCCCCAGCCGCCCTGCGCCAGCGGGAGAGAGAAAAAGAGAAATCCTTTGGAAAAGGGAGCTAGCGAAAAAAAAAAAGTTAAAGGGTCAGAAAATGGAGCTGCAATAATTTGCTGGAAGGTAAAGCTGCGTTCGTTTGTTACTGGCTGGGTTTTTGTGTTTTTTTTTTGTTGTTAGGGGTTTTTTGTGGGGGTTTTTTGGTTGTTGTTGTTTGGTTCTTTTTTTCCTTTTTACAAGAGCCTGCCTGCCACTTAATTTGTTAAGCCTTGAAGCACGTTTCGCAGCGGAGGGAAGGAGATTCACTGAGATGGCGTCACTTTGTAAAAGTTTCCAGATTTTACTGAGCTTCGTGTTAGTTTTCTTTTTTTTTCCCTTCCTTTTTTTTTTTTTTTTTTTAAGGGGGGGTGGGAGTTGATGGTGTCCTATTCGTAATGCAAGTGGGCGAGATCTAAATATACGCCTGTGAAAACAGAACCCCCGAGATAGCGACACCGATAGCAGAGGCTATTGTTAACTTTTAGGATTCCAATTAAATCCTGCAATGTGAAATATTTATTTAATTACTGGACAGAGAGCAGGAATTCTCTCTGTCTACACTAATGGAGGCAGAATAATGCAGTAAGGGAGAGTTTTTCCTCCAATCCTCCCCCGTTCCCTCCCCCCTCTCCCCAAATAAGCGAGGGCACAGGCTGGAATATGAACATTAAAAGACAAGAAAAAAAAAGTTTCAGCTTTGTTTTAGGAGCTATATTTCAGTCGAGCAAGCAAATTATATTGCATGTATTTTTCCATATCTTCAGCTCAATCCAAACCTAACATTCCAAAGGATAAAATCCGGTAGAAAATAAAACCGACTTCGTGACAGCTGAACTTCTACGCCGAGTCTAAAAATTATCTAAAAGCGCCTTGAGAATCCTAAATGTCATTCCCAAGACGTGGTGAATTGTAATTAGGGTTGTGAACTATTTTAGTGACAGTGCCTTACATGGGGCTCATCTAAGCAGCTGGAATATTTATGAGCTTTTTCATTTTTTCCTTTACTGTGTGACACATAAAGGTGTTTGGACAGGCACAAGAATCCTCATTTGTTTCAGTTTTGTAAAAATGTAACCAAAATTGAAAATGTGCTGTTTGACTTTTGATTTTCCCTCCTGTATTTCCTTTTAAGAGCCATGTCATAGGGCAGTACTTAAAGAGTGGAAGAAAACTCATCCACAATAAAATAGTGAATGAAAACTAGTATTTTTTTAATTCTTAATATGAGAAAACCCATGATTTTGTGGTTTTTTCATCTTACTGGCTTCTCCAAAAAGTTTTGTTTTAGAAAATGATCCAGTTCTCTGCTCTCCTAATAAAAAAAACCAACAACAAAAAAACATAAACAAAGAAAGGAAAATTTAAATCCTGCGGAAATTTTGCGTAGAGAAGCAAAGAGCTTGCAACGTGCTGTCCAAAACCTGCACTACACTACTCTCACAAGCACTTTCATTTCATAATAGACATTATTATGCTTGTCTATGCAGAATCTGATACTGCGGAGGAAATTATTAAACCCAACTATTTGGTCATGAGGGTGGAAAAAAAAAACGCTGTGTCCTTAAGTGTGCCACGAAATTTAAATACAAGTTGTCAAGGCCGAGCGTCCTGCAACGTGGGGACTTTGGCAGGAACACAGTCAGAAGGAGAAAGTCAGGTCCTGTCGGTTCCTACCTGGGAAAGCTCGAGTCCTCTGCCTTGCCATCGCTAATTGCTTGGTGTTGTGAAATCCTGAGGTGATAAAACTGCTGTTAGAAAGTTGGCTTGTGAGTAATTAAGAGTAGGTCTAGCTATTAAAACCCGATTTGTTACTCGCGGGCTACGCTCATCTGCTGCGTCTTCTCTCAAGATAAACACTGTGTCCTCCTCACTGGTCTAAGCCAGAAGTATCTGCATAATGAAGGGAGAGAGATTTCAGCTATAGGTATTGTTCAGATATATATAGTGGGATGAATTATCTTTATCATATTAGGTCCAATTATTGCAATAGATGGCTTCGATTTCAACCTATTCCTTTGCCTCTTTCCTTTCACTCAGTTCCCGAGGAAATGCTGAAGGATTTGCTTCTTTCTTTCTTTCAACTTTAAAATACTGATTTGAATCATAAACAAGAGTTTGCTTTTTTTTTTTTTTTTAAAATAATTCTGTTTCAGAGTGTTTATTACATTCAAGCTTGTCCATAGTGTGGGTGTAACCAGGAGAAGAATTTGGCCCATGATCCGAGCTACATTTTCAGTGCTTCCACTATTTAGAGCTCTGGTGAACTAAAAATAGTTTTCCTGTGGTTTTGGCCATGTAGCCACAAATACAAGCTTTCAGTGCACAGTAACTGTGGATGTTGGTCCCAACCATTGCTACAAGAAATGGAATTCCAGCTCATGACCTTGTCAGCAGATGATTCTGTTGAGCGTGAGGCTGCATATTAGTTCTGCTCGCTGTCCCAAAGCGAGAAGGCATCCCACCCAAACACCAGTCACTCCCAAAAGGGACCATGCTCAGAAGACAGTGCTTGGGTTGGGGAGTGAAGAGCTCCAGGAAAAATTGGGTCTATGCAGGCGATAATGTTGGAAAATACACCCGGGAGGCTCTGCATTTGGCTAACGGTGTGGGATGTAAGACAAGCGGTAGGGACAGGAGTGAATCCGTAAGAAAATACACCACACTTTTGTTCATGGCTAATTTTTGGTAGTTTTCATAAAAGAAAAAAGCTCATCGTGATCCCATGGTTATGGAATGTGGAAGGAAATCGACTCTGATGTTAGACTTGTTCTCTTTCTGTCCAACCTTTTCTATCCCATGTCTGTGGTCCGACGTCTCTGTTGTCCGCAGGTATTAGGGCTGGTTTCTGCAGACAGCTTTTAGGAGGCAGGGGCTATCTTTCTTCAGAGCTTAGTAGGAGATGTCAGACTCCAGAAAGTGTTCTTAGAACATGAGGTCATGTTTTGGAAATAGATGAAAATCACTGATTTAGAAGAATGAGAGCACTACACGTTTCTGTGTTGCTGATGCAACGGCGAGGGCAAGCTGGGGGATGGTCTAGAAAAACAGCAGCACTGGAGGAATAGGCAAAAGGAACCGTGTCATTTAAAATTCTTTATCATTTCCTCTGTGAGAATGGTGTATTACTTTGTGTTAATCAGCTGGGACATTTTTTCCATTCCTCCGGGAAGGTTTCCACCCCATTCCAAGAAGCAGATCGAGTTTAGCAGTACTCTGCTCTGACCAGACTCTGTCCACAGGTGGAAGTGGAAGAGGGTTCACACTCTGAGGTGGACTCTGCAACGGCCACGCGCAAAGGCTTCTCTTATTCATTCCTTCTCACGTGTCTTACGCTTCCAGAAGTGTCCTCTTTCCCTTCTTAGGATTTTGCCTTTTTTATGTGTTTTTCAGACGCTTGTTCCTTGAGTTGTTTGGTTTTATGCCCTTAGTTGACTTTTAGATCTGTCAAAATGGATATACCATCCCCAACATATTCACATTTTTATTCTGTGGAATGTGAAAAGACACTGTTGAGCTGAACTTACAAAACCCTTTCATAACGTCTTTGTTTCTAACATCTCCATAGATGTACCGGGATTCAGTCACATGTCTCATCTCATTTATTCTTCCAGTCTAGGAAGAAAAGTTTGCAGCTTTGAAATTACTGGGAAATAGACCTTTGGCTTGTCCTTCCCTCCCCTGGTCTGCAATTTCATGTTAACGTCTTATAGATATAGCTGCAGGAAATGAGACTAATTCTTCTCTCCCTTTCTCAGTAGCACTGTTCGAGTTGAGTCATGCAAGGTACCCAGAAGTGTGGCTTTAACAACAACAGGGTAGATAATGAATTTATTCTCCTAGAATTCAAAGCCAGTGAGCGTAACTTCACAGGATCCCACACCACCAAGGGCCTTGTAGATAAAACATTTTTCATATATTTCCTCCAGACACTCAGTGTTTGTGGTTTTTTTTTACTGTTTTTTTTTTTTTTTTATTTTTAATTTTTTCTTACCTACACGATGCAATGTACACAACATTTGCATCTCATTCCTGGTGTTGTTGCGGGGTTATTTAAGAGGACCAAGTGGCTGGAGCGAAGGCCACTTCCCTTTCCACTTGCTGAACTCTGCTCAAATATTACACTGCTTTTCTATCTCTAAAATATACATAAAGGTATGTATAGTATGTTAGCCCCTCCTTAGCCTTTCCCACCCTGAAACTTTTCAAACAGGGATGGCATGTTCTTTTCTTCACTGCCAAAAAAAAAAAATAGAAAAAAACAAATTCCTTTCTCAGCATTTCCCCCTTTCCCCATTTCTCCCCAGCTGACAGCTGTGAGAGCAGAGCTTTCTTGAGTCATCCCCTCCATTTCCCCCAATTCTGCTTTGAAGTGAGATTTGGGTTAAATATCCAAGCCATTTTTCACAGCGCAGGGATTTTTTAACATAAAGTGGCCTTGCAAATGTTTAGTGTGGGTACAGACATGGTAATTGTTTAGAGAGATATATATATATTATTTGTTTTAAACAACATTCCCCTCCTCTCCCCCAGCAATTTAGAAAGTTGATAGGGAATTAAGTTGAACAACACAGTCAATTTAGAAGTCACAGGAAGGCCAAAGTTTCATAATAAAGCAACTTTTTTTTCAAGACTGTGTCCTTATAATTCAAATAATCTTATTTGGTTTTTCAAACTATTCATTTCTAACCAAGCCAAAAAATCTCATTAAGTAATACAGGGATCATCAAAATCTGGAGAGAAAACCCCAACTACTGTCATTTAAGATAACTTGTTGAACTTCATGATTGCTTCTCAGCCATGCAAGGCCCGAGACAAGCCGGTGGTAGTCTTCCTGTTGGTTGTTTTGTACTTTGCTCAGGCTGTACCTTTACAGCCAACTCCAACATAAACATTGACAGCAACGCAGGGTTACGAGCAGGCAGTTTTCTGTCCTCATCACCATCAGCCTGTGCGCAAAGGAATGTGAGCCAGGCACTTGTCCTTTAGTTGCCTTTACAAAGCAGGACCAAAAGTACAAACACGTGAGGATGGCTCTGCAGAATCTGAACACACAATTCAGAATTTAAACGGTCAGGTAAGTTGGTAGCTCATCATTTTCCCCTGAATTATTCCAGTGGCACAGCTAGGCATTGGAGAATCTGGGTTTGCCAATGGTTTCATGAGTTGTGAAAATCATGAATTTGTGAAATCACATGATTTCTGCAAACTGCGTCCAGAATGCTTTGAGTTTCCTTGTTGCAAGCTGTGGTATGTTTTTAGAGTGGACTGAGTGGAGGGTGGCACTAGAGCTAAGTGATGGAAACCATGTGTGAGGTAGACAGTGGGGAAAGTGGTGTTTATTTTATTGTGACCTTCGGGGTATATAGACTTGGATTATTAGACAGCCAATGTCATTTACTTTGTCCTTTACTCTGTCTCGTTGACTAGGAGATAACTTGACTTTAGACGTGTGGGTTTTATCATTCAACATTAATCTGTGACAAAAAGGAAAAATAAAAAAAACAACCAAACACAAAGAGAACTGCTTTCCAGCTGGTAGATCATATTCATTAGTACCATCCTCTAAAATAGTCTGGATATTGTGCTTAAGAACCACTGGTTTCTGAGGAGGGGTGTGCTGCAAGCAGACCTGTCGAACTTGCCTGTAATTTTAAATTGAGAACATCTCGGAAAACTTAAGTTTTGGAAAACTAAAGAGGTTTTTTTCTGCCATACACTCACATGCACACCTTCATCCCCGGGACTCTGAAAGCTCCTCAGGAGGCAGCACCTCGGAGCTCTGCGTTGCAGCTTCATCTGACAGCGTACGACTGTTTTGTAACTTCTCAACAAGAGAACATTTTGTTTCGTAGAGACACGGTGGCTGGCACATGAACAACACCTAAAAAGCCTGCTGCCAATTTGTTGTTTGTTACTTGGTTTATTAATTAAGTTACACAAAAGATTTGGAAAAAGACCAACAGGGTGGTTTGGGGTTTTTTTTGTCCCATATTTTGGACGGCCAGGCCAAAGTAGAACAATTGATGGTGCAGAGATACAGAGGAGTCCCTAAAGGTTAGCTCTGCTCTATGACTAAATTACACCAAAGCTTTGCTCCTTCCCCACTGTCATGAACTTTACTAGAGATACCCTATGGGGCTAACTGACCTCTGTATAGATCTGATCAGAGTGCTAAAAAATTCTATTTACATAAAAGAATCAAGAGCCACATAGTTTTGAACCAGAAGAAAATTTCTTCAAAGCTCAACTATTTTTGAAATTGAAATTTCAGTTTGGCTCACTGGATACTTTTCCCTGTTTCTACAAAGTTTCCATTGCTTCCTTTTCTCTTTTTTTGTTGTTTGTTGGTTTTTGTTTTTTTTTGTGGAGGTGTAGAAGTTTTACCCTTAATTTATGCAAATAAAACATGAGGTTTCATGTGGTTTCTTCTTAGCTTAACTATATATGTATTTGCAGACATACATATATATGTATATATAAAATTGCTTTTCCTTACATTTGCTTGTTTCCAATATTTTTTGTTCCAAAAGGAATTTGTGTGATAGCACGACTCATCCAGCACTCCGGATTTTTAACTGCTGCAAGATGGTGTAGTGACATGTCCTACAACAGAGACACAAATTTACGTACAAATGATGATTTTGCCTTGCATGCCTCTTCCTATAGATTTTTTTTTTTTTTTTGCAGGAGAGGAAGACACTGCTGTAGGAATTTCTGTAGTGGATCAGACTAGGATCCATTTTAGTTCAGTTGTGTGTTTGAGAGAGGCCCCGATCGGCCTCCTCCTCGGAAGGCAACCTTTGGGTTATGAAGTAATCTTCCTGCAGGCAAAGTTTCCTCTTAAAATCACTTTGTGGGCTGAAGTGTGAAATACTTTCCCCTAACTGTGGAAGTTCCTGTTGCCCATATAAAGCCAAATTTCTCAGGACTATCAGAGTCTGGGCCTCAAAAGTCCTTTGTGGAGAGCAGGTCCACCTGCTTGTATAATGCGTGAAGAAGAGCAGAGCTGAACGTGGTTGAGCCTTCCACCCAGTGCTCTAAGGTGTCTCCTCTTTTCTAAGGGAAACAAGACTCCGCCAGTCTTTCCCTCTCAGGAGAGGCCTTTGAATGGACCACTGATTTTTATTATTGATTTTATCAGAAGTAAGCAGAGTCTTCAGATCTAGTGGCAATTTAGGTGAAGTTCCAGAAGTCAGTTGTATATTGAGGGCGACTTCAAAACTGAAAATATTCTGATATCAAGTCATGGCACAGAACCCTGTTCCTCTTTAATTTACCCTTGTATCAATCAATCTACTTGGTTAAAAATAACAAGGAATGGACACTTATGCCTGCAGTAGGCTCAATCGAGGTCAGGTGTTGCCGTGGAACATTAGAGAGGGTTTTGGGCTGGTACCTCTCTCAAACTTTCTTTTGTGCTGTTCAAAACACATATTTGAGAAAACAGTGGTCCTTTTCATTTCATGTGCTGAGGAAAGCTGTGAGTAAAGCAGGAGTTTGCCCCATACAGGCATTATACAGGGTATGAAAATCCTCATCCAATACAGTTATAGAATCACAGAATGTTGTGGGTTGCAATGGACCTTTCACACTCATCTAGTCCAAGCCCCCTGCAGGGAGCAACATCTGCAACTAGAGCAGGTGGCTCAGAGCCCTGGCCAGCCTCCTCTGGAATGGTTCCAGGGATGGGGCAGTGACCACCTCTCGGGGCAACCTGGGCCAGTGTCTTGCCACTCTCAATGTAAAAAGCATCTTCCTTCTCTCCAGTCTAAATCTCCCTTCATCCTGTCCCAACAGGCCCTGCTAAAAAGTCTGTCCCCATCTTTTCTTTAACTACTGAAAGGCCACCAGGGCTCCCCAGAGCCTTCCCTTCTCCAGGCTGAACAAGCCCAACTCTCCCAGCCTGGCCTCCCAGCAGAGGTGCTCCAGCCCTCTAAGGACCAGTTCTTTGCTAGATCCATTCCTCACATTGCTGACACATTTTCTTTAAGCTTTACCGTGTGGGTTCAGTAACTACCCAATCCGATGAACCTCAGCTGCACCTGGATAAGACCCAACCAGTGATTCAAAGAAGCCTGGAGCACAAGGGCCGAGGCCAGTGGCCTGGTGTTAGCCCCCGGGAAAGCAGCACAGAGCAGCAAGAAGGAAAGGGCCGGATCTCAGCCCCAGCAGCAGGCTGGGCACGGCTGCCATGAGGGCCTACGGAGAGTCATTGTGGGACCGCGCCGAGCTTAAGGCAAATTTTTATTCCTCCATCTTCGTCCAAAGACGAAAACAACAACTCCCGAACACCTCACTCTTCTTTCTTTTTTTTTTTTTAATTTATTTCACGCTCTTTTGCGGACACAAGNGTCCTTTCGGTATCTTGGAGGGGTTGTAGGCCTCCCCCAACTACGCGGGCCGGGCTTTGAATCGTCCCGGGCCGGGTTGGGGGCTGCCGGAGGAGAAGGCGGCGCTGGGGAGGGGGAGGGGGACCGGTGAGCGGCGTGTGGAGGAAAGAGCAGCCCCGGGAGGGAGCGAGGAGCGAGGCACCGGGCTGCAGAAACACGCTTCGCGCTGAGAAAAATAAGCTTGGGCGCAGAACTGGAGGAGCAAACTGTTGCGAGGTTAATGAGGAGCTCGGAGGGTTTTGTTTCTTTTTTAGTTTGGTTTGTTTTGTTTTGTTTTTAAGACGAGGAACTCTGGGGCCGGGCCTGGCCAAAGCCCAGGGGAGAGCCCCAAACCCCCGCACGTTTCAAATCCGCCGGGGAAGAGGCGAGTTCCTCGGAGCCGCCGTCAGGGCACAGGCAGGCTGGTCCACCTCGGCCTTCTTTGCGTGCATCCAGTACAGTGACAGCTGCCTGACAACAGATGGACCGCTTAAGTGATTTAGAATGGCAATTTTTCTTTTCTGCGGGTTGTAAACTTAATAGAGGAAATATGGTCTTGCGGTTAAAAAGCACAAGACTGGAAATCAAGTGATCCCTGCTCTGTTGCAGTTGTGTAGTTCCTGATGTGACTTTTAAGCTCATTAAATGAAAGTATTTCTCGGTAAAATGAGGTAGGGAAGAACTGTTTCAGAAGTAGCTGTTGAATATGTTGCTGAATAGATTCAGTAATAGTCGTTGAATCTTTTGGTGGAATCTGGAAGGATTTCGAGATTTTCCTCAGTGAATGACTTGGGCTCTCTACTTGACCAAAGCTTCGAGGAGTAACTGTCAGAATTTGCATCAGCCTGTAAGTTTTGTCTTGTCACTGGAAATTAGATTGTCAGTATGGGACAGTTTTAGATGAAATCTCCTGCTGGTTTTCATCCTTCTGTTAATTTCATCTAATTTACCTTCCATGGGTGGCTTTAAAATACTGAAAACTGAAATGAGCGTTGTCCGTTGCGTATCTCGGTCATGGAAGTTCTGCGCAGAATATTTTTCTGATATTCTGAGGAATCACAGAATTTGATTGAAGAGGAGGGAGGGAGGGAAAACCAAACCAAAGGCACAAACACACTAGCGCAGTCATGTGCCTGTGCTCATCAAAAGCTGTAATGCTTTATGAAGTTGGCAGCTGGTGGTAGTGGAAGTTAATAGAAGCAGCAAATAACTTAATTGAAGATGTTTCATAATTAGTGTGTTGTAACTTTGGAGAATGGCCTGTCTGTGTAGGGTGCTGTTGGATTTAATGTCTTAATCCCTACCTTTTGATAGTGGTTTAGTCTTACCTCTGATATTAAAATTTTGTTCACTTGGCCTTGAAATTGCTGCTAAGTGCTTAATAGCAGTTATTTTTGCAAAACCAAACCTCAACAAACCACGTGCTTATTGGGTGACCTGCCTTTGTCAGACCTTTCTTTTCCTTTTAAATGTGGAGGAATTTTCTTTTTTTTTTTTTTTTTTTTGTCTGAAGAAAACTCTCCTAGTAGAAAGTTTTCATGATGGGGATGAGAAATGGGGAGGGAGGAAGAGAGGCTTCCTCTGCATTTCTTTCTCTTGATGACAAAAGGTCACAACAAAAGGGTGTGCTGCTGTGATGCTTAGTACAGCTGTGGTGGGTGGTTTTTTTTTTGTTTGTTGGGAGGTTTGGAGTTTAACCTCTGATGGATCCTGAAGGAATTATAACTGTGGACCCTGTGCTAGTTGGTTCTTGTTAGGAAGTTGATTTTTTTAATCTTAAGCCTTGAATTTGTGATCTCCTCTGTGGAGTTTTTGTCCTCGTAGAATATCGTCTGAGTTGGAAGAAATTAATTCTCTAAAGTTAGAGTGCTCCTGCTCTATTGTGACTTTTGGGGTTTATATGAGCGGCCTTTGCAAATTACCTTGTGACCTTTAATATTCCAGAGGACACTTTTAATTTCAGAAAAAAATGTCCTCTCTGTTTTCTTTATAGTTCTCTAAAGAGAACCCAAAGAACTGTGTTGTTGCTCTTGGCTGAATTACATACCTGCAGAAATACTGCTGTGGCAATGCTGTGCAAGTCCCTATATTTTCCTTCCCTGCCAATTAAGTGTGGTTTGTTTGTTGCTTTTTTAAAATTAAAATGCAAATTTCTTCCAATGTCCGTGATAGACACGCTTAAATTAATTTTTTACGTGTTAACACTTCTTCTTTAAAGATCTTTAAATGAATTTTTAAGAACAACAGGTAAGGAGCTCACGGGCAGAATGAAAAGATTTGCTCTTGTGAGAGCTGAGAGCGCTTCGTGGCTCACGTTGATGAACCAGCTCATTAAAAGCAAGTTGAACAGTAATTTCAGCCCTCTGCAGTTATCATTAGTCTCAGTGCAAGCTCCTGCACTGTTTTCTGGAAGCCTTTTTAGCCTGTGTTCCTGTGACCACGTCGAAAAGTTTTGGCTGGCGCTTCAGCGCGCTTGACCAGTGCGGGTTGGCAAGGTGCGGAACGGCGCCTGCCAAGTCCGTATCCCTACTGACCTACCACCAAGGTTGAGCCTGCCAGGACTGTCATCCTTGACAGAGGATCTTTGTCAGAATCCCTGCTACTGATCCACCAACTATGAGGTAGTGTCTCTGAATTCTGGGTCAGTGGATGTCACAAACTGACAAATTTAGAATACTTTGCCATTCATTCATTCTGTGGAAGGGGGTGGGGAGAAAAACAGCTTGCTGAACTACTATTGTCAGTGTTCCTTCCAAATCCTGTAGCTTTTGTAAACTTGTCACAGTCTTCATGCAATTCAGTTGGAGTGAAAATGTTTACACACATATACATCTTTATTTTCTTGCCTGCTTTTGAAGCTTTATGACAAGCCCTCTTTTCAGGTTACACTTTTTGTTGCCTATTCGCATTTTTCCTGGCAACCTTTAGGATCATATTCTTTAATGAAGGGCTTGCATATGAGCATCTGAAATTTTGGAAGGCTTTGTTCAGCTTATTGTTTTTTTAACATACTTTAGGACTTGTGAAAAGGAGATGATGTCCTTTGTTTTTCCCGTTCTTTTTCTCCAGGTGTAGTAGTGAGGTCATTCCTAATCATCCGCTTGCTTGTCCATCTCCTCCAGCCTACCAATAGTGGCACAGGCTTTTGTTTTCATGTGTAGTGAAATGTAGTGATGCTTTTATATGTAATTTTAATTAAGAAATGAATGCTAACTTGCAGTTATGTACTGTGGTGAAGAGTAGATCTTAACCTTAACAACACGAGGCAGTTTCAGGGCTGACTTTCAGCTGCGCTGACTGCTGTCGACGATGACGTTTTTCAGCATAATGGTTCTGTTGGCAAGTGCCAATTAGCTGAAGGAGAAGTGTGAGAAAATGCAGGGTTCTGACAAAACACTTAAGGCAGAGAGATTTTGGTTCTAAGACTGGAATTTGTAGTTTTTGAGAAAGTCTACAAAAGCTAATTGCTCGGTAATTAAAGTAGTTGCAGGGACCAGGGCCATGTGAGCTTTGGATTTTTGTATTCTAAGTAGATGCCTTAAGAAACAGATGCTTTTTTAGGCTTGGGAAGTTTTTAGGTTTTCCCCCTTCCTCTCCCCTGTATCCCAGTTAAACTCAAGTTTTGCCGTGATGCAGAACAAATTCAAAACTTTGTGATCTTCGGTTCCGCTTTTTCTGAGGTTTTCTTGGCACCAGTTGGAAGTGAGGGTGCCTTTGAAACACAGCGGAGCGCAATTAGCGAACTCTTTCCGACTGGCCCTCTTTTGTGATATAAATCATTATCACTTGTATTATTTTTAACTAATTTTTGGGAAGACTTTAGGAGAAAATCAGAAGCATCACTTGCTATCCGAATCATAGAATCATAGCACAAAAGCTTTGTGCTTTTTATGATTTCCCTTCTTCCGTGTACGATGTGTTACTTGCTGCTTGTGCTTGGCCTCAGTTTTTCTTATGTTTAAGAGAGTTCTAGTTAGCTCCTGTCAACTGAGAAGTATTTAACTGCTTCAGGGGTTTGTTTTAAAGCTGTGTTAGATGATGGTACGGATGTGGAAACGAAAAGAACAAGTATCATATGAGGAAGCCATGTCTGAAGCTGTCAATACATTTTTTTTTTTTTAAATTTTTGTTGTTGTTTGGAGAGCAGTCACAGTTAGTAAAATTTTCGAAGACACCAGACAGTTCCTTTCTGTTCTTGTTTACATGTATTATTACATTTTATTGCCTTACAAGGCATGTTTGAAGCTAAGAAATCTGGAGTTAGTTTAAAAGCATTGATCACAGATTTTGGTTGACTGGATGTGTGTTCAGATGCAAAGCTCAGTTCTGATGAAAATACCGCCACGTTCCTTTTTGGCATCATTTATAAAATCTCCTTTCATCTGTTACTCGCCTGTAAGGGGAGGAGGGAAAAAAATGGGTTCTATTGATGTTTTTCTAAGGTGTTACACAGGATAGTTGAAGAAAAAGCTTTTCTCCTGAGAGGCTGTGACAATGGTGTGGAATATGTAGGCCCTTCAAGTTTATTACTCATGTTTTTTTAACCACTGTGTAACCTTAGGATTTATTTTATCCTTGATGTGTATGGAAAAACTGTGGAGCTGACATATTTCTTCTGTATTTGCCCTTGAGAAAGGGTCTGTGTGCTGGGCTGTCGTGTTAAGATGTAGCTCTGGGAAAATGATAATAAAACTCCAAGCACAATCCTGTGCAATTCCTGTCGGGAAATTTCTAAGGAAAGAGACCTTAATGAAACCAGGTGAAATTGATGTGTGACGTTGTAGTTTTAATGAAAATATTGATAACTGAATACAGCATAATAGGCTGGTTTGTAGTGTCATGGAGTTTCTGAGCTTTCTGTATGAATAGGTGATAAAGTGTGTACAGAGTCAAAATCCTTCAGCGTTTGGAAGTCTGAAGGAACAATAAAGTGAAGCACAAGAGCTGACTGCAAAATGCAGTTGTAACTGCAAATCTGCAGCAGCTCTAATGAACTACCAATTGTGGAGCTAGTTAGAAGTGGTGGTTTGTTTATATTATGAAACCGAGTCTCAAAGCAGCTTCTAATCATAAGCAATGAAGTTCCTTGTTTCGGATTGGGTAGGATGCTCCAGGAAGCTTTCTTAATTGGCAAGCAAGGAAATGAAGCAGTTTAATGGTATTTTAAGTTTAGATTTTTGCAGGTGGGAAATTAGTTTGGAATCGATGGCAGAACTTGTTACGTAAAAAGGCATCTCATTAAAAGAACTACACCCTGTGTAATTTTATATATTGATCTGTGCTCCTGCGAGTCTGACTCGGGCTCTTTTGGCCTTGATAACGAATCAAATTGATCTGCTAAACTTGCCACTTTAATACAGTAGGCTCTGAAAACCGCAGAAGAGGAACCAAAAGGTAGCTGAGCTGCTGAATATTTGTGATGATAGATGAAAGGTGGTCTCTTTTCCTCCCATCTTCCCAAATGACGCGTAATTGGTAAGTTCTGCTGTTCGCCGGCCTTGTTTATATCGAGCCGGCTTGATGAGGTATTAAGAAAGGGTTCAAACAATGGACCTGTTCACACAACAAGTTTCCTTCCATTTGCTGTAGTCATTAACAAGAACTTTAAATGTATAAATAATGCATGCCCCAAAGTCTAATTTTGATACAGCGATTACTTCCTTTTATACTCACCCATTAAAAGCCCCCTCATGCTGCCCCGTGCAATGCATTGCACTAAAGACTCTTTGTAACTTTTTTTAAAATATATAATAACGTGTTTTTCAACCAGTATTCTCTAATAGCTCAGTTGAAAAATTATTTAATAAAAGAAGCTGATGCATAATAGACCCTCAGCCTCTTAGGGATATTTAAGAAAGGTTTTTCCCCCGCCTTGTGTAACTTATTACCAGCTGCGTCTAGAGGTGCAACAACAGGAGTAATTTGTGCAACGCCGTGAATGAAAATGTGACTCTTGAAAGCGTTTGTTTCTGCTGCCCTGTTGTACTGCAAACACGGCTCATAACCGGCGCTTTTAAAGCTTCGGAAGAAATTGGTTGTAAATACGGACGATCTGGTGAAGCTGTTCCTGGCAAATGTCACGATGACTTTGAAACCTTTCAAAACTGAGATGCTGAAATGACATCAAATGCAAGCAAACGTTCTAAATGTGGTTTATGCTGCTCGTTCAGAAATTTAAAAACCCTACGAGAGTTGCAGTTCTTCCATTAAAATGGTTCGTACATAAATGCCTCAACCTACTGCTTTGTGACCTTAAATAGCTCCAAAGGAGGAAGCACTTTTAGTCTACAAATAATTCATGAAGCTTTTCAGTTCGACTTTGTTTTCTTAAGAAAAAGCAAAAGCTGTAAACCCTTCAGTAGTTTTGCCTTCCAAAGTGAACTTCCAGGAGGCCTGTAACGAGATAAATTCAGTGTCATTTGTCCTTCTCAAAGTCTGTTAGTAGTTTGTGGCAGGGTTTCTTTTTTGCCCTTGCTTTTCTTGAGCAGGTAAAAAGAAAAATGCGCTTCAGCAGAAGAGTCTTGAAAGCCTCGTGGGTGGCCGGAATGGATTTACAGTAAATGCTCTTAAAATTTTCAACTTCAACAGCCTCGGTTTTCAGGGGTTATAATACGGGGACAACTTGTTTTGTAGTAGGTGAAGCAGTTTTGATCAGTTCTGTTATGATGCTTCTGGAATACTTGTTCTGCTAGATTTTGTTTTTGTCAATTGATATTCAGACTCGTGTGGAATTTTTAGAGTTAATTGTGTTACTCCAAGCAGATTCCTATAAACTATGGTTTTAGAAGCAGAGTCATTTATCAGAATTCTCTTGATACTTGCCCTACAGTGCTAGCTACTGCAAAGCATCCGTTGAGTAGGACCGTTCCAACTTTCTTTGCTTTGACTTAGCTTGTTTTATTCCATGAGCATTCTTGTGGGTAAAGGATGTTGAAATAATACGCACAAAGTAAAATTTCATTCCTAGTTGATGCACGTTACTGTTGTCTTCAAAAGACTAAAAACTACCCAATAAAATGACACGTGATCATAGAACAGAATCGTAGATCTGTAAATTTGGTTGTTTAACATAACCAGGGCAGCTCTAATGGAGTAGATGAGGTTGGCAGCAGTCAAGAGACATTTCTTAAAATCTCGTTTGAACTCAACTGAACTCTAGAAATTTTTAGTCTGTCTTCTGCCTTGATGATGCTTAAGGTTCTTTGAAAGCGTGGCTGAGAAACAAAAATAGAACTTTTGAATTGTATTCTTTCTGGTCGGAGATTTGAGGTGGATTCATTTCCTTTTTTTAGGGATATGAGCAATCACTGATATCTTACAGCTATTGAATGTATGCAGGGCTTGGAAGTAACTTAATTGCCACCATAAACGGCTTTTACTTTTTTAGAACAGTAAAAGAATAAAGTTGGTCTGTGTTCTTGGCCAAGTTTATCTCCCTTTATGTATTTCCTGTTACTTTGAAGGGTGCAAAGGTTCTCATGTGTAATAATTCCAGGGAACTAAATTAAAGTGCAGACATGTCCTTATTTCTGAAGATATGAGGTGATACATAATTTTTTTGTTTTGTTTTAAATACCCTCTTCTGAGGACTTACCGAAGCAGTGGGGAACTTCTATTCTCTTACTTTCTTTTTGTTCCATTTGGGGTTTTATGAAAGCTTGGGAAGAAGGAGCTTCAAACAGTTTTCTATTTGTTTTGCTTTTCCCTTTTTTCCCCTCATATTACTGGAACAAAGCTGAATAATCAAAGAAGTACCGATGGGATTAAGCTACTCTGAAATAAATGGATTCTTTTCTGTAAAGGGTGTTTATAAGTTTTTAAGCTTACACTCTTCAGTGCAGCCAAGTGGCCTTGGGTTTGCTCCTTGCTTTCCTCACCTTCCACCTCCCTAGTAGAAAATCTGGGGTGATTCCACGTGGGACATTCAGACTTCTTTGTTTAGGGGTGTCTGCTGTATCTTTGGCTGCTGATGCTTCACACTGGCTTCTATTAGAGGAAAATACCTGTCCCTGTGCCCGAGTGCCCTTGTGAATGTGCCTAGACACTTAGAAAAGCCTTATCAGACGACTTTTAGTTAATCAAAGACGGGTGGAAAAAAGATTCCCCTTGATTAAAGGTAGCAAGGTAAGAGAACCAGCACAGAGGTACTTAAATCTTGTGCATGTGTCCCGTTTGGTTTTGTTCCTCTTATGTGCAGATTTGGTGTCTGGGGCTGGGTTAGGTGTTCTAATTCACCGTCGTTTATCAAAAGTTGAGAGACAATGTTGTTTGGCAGTCTCTGTAGCAAGAAAGGAAGCATCTTTTGTTATTGACATCCTTTCTCTTAGCTCTGCTCTTGCTTTTTGCCAGCTGCTCATTGTCTATACTTGCTTATTTAGTATTCACAAGGGATTTTACAAGTTCTTATCAGTTCGTTGCCACAGCACATCATTTCCTCTTGTCATCGTTACTCCTTAAATTGGCGGGGGGAGGATTTGCAGGAGAACTGGTGAGTGGTAGAAAACATCACCATTCATGAGCGCTGAGTTGCACCGTGGGGTTCTGCTCCTCTCCTTTCTGAGGTAGTTTGTAGTAAAGGTCACATTTCTTGTACTTACTCTGCCGTGCCTTCTTTCCTCCCCCCTGGCTTTTTCTGGGGAAAAGAAAACAGGTTTTTGTTGGTTGTGGGTTTTTTTGTTGTTTTTTTTTCTGCCAAAGGCTAAAAATACCAAGTGCTTCAAATATTCTTAAAAGATATAAGGAAGTGCAGCATAAAAATAGCCCCAGCTGAAAAGGTCGTGCATCTTTGAGTGACTAGAGAAGGGTTCTTTTGAGTGATTTATTGGGTTGTTCTTAACTGGTTTTGGTTTTAGTTATCTGCAGTTTCTTCCTCCTGTTTTTTTAATGCTTCTTAGAAAACATGGGGTACCTAATTGGAGCTTCTCCTTTGCAGGGGAGGGGAAGATGTATTTAAGAAGCTGAGGACTTCAGTGCAGCACTGGCTGTGGAACTACTGGTTCTACTGTATCTCTTCTCTGTGTCTTCATAGTGAGTTTAAGTCTTCTGGTGAAGCACCATGACAGGGCTATAACACTGGTTTTAAAGTCTGTCCTCCAAGCCTGTCTTCTGCAGAAAAGTTGTGGATTTAAGGAACACTGTTAATAGAAACCATGGTGTCCTTTTGGTCCCTTGACTGCCCTTTTTCTCTCTAATCAGTAATGGAAGAACTGGGGACTCTGATCACATTTTACTTTATTTAGCCCTCAGGTGAGGTCCTGGTACTTCTGGAATTTTGTTTTGAAACAAGTTTAGGTGCAATGGTTGGTGTTGTAATGGAGATTCTTTTAAGACCTACCTTCTTAGTTTACCATCTCCCTTACTTGTTTACTAATTACTTGTTAACTTATCTTTTTAATAGAACTCAATCGGAGGAATCCATTATTTTTGATGTGAAGACTTCATCACTGACATCTCTATGTTCATTTGTCAGCCTCCAAGAAATACCACAGCTCCTCAGTGGCAATAACTGCTTTTGGTGTACACTGACATTTATTTGGAAACAACCCAAATAAACATAAAAAAAACCCCAACAGACAAAAACCCAACAAACCTTTTGAAGACTTGTGTCAAATGACGTCAATGGCCAGTTTGTTCTCCTTTACTAGCCCAGCTGTAAAGCGTCTGTTGGGCTGGAAACAAGGAGATGAAGAAGAAAAATGGGCAGAAAAAGCCGTCGATGCTTTGGTAAAAAAGCTGAAAAAGAAAAAGGGTGCTATGGAAGAACTGGAGAAAGCCTTGAGCAGTCCAGGACAGCCCAGCAAGTGCGTTACAATCCCTCGCTCTTTAGATGGACGACTTCAAGTTTCTCACAGAAAAGGCCTTCCCCATGTCATCTACTGTCGAGTTTGGCGTTGGCCTGATCTACAAAGCCATCACGAGCTGAAGCCATTGGATATTTGTGAATTTCCTTTTGGATCTAAACAGAAGGAAGTCTGCATCAATCCTTACCACTACAAGAGGGTGGAGAGCCCAGGTATGTTTGAACGGTGCTGTCTTGAAAACTGAACCAAGTCTCCAGGAGCCTCTGGCCGTTCGCTCCTTCCTTCTCCTCCAGTGCTCTGGAACAAATTACATTTGGTCTGTGTGGGAGTTGAGAAGAGGGGTGTTCAAAGTGTACTTTTCTGGTGGGATTTTGGGGAGATTTGGTGTCTGTTTTATACTAGGTGGTGTTCTTAGTGGTAAATCACACTTTTCCTACAGATCTCTTAAGCCGCCTACCCTTAAAGTTAGTGGCAAAGTCCTCATTTGTAATAAAATAGAAAGCATTGAGTAAAAGACTAACATTTCTTTGAGAAACTTATTTAAAAACCACAGTCCTTGCAAGGAAGTTGGTAGCCTTCTTTCAGGGACTTAATATTTCATCAGCGAGTGACGTGAATTGAGGATATAAAAGAAAGTCTAGGGGTAGTAATCCCCACTTGACTTACCATTAACAAGCGGCAGAGCTGAACAGAACCGCGAGTGATGATCAGTTCGAGCAAATTTGTACCAAATTTACCTCGGGTAGCAAACCTGCTGCTAAGGCATGTTGCCATGGGAGAAGCGGAGGAGGGTTGTGGTTACGAGTGGGAGGGATGGAGTATGTTGCACTGGGAAGTACAGTGAAAATTGGCTTCTGTTGTTCAACAAAATGGTTGTAATTCTGCTGCAACCGGCTGTAGTGCTCAAGTGCTCTACTGCAGCACTTGAATTCCAGACTCCAGCACTCTTGAATTTCAAACTCCAGCTTAGCAATAGTTGTATGTTGTAGTAGAGGCTTTGGTTGTCTTCGGTGAAAAAGACTATAGGTAACTATAGAGTTTGACTGTAGTAATACAGGCCGTGTTTCTAGTTTTACTGATTTATTTCAGTTTTGCACTTCTGAACCAGTGCTTTGATATGTGCCACATGTGGAGTGCTTTGGTGTGTTGTTTTTTTTCCGAAAAAGTCTTCTAGCTGTGTGATGTGAGTGTGATTTTACACTGATTTTTGTTAAAGTTTGAGTCTTCCATGGAGCGTAACGTAAAAAAAGTAAAGGAAAGCAGGTGGGGTAAAGGCGTGACAGATGAATCCCCTACTCCTCTTTTCACCCCAGCGAGTGTTGAAAGGTTCACAGTGAGCAGAACAGCCAATTATTTTTATCTCTTTCCTTCTATCTCAGTTGTTAATCTGAGTTTATCTGTTTTCTGGTTTTGTTTTTGTGTTGTTTTTTTTCAGTTCTACCTCCAGTGTTAGTGCCTAGACATAGCGAATTCAATCCACAGCACAGTCTCCTAGTTCAGTTCAGGAACCTAAGCCACAACGAACCACACATGCCCCACAACGCCACATTTCCAGATTCTTTCCAGCAACCCAACAGCACTCCGTTTTCCATTTCGCCAAACAGTCCCTACCCACCTTCTCCGGCCAGCAGCACTTACCCAAGCTCCCCAGCAAGCTCTGGACCATCTAGTCCCTTTCAACTACCAGGTAAGTACAGCCTAAAGATCAGCTTTGTGAAAAGAATCCAACTGTCACGTGCTGTTGTGATTTATTACCTCAGGAGTTCGTGATACTTGCAATAAATTGCTTTTCCAGTTGTATTTTGGGGCGGGGAGGAAGCCTTCCTAGTTTTGTTACGGGTCGGTTATTTTGTACAGCTTCAATATAGAGTATCTAGCAATAGATAAAATACGTGGTAATGGAAAGACAGGAGATGTAAGAGGCTGAGCAGGAAGTTTGTTGTTGTCTTTCTCTGAATAAAGGCACTTACATGTGGTATTTAACTGGAAAAAGAACCATTTTTTTTGATAGGAACTTAACCCATTTGGATAAAAATAAGGAAAAAACCAACCAAAGCAAAGAAGCTTTTAGAGTCTGGTTATTGGTGTGGTTTATGAAGCTATTAAGTTAAGAGATTAAAGAGTTTATTTTTCCAGTAACACAGTAGCCTCGTTTTTGTTCTTTCTGGCTGCTCAGTGCTGGAAAAAGTGTCCATTCCGTGGAGTGTCCCTTTTGGATAAGTGCTGGGATTGGGGGCTTTAATGGTATCTAGAGACAGTTTCTGAAACAAGGGATAATGGTACGTTGATGACTGGACTGACTGGGAGAATGCAGAGATCCACACTTTCATCACGAACTCATCCTACAGAAGCAGCCAAAAAAATAACTGGTTTAGGGCTTTGTTACATTACGGAAAATAAAGTTACTTCTACTACTTTCTTTTTGAACGTGGAGAAGAGGGTAGGGTAGGCAAGCAAGCTAATGTTTGTGTGACAAAACGTGGGAACTGTAGTCATCTTGCCCAGCTGCAGGAGTGCAGATGTTAAGGAAAAAAAAAAAAAGGCAAAAAGAAAAATACACATCTCGTAGCTTTTTTTCCAAGTGTCCGATCATGGAATTAGTCCCACGGGTAAGAATCCAGCTATTGAAGGAGTTTACTGTAAAGGCAGCTGGCTGGGTTGGCTTCAGGTTACTTTGAAAACAGGTCCAAATGTTTTAGCATCTCTCTTTCAAGAATATTTTTGTGTGTTTACAACTGTAGAATGAATAAATAAATATTCAAAATCGTTGAGGTTTATTCTGATTTACTATTTTTTCGTGTTTGTAGCTGATACTCCACCTCCTGCATATATGCCCCCTGATGATCAAATGGGGCAAGATAACTCTCAATCTATGGACACAAGCAATACAATGATCCCTCAAATCATGCCAAATATATCTACCAGAGGTAAGTTGTGTAGTGTGGTGTAAAATTGACACAGTTTGGCTTCTTAGCTGGTGCCCAAATGGAACAAGTAACTTCCAATGGCACAGTAAACCTTGTAGATAAGTAGAAGCAATTCTCCTGGGCAAACTGAGGCTGGAACAGAAAAAAATGAGAAATAAAACTTGCCTTGCTTATTTGCATCTCTTACTTTTATACTCAGGTGCATAGTATGGCTTACAACAAGCTGGACTGTTTTGTTCATTTCTCAGAATTAGTTTTTTCTGCTCGCTTTGCCTGCTGGTGGAATTGTACAGGCACAAAGGCTCTGAACGTGGAGTCCCAAAATACCCATTGTAACAATCCTTTTAAAAGTGGGCAGAAGAATCATGTTTCACCTGATAGTACAGTCATCTGTATATTTATTTTTGTAGGGTTTGGGTTTTTTTTTGTGTAACATAATTATTTTCCTATTTTAAGTCTAACGAACTAACTAAATTGCACAAAAGTAAAAATCCTTAAGATCTTAATCAGGACAATTCTTGCCCGTCCTAACTGTTGACTATTTTTGCTCACCTGTTAATATTTTGGAAGTCTTGCTTTACAGTTTTAGGTTTAATATTCTAACACTTAACTTAAACTGGCATTTCCACCTGGCTTTTTTTTCAGATGTTCAACCCGTTGCCTACGAAGAACCCAAACACTGGTGTTCGATTGTCTATTACGAATTAAATAATCGTGTCGGGGAGGCTTTTCACGCGTCTTCCACGAGTGTCTTAGTAGATGGGTTTACAGATCCCTCCAATAACAAAAACAGGTTCTGCTTAGGTTTGCTCTCCAACGTTAATCGCAACTCAACGATCGAGAACACGAGACGACATATTGGCAAAGGTAAAGCTTGGTCGTGTTATGTGTGGTTAAGGAGCCAAATCCTCGTTTGCAGGATACGGAAGTTGAACTAAAATGATGATTATTCTCAAATAAAAATAGCAGAGCTCCTCTGTGATATATTACCTACCTCTTCAGTACTGGAAGATAACTTCCTTTGGCAGAGTTTGGTTCTGACTAGTCTAGGAATTGCATACGTTATTTTTTTGGTGCTAATTTAAACAATGAAATACTACCTCTTACCAAACTATATTGTCACAGGGGCTTGATTGTTATAGTTACTGATAGTTTCTCTCTAGAATCTTGTGTTTCTGCACTGAGAAACATATTGCAGGATTTTTGATGTTCTACTATATCTACTTCTTAAATCAAACTCTTCATACTACTGCACGGTATATCAAAGATCTTGTTGTTTTTTTTTTGTTTCTGTTGTTCATGTGAGGCATGAACGCCGCTGTCTACGGCGCGTTCAAATATCTTGCATGAGTTGGCAGCGGGACTTTGAAGTGCTAATGCAAAACTGCAAGGGCTCATTTGTCTGAGTGAATCCAAGGGGTGTGTATGTGTGTGGGAGGGATTCCTGGAGACAGCAGGTTTTGCAAGATCTTCTGGTTTCCCCGTACTGTTTGGCTGATAGCACGTACGGGATGCGGAGTTTGCAGCTGGGATGGAATGTGCTTGGTTTATCTTAAAATGTAGTACTCCTTTTCTGGATTTCTCCTTTTTTTTTTTTTTTTTTTTTTCTCCTTTTTTGTAACTCAGTCCTGAGAAGAGAACCCTGTTTGTATTGCACGAATGTAGAGGCCTTTTTAAGACCTAAGAACGTTTGGTCTTGAGTTTTGTTTGATGAAAATCACTATTGCTTGTGATATATCAAGACCCATCATGTCCCTTAACAGTCTTTTAATTAGAAACATAAATGTGGCAAAATCTTGCAGATAACCCAAAGACCAGGAGTTACATTAATATCTGTTGGAAACTTGGCCCTGCAGTGCTATTGTCTGAGAAAATTCAGACAATATAAAGGGGGAACAACTGATTTGTGGGGCGTGGGTGGTTTGTCAGGTTCTTTTCTTTTTGACTTATCCCTTTCCCTGGTACTGGCAGAGAAATCTCACGCGTCTGCCGAAGGTCAGGAATGTAACAAGGATCCAGCATCGTGTTGTAGAACAGTATTTGCTACACTGAGCTTTAAAATATCTCCATCTCTACTACTAAATTATTAAACTAAAACTTTGCTTTATGATAACAGTGTTGTTTTGGGATAAAATACTATTTATTTATGGGTTTTATCTGGAAGATCTTGGGGGTTTTGCCTCCTTAAAATGCCCCAATCCTATTTGTTAGGTTTTTTTCCTGTAGAAGCGTTGCATTGCAAGCTTAAAGTGATTTCTAATTGTGCATTGGATTGTTTTGGAAGTAGCTGTGTTCTTCTCAGGCTGTTGGATTATCCAGCTTCCATCTTCAGAGATCTCTCAGAAGGTCTTACCCAAAAGAAGTCAGGTAGCAAGTGATGGTCCCTGACTTTTTAACTAGAGTTGTGTTGTGAAAATGTCTTCTCGTCCATCGCAGATCTTCTGACAGCTGCTTATAGTCGAAGGAAGCCGATGGTTCCTCTGTGCAACCTTCATCTCACCTCAGTCCCAAGTGGCTCACAACGCTGGCTGCTGTCTGAAAGATTCGCTTGCATCTCTTGACTTGCTGCAGCCTCATCTAGTAAACCACGGGGTAGTCGGCAGCGGATTCTCAGGGGATTGTGAGGAAAATTTAAACTGAAGTTTAAGTGGAGGGGGAAAGGGAGAAGAAAGGCGAGTGTCTCAACTTGAAGGGACAGTGAGAATCCGTGTTTGGATGCTGAAAGGATCAGCAGCTTTTATGTGGTCATTTTTTTTGTCAGTAACAGTGTTGTATAGACCTCAGAGCACAGAGGGAAGGACTTGCATCCCTAGCTGACCGCAGGCAGATGTGATAAATCTAGGGGCTTTGTGGAGTTGAAGGTGCAACTAATTGGACTTAACATCTCCTTTTCCTTCATAAAATACCCTGAAAATGAGAGCAGACTCTGGATTCACTTTCTCCTTTCTGTCTGTCACTGCCCCTTCTTCTCAGACCCTTTTATTTCGGTTGGAATTGCCATGTGCAGTAGGTTGTTTTTTTTTCCATTCTCTTCTGTAATTGATGAGAGAAGGACATCTAGTGGCTGGTGTCTAATGAAGCCTCTACTGTGTTTTGAAATGAGAAAGCGTCATGTGGGCAAAAGAGCTTTTCTGAAAAGCTGCTCAAACAGAAAATTTACTTCGTTGTCTTTGATTTTGAGGGAATTGTATTAAGTGCTGTATTATTTGAAGGAAAAAAAAAAAAATGAAACGGTTTTATCTTTGTTTTCAAGGAGTTCATCTCTACTATGTTGGTGGGGAAGTCTATGCTGAGTGTTTAAGTGACAGCAGCATCTTTGTACAGAGCAGGAACTGCAACTACCACCACGGCTTTCATCCAACCACTGTGTGCAAGATTCCCAGTGGATGCAGTCTGAAGATTTTTAACAATCAGGAGTTTGCTCAGCTTTTAGCTCAGTCGGTCAACCACGGATTTGAAGCAGTATATGAGCTCACCAAAATGTGCACCATCCGAATGAGTTTTGTAAAGGTAAGCAAATTTTTTTGTGGACTTTTAAATTTCTTGGGGATTTGGGAATTCAGCAATAATTACATCAGCACTCTAATGATGTAGCAAAGCTGTTGTGACTTGGCATGGTTCTCTCCAATGATAAATATGTTGAAAATGGTGGAGGAGAGCGAAATTGATGCAAAAAAAGGAATAGTCCAGATTGCTGTATCAAGTGTTGATTATGGATTTAGTTATTTTAGTATTCAGAACAGGGATTTAATCATTTTGGTTGGTATAATTTTATTAAAGGAAATTTGAGGTTATGCTCTGAATTTGAAGGCAGAAGGTGAACTGTGCGACCCCTGAAAGAGTGTGAGTGGACAGGACTGTAAGTGGAGAAAAAATTGCAACTCTTTCAAATAAATTGATTTTTTAATTGATTATGAAAAAAAAGACATTATTTGACTTTATGAAGATAAAATGTGCTATTATTCTCAGAGTAGTGTTGTCTAAACATTGTTTAGTCAAGATGCTGTTCGCTTCAGATTTAGCATGGAGTCTAGACTTGGGCCTTCAGGTTTTGTTTGTGGTTTTTTTTCTTCCATCTTGTCCAAAAGATGTGGTGTTTACTTTGTCAGTTATGACGAATGTTGCTCATTGTGAGGGTCTGGAGGATAGGGAGCAGGAGAGAGATGTGACCACAGCCAGAAGCCATTCTGGTATAATAGAATCATAGAATGTTAGGGGTTGGAAGGGACCTCTAGAGATCATCCAGTCCAACCCTCCTGCCAGAGCAGGATCATCCAGGGCAGGCCACACAGGAACAGATCCAGGGGGGGTTGGAATCTCTCCAGAGAAGGAGACTCCACCACCTCTCTGGGCAGCCTGGGCCAGGCTCTGTCACCCTCCCAGCAAAGAAGTTTCTCCTCCTGTTGAGGTGGAACCTCCCGTGTTCCAGCTTGTACCTGTTTACTAGTCCTATTACTGGGCACCCCAGCAAAGAGCCTGGCCCCTTCCACTTGACCCCCACCCCTCAGATATTTCTAGACATGAATCAGATCCCCTCTCAGGCTTCTCTTCTCCAGACTGAACAGCCCCAGTTCTCTCAGCCTTTCCTCATAGGAGAGATGTTCCAAGTCTGTAGCCGGCAAGACTTGATCCAGATGCAGCTTCCCTCCCACTTCTTCCCAACCTCAGTTTTTTTCCTTTAGACCGAAATGTTGCTTTGTTGTGATTTACCTTATGAGTATTTAAAAAAAACCTTTCTACTTCCTGTTAGTACAGTTATTTTGCAAGACAAGCCTGTGCTTAACCTGATTGATACCTGATTGATAACACTGTCTTCATTTTTACAGGGCTGGGGAGCTGAATATCACCGACAAGATGTCACAAGCACCCCATGCTGGATAGAAATTCATCTTCATGGGCCCCTTCAGTGGCTGGATAAAGTACTTACACAAATGGGTTCTCCTCTCAATCCCATCTCATCCGTTTCCTAGTGCTGCAATTCAATCTTCAGCCTTACTTTTAGTGAACTTATTCTAATTCTAGAGAAACTTCCAGTGTGGATACTGTGAGCTATATGGAGAATGGATCTTACGGTTTAACTTGGTGTGTTTTTTTTAAATCCCTTTGTGACCAATTCCATTGTGTATAGCTAATCAGTTTTACATTTCAATTTGTTCTTGTGATGCTTAAGTCACAGATGAGCCCTAAGGGAGAAAAAGTCTATTGAAATATTCAGAACACTTTTTTCCCCTCCTTCCCCTACAACTTAAACAGGCCTATGTCTTAACTGGAAAATATTTTGTTTCTTTTTGTCCTCTAGGGACAAAAATCATGAAGACTGACTTCAGAAAATAAATACGTATCATAGTTTGGGATATTTTTTTTTTTTAATGTTTATGAAACTGTTTGAACACGTGCAGCTCCAGCTTGCAAGCTGTATTTTTAGCATAGTCGTTTAACATCTTAAGATCGACATCTGTCAGAAGCAAAATTAGACTTTTCTTATGGCTAATTTGCCTCAGATTGAACAATGTGATTATTTTTTTTGTTTGTTTAAGTGTACACATGAAATATACTTTTTACAAATATTGGAGTGGTGTAAAAACACTTGTATTGTCTATTGGAAAATGCTGTCATAAACACACTGTATATTAATGCAGACTAGCAGTTCTTTTGCCACTTCAGTTTTGTATTATCTCTTTTTAACCACCGTTTTAAATAGTCATTGATACCAGGTAAACATCTTGCACATTTCTGGAGTAGTAATTCTTATTTTGCTTTGATTTCCACTCATGCTGTTTGGATTTGGTTGCCAAGGCTGTTTCTTTTTAGGTACCCTTCTCTATTTTAACATAAACACTACTATTTGTAAATGGCAGTGCTTACTACTTTTTGGAAGGAATAAGTTTTTTGGTTTTGTTTCTTTTTCTTTTTGATGTTCTAGCTGTTTATTTGACCTGTCTGGAATTGATCTGTGTTAGACCTTTTTAATCTCTCCGTAGACATGACGCAGTATTAGTGATTCCACTGTATTTAATTCACTTTCAGTATGAGTTTGAGTCTCTTTGAAGACTGTGAGTGGCTTAGCAAATTAGTAACTGAGTGCAGAAGCTTTTACTTCCAGATCATGTAATTTAATACAGACCTGTTGGTAATGACCAAAAGTAATCACTTCTTTGTAGTCTACATGAAAGTTGTCTTGATCCTGTCCCCGACGGCAGGTGTGCGAGCGGAAGACTCGTATCTGTAGTTGGCAGCTTTATGGGGTTGAAGGACTGCATTAAGATGATGATGATGATGATGAAATTTCTCTCTCACATGTAAGGAATCCTTTTGCCTGTGCTGTTGTATTACTCAGTAGGGAGTTTAAACACTGTACTAAACACTAAAAGAAATCGGTTCAAGAACATATGTGTATATTTCCCCTTTAAATGATAAAAAAAGGAGGCTGAAAGAATTATTCTGAGAGAATTAGAAGTGAATTATTCTGAGAGAATTAGAAGTGAATTATTCTGAGAGAATTAGAAGTGAATTATTCTGAGAGAATTAGAAGTGAATTATTCTGAGAGAATTAGAAGTGAATTGAATTATATACAAAATTTCTTTGCATGCAAAAAAATGCCTATTGTATTTTTTAACTTCTCATCCTCCTTTCCCCTCCCCCCCCCCCAACACCTCTTCAGAAAAGGGTTCAGTGCTTGGGGGAGAGGCTGCAAACTCTAAAATGCAAAATACTTGTTGAAAAATATGTTGCAGTGAATTGCTGCAATCCTGAGACGTTGATCACTTACACAAGTTCTTGTGTCTTCTATCGAAGGACAATTTCTGCTCAAACGTGGAAAACGTGCATCGTATGGTACCTAAGTAACAAATGATCTTAAAAGAATCAAGTTGTTTACGTGTCATTAAAATGTTTCTTATGAAATGCCTTAAAGGAATAAACTGTAACACTTCTGCAGAACCCTAATATTCTCTTGTACAGGAATCTCTGTATTGGTTGTTTTTTGCTTTTTTTTGCTTTTTTTTTTAAGCAATTTCTCAAGTGTTCTTAAAAACAAGCAAGTGCCTCTTAGGAGAAGGGGAATGACATTATTTGCCGCTCACCTTTGGGGTCTTCTCTTTCATTCTTTGGAACTGCACCCCACAGATGGCTCTTTCGATTGAATAAGATGCGAAGTCAGTTGGCCACAGGATCAGGCTTCTATGTTCTTCTCCCTGGGGCCTGACTTTTGTCAAGTTGCTAACTGTGTGTATTTGACACTACAGGATTTTTTTTAATGTTTTTTTTTTTTTTCTTGCCTAGCTTTTATAATAAACATCATGGCACATTTGGATTCAGAAAAGATCTCTGTTGTAGGTACAAGATTTTACTCTATCCAAAATGTTTTTCACCTGGCTTTATCTCTGTTCACTTGTATATTTAGGTGAGGCCAACTAAATGACTCAAGAATGGGTGCTGAAGTGGGTGGTGATGAGCCAGAGCTGGTGCTTAGTGCTAGTATTGTGGTTAGATTGGCTACCCGTGCACTGAACCTTAATTTCTGCAATAATATCCAGTTAACCCACTTCTGATGCTGTCCTTAAGTGCTCAAGTACTCTGGCATTTTTCTGCTTGTGTACGTGTTGTTGAACTGTCATATGTGCAGTGCTTGGGATGTCCTCCTGACTGCCAGGGTGGGCTTGGCAGCAGCAGACCCCAGTGAGATTTGTCTACCTTCTACTTTTCCTTTGAAGTAGAACTTTTTGAGAGCTTTCTAGATAGCGAATTTTGTGTGCTACTGGTTCAGGGCGTTCCTGATCACGTCGGGTTCATCTGTGCTGCTGGTGCAGAGTTCGGCTGTCGGTGGGCAGCTGGATTGGATGGAGAAATGTTTGACCCCGATGTTGTTTTAAGAATAGTGATAGCAGAGTGCTGCTCTTGTTGCCTCAGTGAGTTACTCCTTGATCTAGATGGAGGGATGGAGAAACTGAGTCAGCTAGTAGCGTGGCCGACGGAGCCTTTCCAGTGCAGCCCAGCTTAGAGTGAATGTTCCTCTTCAGTGAAAACTCTCTTGGCTTTTGTAGCATAAGTGTTTCCTTCTTTTGGGGCATCTTTTTACTTTGCACCATCCACAGCATTAACTAACAGCTTGGGCAATACCAGCCAAGAGCCTGGAACGGGCAACTCCTGAAGTTCTTTCTGGGTTTGCCTTTATAGTCACTAAGATAAAGGAGTAGCTTGGATGTTTCCTTCTTAGAGGACTTCAGGCTTGCTGGCGGTCGATCCAGTGCCTTGCGTAAGTATTACGGTCATTGAATCGCATTAGGTATGAAGTAGTTTGTACATAAAGAGTTGACATTGGGTTATAGTATCTGTAGGACCAAAAGAAAACTTTCTAGTGTGACTGACTGAGGAGAGGCAAATCTAACAGAACAGCCTGTCGGTCAGAAGATCGATGAAACAGCCCATGTGCTACTATTCGGTATAGAATTGTTTAAAATATTGGAATTCTTTTGGGTTGTGCTTGAAGCTATGATTATTTTATTTTAATTCTCCTCCCCTACAGTATTGCAATGTTAAGCTGTCAATTCTTGGGCAGATGCTCTTGTAGAGAACATTGAAATGGGTCAGGCTTTTGTCCCTAGTTTAAGTTTTTATTTTTTTTTTCCTCCCCAGGATAGTGTTTTAATTGCCCAAAGTGTTGCTAGTGATGGTTTTTAGAAAAAGAGTAAACCCCAAACCAAAACATTTTCCAAATGTTTTGCTTCAAAAGACAAACGTGTGACTAACCTGTTAATTTTTTTTTTGTGGTAATTGTGACGTTTCTGTTTCGAAAGGTGACCCATTCTGAATTCAATAGACCAAACCAGCAGATTACAACATAATGTTGCTTTTTTGTGCTGCTCCATAAACCTGCTTCTGTGTTTGTTGCAAGCATAACCTTTATGCTTTTGTTTACATTGTAGGAAACACAGTTCTAGCATTGAGTTGTTTGGTTTTTTTTTTTTCATTTAACTCTAAACATCTTTTTATTTTGTTAATTTTAAAATTACTAGGTTTTGCTATGTTATGTTTTTAAAGATATTTTTTGCATACTGCTGCTCGTATTTCAATAAACAAAACAAAACACCACAGATTTTTCTGATTTCCTTTATCTGTAACCGAGTAAGTACGTCTCAAAATATTTGTTTACAAGGGCTGATTTAGGAGTTCTTGTAACTCTCCCTGCTGATGCCTTCCCGTGTGCATGTTCCTCCTCGTACAAATGCCAGCTTGTAATTTTATAACCACTTTTCAAAAGCTCCTCGGTAATGCAAAAAGCTGCAGTGCTCTGAGGCAGACACTAAACAATTTCAAGAGTTCTTTTGTAGAATGCAGCCGGCTAAAACAGTAGCCATTTTATTTAAATCAGTAGTATGAAAAAATGTGGATGCATAAGACTTCAGCAATACTCTCCTTATTGTGCTGGGGGTGGTTGGGTGTGGGGTTTTTAAAATGATTTTTTTTTTTTTTTTTTTACCCTTGTGGAAGACGAGAACGTTTTTAAACAACCGTCATCGTGTCTGAACGTTCGAGAGCTTTGAACTGATCACCAGTAGCCTTGACGTGAAGGCTGTTGGAGTATCTTCTGCTACTCAAGTCCTGTTCCCATAAAATGGAAATTCAGGAGAAGTTTGGTGAGCTGTTCTTTACCTGTTAGCCTTATTTTTTTTAAGACTGAAGGGGGAAAAAACCTTTTTCTCTTGTTTACTGCAGAAACAGAGATTGAAATAGTAACTGGGGGCGTGCACAAATCTCTTTTTTTGGCAGGATGAGGACACAAATACTGAATCCCGATTCCACAGGGGTATCCCTGTAAGAACCACAGAAACGACCAATTGTTTGATTTTTTTTTTATTTATTTTTTTTTACAAAACTGAAACAAAAGTGTTGATATTTCTTGATCTTATCTGTGCTTAAGTTGGTGAGCAGACTGCTGCCTTGCAGTAAAGCTCCATCAAGTTCTCTCATCCTTTCAGTAATTTTTTTTTCCCCTGAATGTGCAACTGCACATTTCAATCTCCTGAGTAGTTATGTGGGTTTCTTACATCTCCTGAAACCTGATTATTTTTTGCTTCCAAAACAATGATTGCCATGTAAAGTTCCCAGAAGATTTATTAGGATGGTATCACCTAGATTATAGTGGAATTTGCAAGTGACGCCTCAAACGAAGTGTTGCAGTGACTTGTTGAAGCTTATGTGGTCTTGCGGTGATAGCTTTCTATGTAAGTAAAAAAACAAGCAAAAAAATCTGGATTATTAAACTTTTAAGTATTAATTTATGGAACTGAAGAGGTTTTGTTAATCTTACTAGTCTTTCTCTTTGGGGAATTAGGGTTATAGTAACAGTTGGTAATTAGATCTGTGAGTAGCTTGCTGGTGCAACCTGTGAAATTTATGGGGTTTTTATTTTTGTTTTTTAGAAGGAAAAAAAGCCTTGGGCAAACCTCACCTCTTCCACCCCCACTTCAACATGCATTGTGTGTTCAGTGAGTCAGAGGCTACCTCTGTTCACTGCTACAGAAAAAGCAAATATCTCCCTGGCATTTAAATCAATTAAGTGTTGGGTGGCCTATGCCCTGTGCCAGGAGAAATCCACTGTTCTCGTCCACCCTGTGGTAGCCAAGGACTGTGTCTTCTCTGACTCAAAAAACTCTGCTCCTCTAGGAAAAGCTGTTTCACAGAATTTAGGAAACCTTGAGAAATGACTTTTGCCATAAATGCTGTGGTCAGAGGATGTTGGTGGTGGGAGTGTCGAGTCGGTGCGTGAAACGAGGCGTTTCCAAATAACTTTGCTGAACAAAACACTTGGTATCATGGAAATGCTGATTCCATTTAACTTGCCCAATTCATTATTTTGGCCGATTTGATGTAGAGTTTGTGTTGTCCAGACACTGGTAGCATAAAAAAATGTATAGTTGGGCTACGCTCAGTGATGATACTGGCTCCAGTTTCCCTTGAAATCTTACGCGCTGTTTATCTTCTGACTTGGGCTGCAGAGCAAACTGTCTTCTGTGTGCACAGAGGCATTTGTAAAAAGTCCCAAAGTACCTGTGAATTGTCAGCCACTGTTAAACATCAATGTTTTTAGATCCTGCAGCAGCTTAATGCTCAATTAGAATTGGCCTTATGCTGATCAGCGTTCCCTAGTCAGCCGGCGTTAGCACTTTGGGTTGGTAACAGGGGACAGAAATAATCATTCCCCTTTATAAACTTTGAAGTAAAGAAATGTCATCTTGTGTATTTTTATCCTACAGACACAGCAGAGATGGTTGTCTGGAGCTCTGTAGTGTGAATTCTCACTTCAAATAACTGGCAAAGTTGAAACTAAGTTTGAGGTGGGAAGAAAAAAAAAGAATCCTTTTAATCCCCACAGCAAAAAAACCCTAGAACATCACCAAAACCCCTGAAGGGACAATAGTATTGGAGTCCTGATGTTTTGCTGCTTCTCCTAGATGTTGTGTTCTTCTTTTTGACGACTTTTCGACTCCTGCAAGTTGGAAGAAAGGTCCTTTAGCTTCCTAAGAAACATAATTTGAACTCTCTGTTCCTTTTACCTCTTATGTTTGGTGTGCCCTACCCAGGTGAAGGGCACTGTATGCCCCGGTTTTTGGACGTGCTGGAGAGAAAACGACCTGCTGTGCCTTGAGTATGTGCTGGCCACTTGTTGCAGGTAGATTTAATCACGCACTCTGACTTCTTCTCTGCCCTCTGCCTCTATATTTAGCAGTATTTTCCTCTCACACCTTCCCGAGAGGTCTTCAAAGTCCAGCACGGTCTAAGGACTAGACCTCAAGGTTCTGAATAAGAATCCTCTGGCTGATTGAGTTCTCGGGGCACATTCATGTGAAAAAGGAGGACCAAGCCTTGATAAAAGACAACTTATCCTGAGCACAAGCACCAAGGACAATAACTGTCCGATAGGTGCTGCAGTGTTTTACAATTTCCAGGCAATTTGCATCAAATTTTTTGAAAATAAATTAACTGCATTGCAAGGCTGGAAGTTCAAGTGTGCTATACCTCTTAAACATTTTTTTTGGATTTTAGCCCTGGTTGAGTGCAAACCTGAGGGAAAGTCTGGCTGGGGATTTTCATAATCCTCCTGTTCTCTACTTCTGAATGTAAGTCTGAGCCGCAGTTTCGTCAGCTGGTGAAAGTGATTTCTGGGACCTGTGGAGGTCCAGTTAAAAGCAAAACATTGCAGCCACTAACAACATAGAACATCTGAAAGGACAAAAAAAAAAAAATCAATCTAAGAGTTCATTCTCAAGGCCTGGAGGCAGGGAATCTATCCCAGCAGAGGTACCTTGCCAGGTAAGACTTTTTTTTTTCTTTTTTCACTACTACCTTAAGTTGATGCTGGCTTAGTAACCGTCTGCTCCTCTGGGGATGGTGAGAAGCCAACATCACAACAGCATCCCGTTTTCTGAGCGAGGTGGTCACACCTGATCTAGGACAAGCAGTCGCTGTTGGGCAATCCCACAGTGAGCATGAATGTCCCTGTTGAAGGAGCTCTGCTCCGGAAGAACACTAAAAGTATTCGCTTTGGTGCAAGAAAAGGCAGATCTGTAGAAAATCACGAGAAGCGCATCGTTAAATTCACTTTTATCCAGAATTTCTGCCGTGCTGGCTGCAACGTTTTCCTTAATGTATGTGACTGACAGAACTCCTAAGAAGCCAGACCAGCTCCAAAGCAGTTTTATGCCAGGTCAATCAGCACTGAATTTAATTAATTAACTCTTCATATTGCTGTTTGAATGATGCTTTCTGGTGCTACACTAGGAGAGAAGAGAAGCAGATAAAAACACATCCAGAGGGTGGTCCTGGGCAGCTGTGTTGTCGTGTGTCACTGGAGCCCACCAGCCTCCTGCTCAAGGTACAAGTTGATTTGAACATGGGACAAAATGGTCATCGGTGGGATGTGCCGAGTTACCAGGACTCAACTGGTCCAGTGGGAGTGGTGGCTGCAGAAATATCAAGAATGTCGTGGAAATGCTTTAGATGCCCATGCCTGCTACAGGCAATGTAGGGCAGCCAAGGCAAGGTAAATGGTAAAGATATATGATTAAAAATAAAATGAACAATAGAGATGGTAGGTAGCTTTCATACACTTCAGCCGAAATCTCAATTTTTTTTCAGCCTTGTAATAAGAAAGTTCAGACTCATGTTCAGAAATAAGCCTACTTAGTTATCAAATCTCACCCCACCCCAAAGGCAAACCCTGTAGAATTGCTTTACTCCTGTGGAGATGTGAGATGAGGGCTTTTGGGGGTGAGGTTCTGGAGGGTGGAAGCTGTTGGATGTTCCTGCTTGCAGGATGACTCCTTTTTTTCCACAAGACATTTAAAAAAAAAAAAAGAAAAAACATCAGCATTTTAAAAATTAACGGTTTCTTTATTCTCAGGCTGGTTTTCTTTTGTTCTTTATAAATACCTTTTTTCCATTCTTTTTTTTTTTTTTTGAAGCTGTCTATCTTCTATTGCAAAGAACATGGTTATTTCCAGGACTAAATAGGAAATGCCGGGTAATCCAGGCGCTCCTGCAAAATCTCATTTTCCTGGAGTCTCTTTGGATAGAGAAACTGCTGTCAACAAACTCTCGAAATCTTTGAGCAGTGTGGGTGACTTTGGCTTTAGAGCTGGATTGGGGGAATTTGGGAAACAATGCAAGACAGACAAATTGGCTCTTACAGAAAAGAGGTTAAATAGAGACTCATTTTCCTCAGATCTGTGAGATTTCAGATCTCTGGTGAGAGCAGTCTCACTCTGAAAGACCTTTATAGAAGAAATTCTGAAGTTTTCTGCAAGAGATTAAAGGTAAATACAGCCTCTTAAAGCTGGAAGTGGAGCGGACAAGTTGTGTGCATGGGGATTATTTACCAGTGGTACTATAGGCGCTGCCTGGGTAAGCGCTCAGCCCTGCTGGAGGAATTTGATATTCCCAGGAGGGCAAAAATGCGGGAGAGAGGAGCAAAAAAAAAATAAAAATACAAAGACATGATAGTGCGTAACTTGCTGCCTGGGAGACTTTATGGATTAGTGGGTTTAAACCAAACTTCTTTGTTTGTACCTGTATTTTCTGTGTTTGCTCAGGGTCTTGTGAGTTAAGGCTCGGCAGAAACCACCTCTGAAAGCCAAATGCGCTGTGAGCACCATCCAGCTGTCTCTTCCTTTCATCTCTGTCTGATGGATCTGCCAGTGTTGTAAACATTCTGAATACCAGGTGGATAAAACTCCTGGCTCTCGAAAGGTTTAGGAGAACAAGACTGGCATTCAAAAAAGTTTAGGAGAACGAGACCAGCATTCAGGGAGGGATGCTGTGCCTTGGCAGAGCAGAACCAAACCTCTTGCCCAGCACGTCTGCTGGGATCGGGCCTGGCCATGTGCTCCTGCGTACGAGTTGGGGTGGCTGCTTGTCACTAGGAACTTGAGGCTTGGGCCCTACTCAGACTCTTCAGCCTTCTCCAAAATCACTCTTTGTGAGTTTGGAAGGAGAGAAAAAACTCCAAAGTGTAACTAAACCCTCGCTCTTGTTAGCGCTCGCCAACGGCTTTATGTAAGTCCCCAGCCTTTTCCTTTTCTTAATAGAAGCTGGGTTGTGGAGGAGCTTTCATCCTGGTGATTCCTGTTTTGAAGTGGTGTCCTGGGATAAGGGCTTTTCATTTCTTTTGAAGATGCTACTAGAACAAAACTCATTAGAGCAAGTGCAGTTACAAATTGCTGTGGCTCTTGTGGTTTGACACCGGTTTGGAGAGCGTGACCGTGCAACGCAGCTTTGCTTTCCGCTCTGCCGTGCGGCACCAGGGTATTTGCCAGCCTGAGGCATCCCAAGTAGATATGAAATGTTTAGCTTTGGGCATTTATTCTATGCCTTTTGCCTTGCTTTGACAAACTTGTAAGCCCTACAGGTGAGTCTTCTCCAGGTGTCAGTTGTGGTGACCATATGGCACGGAGCATGGAAAACACTCAGCTCCTGGTCTTCACACGAGGCAAAGGGAAATGCAGGAGGGTGAACGCCCATATTGAAGTTCACCACAGCCCACCTACAGGTAGGAAATGAGAGAAGAAAACATGGGTCCTGCTGGGTCCCGCAAATGTTAAGAAACCCAGCATTCAGGCAGAGCAATGGGATGAGCGAGCTCCCAGTTTTGAGGTGCTCTTGCAGAGGAGCGTCACCCTGGTGGCTCCTCCTGGGTTATTCAGTACCACTGCTGTGACAAACTGCCCGTGGGCAGTGTCTGTGCCCTGGCAGCTGGGTTCAAAGCCATCCATGGACTAAAAGGTTAAAGACACCAGACTGAAATCATAGACTCAGAATCGTTTTGGTTGGAAGAGACCTTTAGGATCATGAAATTCAACTTTTAACCCAGCACTGCCAGGTCACCACTATCTAACAGGATAACAATAATAATCATCTGTCGGAAAGGTGGCACCAGAGGCCAAAGGTCTCACTGCTTCCAGGTAGAAGAGACGAGTTGTTTTCCTGGCCCAGAGGAGGAAGAGTTAAAACTTACTTAACACGCAGAGCGCACAGCCGTGTATTTTAAGTGTATGGATGCTCTCCAAAGCGTTGTGGGAGCCACTCATCTTTCAAAAGCGAAGCATATAATTATGAGCTGCTCTGAACTGGGGCCGCCCCGCTTCTCGCAGCACCGTGGCCCAGATTGCTTGTGCTCCACTCGTCCTTCGTGTTTTCATGGAGCGACCTTCAGCCCGCCTGGAAGAGCAGCCATCAGGCTGCTGCTGGGCGGCGAGAGGCTCTTTTGAAAGGCACATTGTGAAAATGGAGCTGGCTCTAAAGCCACCATGAATGGGATGTTTGTGTCAGGGGTGGGAGTGGGACTGGCAGAAGGTGAGGAGAAGGGCCGGCGTATGCATTTGGGACCCCGCGTGTGTCGCGCACCTAATAAACCACCGGCGACAAGGGAATAAACGCCCGTCGGTGCCTCTCTGGCATGCCTGTGGCTGGGAAGTGGATTTTACGGTCAGCTTGAATTTTGGGCCTGGTGGAAGAGAATATCTCAGGCATTTTCTATGCTTCTGTTTCGTACATGAATTAAAATGTCATTAACAGAACTTTCTTCTGCCTTAGAAATGATTTTGGGTAGTGAGGAGAGCAACACAGGACACGCATAAAAGATTTCCAAGGAAATCAGCCGGTGCTCCAAGCACGACAGGTTCTTCTGGGGTGTTGCTCCAATTATCAGGCAGTGGAGGAAAATAGGATTATTCTGGAGTTGTTCTTGAAGGTTTAAATAAAGTGCAGTAGGGTGCAGTGCGGCACGTGCTGTATCGGGTTCGGAGGCATTTGCCAGCAGAAATTCTTAGACCAAACTCATTATGGGTGATAGCTGAAAGCAAGCTGTCGTTACTTAAAAATAAATAAGAAATGCCTGATTTGATAAAACTTGATTTATTCAGAAAGGGCTGAGAGAAACACACTTGAATTTCTTCTCGCTTTCCACATTAGAGCAATTGCTTGGAATTACACCAGTGAAATTTGGTTCAGAGGAGATAAAAACTGGCCACCTCTTGAGGAATAAAATATTTAAGCCCGTTATATAGTCATTTAACTTTCTCGAGCATAAGAAAACACGGTAACCAAGACAATGACATGGAAATGTTGTCAACGGTGCAATTTTTGTGTGGAAAAAAAAACCCTACACCTTGCAAACAGGCTCCTGTATATACATATTTTATCTGTGTGCTCAAGTGCAAGCCTGCATGTGTGTAATTGTAAAATTGTGTGTGCCCATTGTAAAATCTCCTCATTTGGGATCGAATAAGTTATGTACATATATACACAGCACCTCTGCTGTGCTCTGCAGGTTAAAAATGGATTTAGGGGCACAGCATCTGAACCCCCATTCTTTGGATAGATGATCCCCCTAGTGAAAAGGGGAGCAGAAATAGAGTTTCGGACTCTGTGTTTCTGGATAGCTGCAGTTCAGTTGTGTATTGAGCCCCTGGGGTCGAAACAAACAGAGCAGCCCTTTGCCCGCTGTTTGTGGGGAAATGCAGGTTGGTGCAGTTGGATCTGGAATGGTGCTATAACTGCAAGTTTGCTAGGAATCGGCAGCTATAAAATAGCAGGGTAGCCAACAAGGGTAAGCAGAAGCTTACAGAACAAAATCAGATAGCTGCTCATTAAAAAGGGTGAGTTTTGCCAGCAATCAATGTTGGATCAAGCTGTTGCCATACTGATAAGCGTGCTTCTGATAGGGCTGGATGTCTGTAACAAGCGAGGAGTGTGCAGGAAAGCAACTGTTCCTGTAAAACTGGGCTTTATGGCTTTCAGAAGTTAATCTCCTTTGTGTACTGAACTCGCAGCACTCTGCTCTCCCCTTCCGTTAGTTTACACACTGTTAATGATATTTATTTTTCTCTCCTTCCTTCTCCCCTGTCCTATTTTGGTTTCGTGCCGTGGCAAATAATGTCCTTTGTAGCTTGAAGTTTGAAAGAAATTCCTTAGATATTTAGTGTTTTCACGTAAACCTGATGGATGATGCAGGAAACCATCAAAAAACACCTTTAACAGAATCACAATCAAAAGTCTAAATAAGCATTTTTCATTTTCTCCTCCTGCCTGGCAGGACTCCCACTGCATTACCACGCAGCTTCAGCAGCAGTGAAGAGAAATGGGTCTGGAAAGTAAACTCTCATCCTCAGCGTGGAGCCGTTAGGTAAATACACTGTGGGTTTTTTTTTACATTTGATGCTATGGTTTCATAAACATGGGCAACAGGCTCCACCAGATGCCCAAATTAGAGATGGTTGTTAATGCAAATATCCTTGTATGGACACTGAATGGGTGGATGATGACATTTGCATACACATAGAGCTTAATCTGGAATCACGGGGTGATTTATTGTTTTTTCTTTATTTTGTATTTTTTTTTTCAGAAAACCATATAAATTTGCTACAGCATTCTCTCATTAACAGAGCTTTTTATTTACAGCTATTCCCACTTGCATACAGCGTATTTTTCCGCCATCTCTTCCCGCGTTGCAGCCTAAAGAGGGTCACATCCATTCCCTGACACCTGGCAGTAACGCCCTTTATTGCACAGGGTTTGGTGCCTGCTACTGTTGTAAAGACCCAGTTCCTCTCTGGTGTCAGACAGCTTGTGTCCTCCACGGGCTCCTCGCCTCTCTGAGCGATCTGTCGTAAGGAAGAGTGGCAAAAAAAGAATTTTTCAGCTGGCAGTTGATGAAGAGCACAATGAGTGTCACAGTCAAGAGCAGAAAGAAAAACAGAATGATGTAAGTCACCAGGTCGGGCTTATTTATTTCCCCTTCTTTTAACACCCTGGCTGTCGACATGTAAAAAGCGGAGGAGCTCACGGGTCTCGGTGTGCCGCTCAGGTAGGGCGTGTTGGTCTGAATGATGAGGTGAGCTTCGGTGGCACTGGTTGAATTTAGCAATTCACTATACATGTTCTTGCTTAAATATCCTCCACGGTAGAAGTAAAGGCAGGAGAGCAAACGGAGTCAGTCTTTGGCATAGGAAAGAAAGAACGGTCCTGCTTGTAAAAGGCTGAAACCCAACCACATTTTGTCTTAAAAGCAAATTAATTCCCTTGCATGGCTCAGAGACTTTCTTTTTAAATCTTCTTGGCTCCTATTTTACAGCATTCATCCACAAATATTAATCAAAAAATGATACAGGTACCTCGTGTCCTGGCCCTCGTTCCCCCAGCACACCTCTTTTGGGGCAATGCGCTGGATCATCTGCTGGTCAGCTGGGATGAGCTGGGAGCTCCGGGAGTCTGTTGGGAGCCCCGCTCCACCTGCATGGGAAAAATCTCTTCCCTGCCCCAGCTCCGGTGCGGGCAGCCGGGCAGAGAGGAGCCAAAGCTCTGGCTGGCAGCTTTCACTGCCCGGGAAGAGAAGGCACGATGGATTTCCAGCCGATTTCCACGAGTGGGATGTGCACAAATCCAGGGTTAAATGGCATCTGCGAGGAGAGGCGGCCGCTGCTGCTGCTTCTGCTTCGAGATCCTGCTGAATTTGCCGTCACGGTTTCTCTGCCTCGGGAGGCTCCGTGCTGTTGAAATCCTGGTGCTGTGAAGCATGAGTTGACTTTCCTAATCCCAGTGAACAGCACGCTGTGGAGCCAGTGTTAAGAGGCTGAGCTTTCTGCTTGAGCTTTCCAGGCACTCCTTTTGATTGCTTGGAGGAAAAAAAAAAAAGAAAAATTAAAAATAAATAAAATGTAGCGATTTCCCTTTGTTTAAAAAAGAAACACCAAAAAAAAGCCTCCCTGGGGAAGGAGGGGATCAGCTCTTTGGAAACCTCTTCTCTGTCCTTGGCTCAGCTGAGCTGCGAGGGGGGACTCTGCAGGACTGTCAAATGTGACTTTTTCCCCCCAACAGAAGCTCCACCGCAGCGTCACTTGCTACCGTGGGAAGGGGAGAACTGCGTGGTGGTGCCGACCGGCTCCGCAGCCCGTGGTGCATCTGGCAGTGACATGATGCTAAAAAGGAAGAGATCTTCCGATAAATCCCCGTGAGTGCCTGAGGCTCTAGCTAGAGGTTCTGGGCTGGGGGAGGGTAGCAGAGAATGGGGCACAAAAAGAAGAAAATTGCATCGAACCCTTTCTTTCTTCCTCAGACCTTTATTGTTAAAATTTGAGAGTAATTAGAAATGTCTATTTCTTTCTTTTTCCTTCTCTATGGTCCCCAGCACCCTCTCCAGCCTGACAATTAGCATGTTAATTTTTATTATTTTTTTTTTTTTGTCAAACTGCTTTTATGCTGCTATTAACTCCTGGCTGCTTGCCAGCTCGCTCTCCCAATCTCTTGCTCCCTTGCATCAGATAAAGCGCCCTTATTGCTTTTATTTTAACACATTGCAACTTGGAGAGAAAAAAAGTCAGGGGGCAAGAGGAGGGAGCGAGAGAGGAGCACTTGGTGACTGGGCAGAGGAAAGGGGGAAACACTTTCTCTGCTCCCAGGGTGCTGATCCAAGCAAATGCTAAAGCCTCTTAGGACGAGCTATCGAAGTCCTGGGTGGCTGAACGTTTCCCTTGGCATAATAACTGTTTCTGCTGGGAGAGGGGGAATGAGAAGAGGTGAAATCTTCTGGTCAGTTAGGTTTAAATAAATGAAAATAAAGTCTCTGCTAGAGGGTGACCCCCCTCTGAGGCCCTGGGCAGCATGTTCCTGATCTCCTGCCAAGCTCCAGGTGCTCCAGTTAAACCCCTTGTGTTTCCAGCAGCTCTGCTGGGGCCATTGAAGGTTCTCCCATCTCCGTTTGCATCCTTCTGCATCTCCCCTCAGAAAAGCCACTACCTGAGTATTCACTTTGGAGCCTTGGGGACGTTTTTGAATTCACAAGGAGATCTTCCTGGTTTTCCTGGGGGTTTTTTGTTTTTTTTTTTTGTTGTTTTTTTTTGTTTCTCTCTTTCTTTTTTTTTCCCTTCTTCCGTTTTGCCCCCTTTTCCAACCCAAGGGAGCTTGACACTTCCACACGGTGCTCTCCAGGATGGCTGGGAGGGGGGCCCTTTCCCTGCCTGTACCTAATGCTCCTCCTAGGGACACGTCTCCTACCTGCAGAACCGCAGTAGTTACACCTTCTTACTCTGTGCAGGTTGAAAGAACAGGACACTGAGGCAGGCAGGCAGCCAGCATGGGGGTTGGAAAAATCAACAGTCAAGAAAAAAGCTAATAGGGTTTGCAACTGTTTTACCTGTCACATCTCCTTGAAATTGGAGTTTGTGAGCAGCAGCACAACATGGCTGGCCGGGAGACTGGATGTCTTCCCAGGACCATTCTGTCTTCAGCTGTCTCCTCCCTGGTTTTGAGCTTGACCAAACTTTGCAGCCTCTACATTTATTTATTTATTTACTTTATTGCTTTTATTAGTCCGTAGGAAAAACAGGAAGGCATCTGGGGGCTGAGGGCTGATTTCTATAAATAGCGAGGATGGTCTTGATGTTTCACATACTTTAGCAAGAAGTTTGTTATAAACAGCTTCTCTGCAAACATTACCATCTCAGGGTGGGGGAAATACTACAAAGGGTGCACGTGAATGTCATAGTCATGGGTGCATTCTGTCCCTGTGTGTGTTTGACAGCCCTGTGGTGCGCTGCTTGATGGCTCCAAGTCAAACTGGGCAGAGGTGATGAAGGAAGGGCTCTACTGGAGTGTCTCCTCGGTGAGCCATGTGCTCATCCTTCACCTCCCTCCCTCCCTTGAGCCTACGGGGAGCGTTCCCCTGAGCCATCAGAGGTGGATGGGATACTCGTGTCACTAGGACAGTCACCTCGATGCCAAGAGGGGACAATAGGGCTGTTTGCTCTGCCAGGTCAGTGCCCCTGTATGACCTCGTGTGGCTGTGGGTCTGTTCCCTGCAAACACCAGGTGCACCCTCTGAGCCTCCTTTTTCCAGCCCTGTTCTCATGCAAGTTTCAGGCAGACACAGAGCTGGAATCTTTAATTTTCCCCTTTTTACTCCTAGAAATATTATCTGTCATTCTTAGAAAATTTGTTTGCTGCCCTGAGGAAAGAGTAGTTCAGCTGCAGAGTTAGCACTTTGGATCGAGGATCATTGCTAATGGTCACGGTCCAACCACTCAGTGCTGGGATAAATCCTCAGGGTGTTTTACAAGAGCCCTGTGCTCACAAGGGCTCGGGAGTGCACAGGACTCCTACTGCTTTTTGGCTGGCTGAGGCTGATACAGAAACTGATGAGAAGCCCTGGGAGGAAATCAAATGTTTCTATTTTTGCTGTATCCAGGCTTAATCATAGGAAAGCTAAATTGCCATAAATAATACCTTAATTGCAAAAATAAGAGCTGATCCTTCCCCTTTGTTCCCTTTAATTTGGAAAAGTGTAAAAGTCTTTAGTTCCTTGTAATTTGTCTCTTCTAACCAGAGCAATTCTATGATTCTATTTTTGACTCGTTAACTTATTTAGTAGTTTCGTTGTTATTGTTTCTTGTTTTCTTTTTCTCTCTCTCTTTCTTTTTTCTTCCCAAGGGTTCCAACATTTAATGACTTGTTTCGTTAGTTTTTTAGTGTACACTGGCAATGGTCCTGCAAGGCCAAACAGAGCCTCTGATACTGGCTGGAATTTAACAATAATAAACCCATGAGTGTTGCAACTTCCTGGCACATTTGGAAGCCTGGTCAGGTCTTGGGGGCATTATGGGGACAATCCCAGGGCTGGAGAGGCTCTCTGCCTGCTCCTCTCTCGCCCTTCTCTATGGCCATGTCTTCTCCAAGCTACACTCAAGAGCAAGACGTTTTGTCTTGGAGGTGCTGGAGCCTCCTGGAGCCTCCACTCACCCCAAGGAACTTGTTGATGGTGACAGTGACTTGGTAGCAGTCACGACCTGGGCTTGGTCCAGTCTTGCTATAGGATGAAATAAATAGTGACACGAACTGTCCAGAGCAGAAAGGTGGTGAGAACAGACACTGGAGCCCTCAGTATCACTGTTCTTGGGTCTGGCAGGGGGATCATATTTTGTTTGATGATCCTTCAGCCGAGCTCCCACCAAACACAATGCAAATCTTAACCGGGTGGGAATCGCTCCGCATTCAGCTGCGCTGTGAAAGGCTGGAGCCTTTCCCCATTTCCAGACTAGTAAATAATGCATGATCTCTCATGTGCTTACGCAACCCCTACCACGATAAATATCAACTGAGGGAAATGAAAGTGGAAAGAAACATTATCCTTCTCAGTAATGCAACCATTTACAATCTGCCTTACGATCCTTCTGCGCTCAGGAGTGAGCAGCAGTCGGGGGATGTTTCTATTAGCAGATCAGAATGCAACAAATCATGGGCTGTAACTTCCCAGTGCTGCATAAAAGCAACCTTAAAAATGTATAAAGAAAGGAAAACAAAAATAATACACAGGGATTATTTCCTTTTTTTTAATCACTCCAAAGGAAAGTGGTTTATTTCCAGGTGGCTGAGAATCAGATATTAAGAGCCATATTTTCAAGTGTAGGGGCACAAAACTAAGCACTAGACAGCATCCAATCTGGGGATCTTGGTTTTGGGGCTTAAATGTGGGGCTGGATATCTGAAGAAACTGGCACAAGTGCAGAGATGTCTTGCAAATATTTTGTTTCTAAAGAGCTTTTGTGTGCTATTTAAAACTAACTCTAACATGAGGTTTCGCGGGGCACGTTTGCACCAGCTTACCCAGCAGCATTTAAAGTTTCCAGAGAAATCTGGAAAAAGGGGGAGCTTATGTGCCTTTTATAAGGGCTATGTCCGAATCCCTCATTCTTCTCTGGGTTGTGAGGAACGTCATGTTTCACCAAGTCATGATTCCTCAGAGGACAGGGAGTAAGCATCCTGCACCTCCTACCATCCAGGTAAGATTTGCTCAAGTGGGTGTAGGGAAATAACTCTGGCTGTTTGGTGAACGGTGGCAGCATCCACTGGTGAGGGGTCTGAAGAACAAATCTTATGAGGAGCGACTGAGGGAGCTGGGCTTGTTCAGCCTGGAGAAAAGGAGGCTCAGGTGAGACCTCCTGGCTCTTGACACCTCCCTGAAAGATGGTTGTAGAAAGGTGGGATCGGTCTTTTCTCCCACCGAACAAGTGCTAGGACAAGAGGAAACATCTCAAGCTGTGCCAGGGGAGGTTTAGGTTGGACATTAGGAAAAATTTCTTCCCCATAAAGGTTGTCAAGCCCTGAAATAGGCTGCCCAGGGAAGCAGTGGAGACACCTGGTGATATTTAAAGGACAGGTAGATGTGGTGCTGAGGGACATGGTTTATTGGTGGGCATGGTAGTGCTGGGTTAACAGTTGGACTTGATGATCTTAAAGGTCTCTTCCAACCAGAATGATTCTGTGATTCTATCCCAGCTTCCCAGCCTTCCCATCACCAGTCCAGCATACTGCAACAGCTCAAGGGGACTGCTTCCAAGGGGTTTTGCACTGCTAGAAGCTTCACCCATAGCACAAGGTTTTGTGTCCTTGGAGCGGTAGATATGTGGATACCCTGCGCCCTGAAAAAACCTCTCATTTTCTCTTTGCAGCAGTTTGCTTGGTGTGTAGAGAAGGAAAAGCACAACTGAGTTTCATGCAGCCAGGAGTGTGTGGGTGGGCATCCAGGGGATGCAGCCTCAGTATGTCCATGCACGTAGGATGTGAGCAGGAGGGTATTTTGGCAGTAAAAGACAAAAGGTGTGATTGCAGAGTAAGGTCGTCTTTGCCATGTCTTTTATACTCAAACCGATTTCTAGTCATGAGACACTGGTTTGTGAGCTGAGCTGGGTGCGAAGCGGGACGAGGACCCTGTGACAGCCCAACTCTGGGCAGGAGAAAGGCTTTGCCCAGGTCGTCGGGTGCGTGTCAGCTTGGGCTTCAGACAGACGTGGGCTGCGTACATGGGTCAGCTGGTGACCATGTTCATCCTGTCTCCACAGCACGACGGTGCTCCCTGGGGCTGGTTCCCGATCCGTCCTGTCACAACCCAGAGAGATATGTCCAAGAACAGGTATGTGCATTAACAGGGCTACGTGCTGTAGGCAGTGTTTGTATTCCCAGCATTTAACCCCAGTGACTGGAGATTGAATTTTAGTTAAGAAAAGAAGGGATGAAGTGTTACAGCTCACTGTGAGGTTTTAGTTTTGGATTCATTCTACTTTTGGTGCTAGCAATCCCTTATCAACCTGCAGTATGAATAAAAAGCAACATCTGTCTCACCCTGAGCACACTCTCTGAGGATCAGAAGCAGGTTTGGGGAGGCTGTGAGGAAAACTGCTTTTCATCTCTCTCCTATTCATGTCTCTTCTCAAAGGGAATGAGTCTTTTGCCAGGCTGCTGCACAAAGCACATCCCACCTGGAGGTACAACCCTTCTCCTGCCTGTTCCACTGGTAATGCTGTAAAACCTCAGGTTTAACCATAATATTATCTTCACTGTAGGGAGTTAAGATCAGGAGAGGCTGTGGGGGTCCACAGCATCTTTTCAGGCAGTGTTGAACTCTCAGCTAGAAATCCTCTTCCTCTGGCACTGCCCTGCTTCTCCTTACCTTAATTTTGTCACCAGCAGGTGTTTGGGATGAGACAAGGATTGTTCAGGAAGCTTCACAGATCATCGCAGGGTTCTTTTATTGGCAAAGCCCGTCTGTATTCAAGGCTTCTTGCTTGTACAGCTCTCCTGTCTGTTGTTGGAATTTTTTCCTCCTTTCTTGCAGGCATCTGGGCATGATCTGTCAGCAATGGGAAGCTGTGGCTCTATCAGACAGCAGGTGATAGGTTGGGTAGCCAGGATTTCTCCTTCTTCTCTGCTTATTGTTTTTTATTTTTTTTTGCTTTGTTTTTTTTAAGGTCCATATTGATTGTAAATTTGGAGGGCAGTCAACACCAAGTAATGAGGGTGAGTTATTAAACCTAGGTGATCCTCTAGACATACATATGGAAGTTTCTTTTAAGGACCAGAGACAGCCCTGCCCCCTGCATGCGTACCAAACCTGGATATCTCTTTGATCAGGCTCTGTGCAAACAAGGTGTCTATTTTGCAACCCCCTTCCCAGTTTGAAAACCAGACTTGATAATCCTTCCTTACGCTGCAGGGGTCTGCAGGATTAATTACTGAAGGTGTCAAGGTGCTCTGATGCGATAAAGACGAAAAAAAAATATCTGAAACAGGGTGGAAGAGGGAGCTGAAGCCTGGGAGGGATAGAGCTGAAATCTTAATAGCTATTGACACTCTGGCAAGTTAAACCCTTGTCCCATGGCTCTAACACAGCAGCTCTGCCCCAGCTGGGCGTCTTCACCTCCGAGCAGCGTTAGGCTTTGCTGCATGTGTGCTTCTAAAAGTTAATAAAGCAAATGTGTTGCTCCAGGTTGGTTATTTATTACGGGTCTCGGTGTGAGCTCAGCTTGCTTGCAGAGTTGGCTCAGAGAAATAACAATCGTATAAATGAGGCTGATGAGCAGGTCTGTGGGTGCCCCTCAGCGATAGGAACAGCAGATCAGATTAGAGAGCAGCACATCACCCTTCTCAGACTGGGCATAAACTTTATTTTGGGAAGTACCAGACTCTCAGTGTAGCTTTAAGGCGTATTTCCATCTCCTTTAATTTTTTTTTGAACACAGTGTTCCTCAGCAGGCCAGGGAATTGAGGAGTTTAATTGTTTGTGTGCTGCTTGATAAAGCAAAACCATTTTATAATTTCTAATTTGTCATTCATAGCAGTCTGACTCAACAAATCACGTTGCTCATTGTATTTAACTCAAAGGTCTTTTTGGTGTTAAGATAGAAACCTTCTGTAAAACCCATGGAGTGTCTCTGGAAGCCTGCCTATGGCATGGGATGGGCAATCCTCAGCAGAGCCAAGGTTTCCATCAGCTGAACTCCTGTCTTCCAAACTGAAGTTAGTTATTTGTAGAATGGCAGAACAAAAGGATTTGTTTCTCTTATTATTATTATTAAATCTTTCATTAAGAAAACCAGCCTTTTCCCTCTCCAAAATTGCTGCAGATGTACAAGGAGAGGGTACAGTTGTAGTTTCAGTTCCTACAAGAGAGTTGATCTGAAAGATTTGCATTGCTTGCTGAACATATTCACCCAAAAAGAGGGAAAAAGGCTGATGGATGTACAAGTGTCCGTCAGATTTCCGTGTCTGTTTATTCCTTCTAATGTGGTGGACTCTGAATCCTGGAGAAGAGCTTGATATATAGTATATGTGCTCTGTATTTAGGCTCTATTTAATTATGATGCAATGTCCCTGCCTTGAATCAGATGAAATCACTCAGTTTTCCTCACGTTCCGCGTTTCTAAGGCTCCTCTTAAACCTAGGAGCACCTTCTCCTTGCTCCTATGGGAGATTACTGGTCAGGCCCTTATGGAAAGCAAGGTTTGCTTTAGGTTATTGGTGGTGTTTGTACAGGCCAGAAGAAAGAGGAAAGCCCATCTGCCAGGCAGAGATGGGAAGAGAGATCTGCGAGCAGCAAGCCCGGCCGGCAACGTCCGCTGGAGAGGAAACCACTCTTACTCATCCTTCTTGGTTCTCCTGTTTGCACAGCTTAACCTTGTAAGTCCTGCTCACCCTCTCTGTCCTCTCTGATGATGTGGTGTCTCTGACTCTTGTTGTCCAAGACTGTAATTATTATTAGTCGAGGCAAGGTGGATGCCCATGCTTGCCCACCACGGAATGAGACTGCACATGCTGGAACAGCCCTTGCTTTGAGAAACCTTGGAGAAGTTCTCTGTCGACAGGTGGTGGCTCATCTGGGAATATGTGGCATCCTGATGTTCACTGGCCACCACCCAGGGAAGCTGTGAAATGCCCTCAGCAAAGATGGTCTGAAACTTACGCTTCTTGAATATACTCAGAAAGAAAATCTATCAACATGTGGCAAGGTTTGTTTTAATAGTCTGAAATCTTATTGCTTCTGGAACATCTGCTCTTTTCTTGGTGCAAACCGGTTTGTTTTAATTTCTTTGTCATAAGTTCATGGAAATAAATTTGAAAAGCTCAAACAACAGTATCAGCCAGGAGAACAATATTATCTTTTTTACATCTATGACAGCGCTCATGAAACGAAAACTTCACGAAAAATAAAGCCAATAGAAATACCTCAAATCTCAGCCCCTTGAAATATTTGAAACTAAGATAGTAAAATAAGACTTCTACCCTTGGAGAGGAAATCAGTGTTGTCAAGTGCTCTTTCTGTTTGAGATGGTGCAGGAAGATGTTACTCAGTCATGTTCCTTGCCCTAGATATTTAATTAGTTCTGAACCTATGCGGGTGAGGAATAGAGTACGGTATTGTTATGAAAATTCATGCTTTATAATCGGTGCAGTTGGTACGGGCTCTGAGAGCAGCAAGCTGAAGGGCTTTGAACTCCAGTTAATAGTGGAATTATCCAACTCTTGCTATCGTTTAACCCGTTGCTAAATTTTTTAAGTAGGGAGAAAGGTTGTGATCCTAAAGAGAAATCATTATGTTGAGATCTTAAAGGGAAAGGTTGTGATCTTTCTCAAAGGCTACATCGGGCCAGCCATTAATTATGAATGCTCATTAATTATAACAGGTTGTCTGCCGTAGAAATCTCTTGAACTGGTCTTCTGAACTGAGCTTCAGTAGGGCAATTGGGACACATATAGAAGGGACTGTGCCTTTTAAACTCCTGGGCTTTTATCTCTTGTGACATCCACATCTAAAATTTAGAAAAAATGGCTAATGAAGAAACTCATTCTTTAGAAGATCAAAGTCATAAAACGCTCTTAATTCCCTTTGAGACAAAACTGTGAATTATCGCAAAGAGATTTTTTCCGTGTAACTTTTTGTTACAATTTAAAACTCTCTAATTGTTCCCCAAGCCAATCTTCCTTTATGTTTTGCTGTAAACGAATTTGCTGAAGTGTCAAGAACTTAAAAAAGAATCTCTAGGACAAAACCTATCATATATTCTTTTAACATATATTGTTTTTAAGATCCAAAATAACATCTTATTTCTCCTTAATAAAGCCCTGCACAGATTGTTTGGTTTAACCAGAGAGCTCTGCTGGTGTTAGAATACACAAAATCCACCTTTGTGGAAAGAAGAGCATAAATCTTGGTATTTTTGTTTGGCATTTATGCTTCTGGTCTTCTCCACTCTGAGCTGCCTCGGTCTTCTCTTTTTGTGGTTTGAGACTCTTTGTTGAATGTTTATAGGGTAAATTTCAGCCGAATTTCTTAAAATCGGACTTTGCAAGTGTATTTTTGTCTCCACATCCATTTTGGGGGAATCCTGGTGAGTAGGGAGGGCTGGGGACCTTTGGCTGTTGAATCTGGGGAACACGGACGCCTCGTGTGCACAGCCAGTGATAACTGCATGATTGCAATACAAAGAAATTTGGCTGTGGCTTGTCTCTAGTTTAAACTTAAGTTTTTAACTCTTCCTGTGCCAAGTATTCCTAGAGCTGCTGACATTGCTTTGCCTTGTCTTGCTTTGCATTTGGCTATAGAATCAGAGATCTCTGTGGTCCCCACTCTGTAGCCTGGAGGTGCACATCTTACCCGTTCTTGACAAATTTCCCTGGAAGTATTTTCCCCTTTGATATTTTAGAAGAATCTCGTGGGACGAAGATACTGCATCAATATTCTAATGGTTATTTAGAGAGCGAAGTGTTTGGACATGCTTGAAAATACCACTGGGCACCTCTTTGCATGTGTAGGTGCCTAAATATCTGAGAAAAACGACCATCTGCTCTCTGGACTTGGATCCTCAGAAAATATGTACGTTACTGAACTGAAGAGAATTTAGGCACGTACATTTCCTTTCATCATTTGCTCAACTCTTTTTGTCTTTCTCTCTAACGTGTGGAGGCAGAATGTACAAAAGGCTTTGAATGGCTCCGATACCTCTGTACTGTCTGCATGTGTTTTAGAGATAAAGTTATGGAAGGTTAACAGGAGAAACCCATATATTTTGTACACATATTCCACACTTCATATTTTAACCTCCCTTAGAGCTCTTACTTTATAAAATAAATAATTGCTTACCTGATGCCTAAGGAGCATTGCCAATTAATTCAGAGTCAATTTCTGAAATAATTTTGAGCTACCTCAAGGTGCTTCTCCTTCTTAAATATTTCTTTCTTCCATCCTTTTCTAATAGAATTTCACGTTTTGGTCTTTTGATGTATCTGAAACTCCTGGGTTGGCTATAAGAGAGAGTTTGGCCTCAGCATGCTGGGATAGAATTCTGATGTTAGAAATCAATCCCACTTGGTGACTGCCTTTACTTGGTGCAAAAGACAGAGGCGTTAGGACACGAATGCAGAATGTTTTCTGGTCTCTGCAAGGTGTCACTGCTGCAAAGAAGTGCGAAATCCTGTAATTCCCAGCAGACCACCGTGTTTTGCCGGATTTGAGAGGAAGTTCTTGCAGATGTGGGTAACTCCCGGTGGGTGATTGCCAGCATTTTGAGGGGTTTTGTGTTTGGTCGCTAGATGAAATGGATCCTGAGGAACATTGGGAAAAAGCTGCTTCTAAACCTAGAGGTTGTTCCAGCTTCTACTGGGGAAGCCTGGGGCAGGGAATTAGTAAAATTATTCTTTATTTCAATGGTGACTCTTTAAACAGAGGCCTGTGTATTGATTCTGAACCTGTTACATGACCATTTTCCTGCAGCATTGGCAGTATTTACTGCCAAAATTAATTAGATCCTTATTGACACTGGGCCAATTCCCTGACTTGCACATTGTCAATCAGGTAGAAATCCAAATGTTCGCCCACTCTCTAAACCATTTTATTTCTCCCTGACACTGTCAGAAGCACATGACATATCTTGTGGATCTTGTGGAAGAAAATCAGATATTCTCTCCTTTTCGGTTTGCTGGGGGGGGAAAAAAAGAAAAAAGCAGCCCCGTGATTCTCAACTCTGTAATAGTTTCCTATAAAATAAATTACTTTATCTGTCTTAATACTGTCATACTTCTGTTCTCCAGTGATCTACTTCTTCCATCTGTGTGCATAACTGTAATCTTTTCTACACCTACTCTATGTACTCTCAAGTGTCAAAATCTAGCCTCAATCATTCCTGTCATTAGTCTCTTGTTCCTGACGGGATAGCGGGCAAAACATCACAGTTCCTCAGGCCTCTTTGAATAATTTCTGGGCTCATTTTGCAGAGTTTATGCAAGCTATCAGAAATACAGCATGACTGAGTTTTGTTCTGGTTTGGCTTTTGTCACCTGAAATTTTCCACTTATTGCTCTGGGTATTTTCATTCGCTGTGTCTTGTTTCCATCATGACTGCTGCTGCAGCTCAGCGTAACTTCAGGAGATATCCACATTACCTCAGTCCTATGAAACTTGACTTGCTGTTTCTTATCGAGTAATTCTGTGTGACTCATGCTTCGTTCCCTGATATAATTTTTTCCACTCATTTGCAAAATATTGCTCAGACAATTGAGCTTACTTACTCAAATCACCATCTTTTGTAGTGAGGCTCTGCAATCACCTTCCTTTTTCGCAAAGCCATCGCAAGAACAATGGGGTGACCCGTGAATTACGACCATCTTGTTTTCCTTAAACTATGGATTGTACTGGACTAAATGAAGTCACTGCAGCAAAAAAAGAAACCCTTTTGGAAGCCCTGCGTCGTCATAGTTTAATGTGACGATGTGCCTCTCCTGCTGAGCTGTGACCTACTTTGCTCACAAAACGCTCTCAAACACGAAGAGTGTGGGAGCCTCAGGAATTCTTCACCTCGGGATCTGAAGTGTCGAGTGCCTAGCGAAGGTTTCCTTGTGAATCACCCTGTCAGGTGCTGCACCGCTTATTGTTTCTCATGTAAATGCCCCCACTTCTTCTACAGCTGCTGTTTGTATAATTTCTTGTCTCTGCTCCAGATTCCAGCCTGCCCTCAGCACCCACCCTTCAAATTCAGAGCTGGATAAATTTTGCTACCTCGTGAGAGATTTTATACTTTTTTGGACTGTTTTGCTGGGGCTTTTTTTATCAGCTCAATTAAAATGTTTTGCTCTGCTAGTTCAAAACATTTCTCTCTCTCTTCCCCCTCCTTTCCTTTTTTATTATTGAAAAGGAATCCTTTTCCCCTACCCAGTATATTATGTGCATCAAGACTTGGTAGGATGCCTGCTCATGGAGAAACAGGAGACAAGAGATTAAGCATCAACAGCCGTGGGAATGACCTACAACATATGGGACATTTGATAATGATCCAGTCTATGTTATGTAAGACAGAAAATCATGCAGCTCTGCTAAAACATGTAAGTAGGCAGAAGGAAAAGGATAGCAAATGGCTGCTCCCAAAGATAAAGGTCCTTAACTGTATGTTCGTATTTTTTGGCTCTTCAACAAATGTCTGAAATCCACTCGTTGAATTCAAGTTTGTTACATAGCACAGGCTTGGCTTTGAAAGGTGTTTAATGATAAAAGAAGGAATGTTTGCAGCATAAATATCTACAGCTAAGAATGATTTGCAAATGTGTGACTGCAGGGACAGGCTGTGAAAGGAAGCCTGTGCTGGTCTAAATCTGCTCCTGTTGGGACCAGGGGAATATTTCTGACACGTGCCAGAAGACAGAAGGGTAAGCTGTGGACTTTCAAAAATCCTCCCACTCTCCTTGTGTGGTATTTTGTGTCCAAATGAGGCAGGCGCTTATACTTCCAGAGAGGTGAAGTCATCAGAGTAGAACAAACTTAGAGCAAGGAGATCTGTGGTGAAGTACCGAATAGATCTCTTGGGAACAAAAAAATGAGGGCGTTCTGTCCTACCAAGAGTGGATGTCGAGTTCAACACTATAATACAGTGAATAAGGTGGGACAAGTCTGCAGAAGACCCAACAACACGCAGCTGTTTCCACTGCCACCGTTTTGGACAGAATTTCTTTGTGAAGATCCTGGTGGTTGCTGACTTGTCTTGGACATCTGACCCGCAGCCCTCAAACACAGTTTCAAATTCTTGTCTTAGTCGCTCAAGTGTAAAGACTTGACTTTGTCCGTCAGTTTGTGTGTTTACACCTCGTGACCAAAGGTGCTGATCACAGCACTCCCACCCATGAGGAAACCACGCTCCTCGAGAGGGCAGCTCAGCAGAGCAGTGAGGAACCTCTTCCCTGGTCGTAGGGGAAGGCTCAGCACCTGCCTTGGTGCTAGAAGAAATGGCTGAAGCTGGTGGAAAGACTCTCCCCTACAGGGAATTGTTTTTCCCTCAAATTTCTTCATGTTGTTGGACTTAGTAACGCGTCGGAAAACCAGCCTGCGGGCACAGTGATTTAAGGATCCCGAATTAATTCACAAACTCCCTCTGCGAGCTAGTCCGGTGTGTAATTTCCTCCCTGAAATTGAAACTTTGAGTTACGTTAAAGAGTCTTACTGCACACTTATCAGCTTGAAATTTGGATAACACTTTGTTGTTGGGAAGTAGTTATTGTGTAATAGAAACCATTATTTTCTTAAAAAATGTGTGCCTTAGTAATTAAAGAAGATGTTTACAGAAGTGGCAGGGTGAAGGTCAAAGTATTTATAAATTATGTGTTTAAAAATACAGCCCAAATGATCAGTCCTGGAGTATTCTGTTACAGTAAGGAGTAGTGTTCAATGTTTTAAAGTATTAGAAGTCACCCTTTGCAATAATTCTCAAAATCTTAGGGCTTACTAATTCATTTTGTAATTATGCTTTGCCTGCTTATGATATTGCCTAACTCGAATTTACAGAACTCATCCTTGCATAGAGAAAGAAACTCTCTGCATTGTATCCGCTAGGAATGAAAGGCTGTAAGCTGCTGTATTTGTGTTAATAAATATTTTATTATTTGCAGTTTCGAGTATTCTCCTGGTGAACCTCAGCCGCTGCACTTTCTGAAAATAATGCCTGATTCAAGGATGAAAATTGTCCTCCAAGTTATGAGAAAGAAACACAACCCAGCACTGCCCTTCCTCAAGAAACCCCCAACCAACTACTGAAGCGTTGCTGTGTTTTTCTTGTTACTGTGATGTATTTCTACTCACTGGACGACAAGAACTTGATGTATAAGAAAAAGTGACTTGTAAGAACTAAATCCTCTCTGAGCTTGCAGGAGCCTCAGCGTCTTCCATGGCAGCAGAGCCAAATGATGCTGTCCTGTGCTGTTCTCACCAAGGAATACTACGGAGCTTCTCGACCAGGATGTAACCGTGGCACCGTGAGGGAGGGATAACAACTAGAGATCCCTCCTGGTCCTGCAGCTCTGGGCTTCCCAGGGTCACCTGTAAGAGGTGAGAGAGGGTACAAGAGGAGGTGGCTGTGGGGTAGATGAAGAACTGCTTCCTAGCACCACCCAGGACCATATTGACCCAGAGATACTTAAGAAAATAGTTCATCCTACATCCATTTGGCTCAGTTAAAAAAATCTGGTGTGATTTGCAAGAAAAAAGGGGAGATTATAACTCAAACCACAATCTACTGGTGGGGTTTGTTTACCAATAGTGAGTCAGACACCGCTCACTTTCCTCATTTTGAGTTGTTTCTTACTCTTCAGTTGAGTCCATTGATTTCACCAGGTCTACTCACTTTCTTAAGTACAAACTGTTGTAAGGAAGGGTGAGAGAATTGTACCCTAATCCCTGAACTGTATTTCAGACCTCCTTGTCCATACCTTAAAATTTTGATGCCATCTGCTCAGAATGAAAAAAGCGAATTGTGTCAAAGATCTTAGCTTAGCTAAAAGACTCAAGTTGGTTGGTTTTGTTTGTTGTGTTGTTTTTTTTAAAAAAAAAAAATCCTATAAAACTACCACTCCAAGTGCTGCAGATTCACTTTTTGGCTATGCAATTTTCATTCTATTGTATTTTTTGACATATGGTTATGTAAAGCATGTAATAGCAAACTCTATCCATTTACACCTTCCAGAAGGCAGTAACTTCAGGAGTTAATGCAGAATTATTTTTAGTATGTATTCAAGTTTATTCATGCTGAAAGGTGGTACTTATCTTTTGTAATTTTAGAGTAGTTATTTGAATAAAAACATGAGTGTAGTTCCATTTTAACTGCCATGTGACATTTGGGAGCTGGTTAAAACCTCTCCCAGGATATGAAAATCTCAGCATTTTTCATTTGCAACAGCTCAGCGGAACACACAATACCTGTGTGTGTGTTTGGACCTATGTTTGTAAATGCATAAAATAAGAGTTATCTCCTAGTTGCTAAGAGAACGTTGTACCGTAAATAATGAAAGGATCCATCGGCCCAGAGAAAGTGCGATTTTCAGTGTTCTTTGTAGGAAAAGGTTGTTGAAGTTCAATTACCTCTTTGAGTCTAAATTACAAACTAATCTGTCACTGGAGAAGTTGTTAGATAAAAATCTGTGGCTATTTTCCCTGGAGCTGGGTAAATATTTCTGTTAGTCAAGAAACTGAGCCCTTTTTCAGTTCACAGACTATCTCTGTTAGAGGTTGCAAGTTTCTCATGTTTTGGGGTCACTGTTTAGATAAGCCTTGTGCTGTTATTTCTCCTCTCTAATGAAAGAGTGCAAAACAAGGGGCCTGTAAAATCAGTGTGTCATTTTGGTGGAAGGAGTTGAACTCTTTTTTTCAAGAGCACTCGCAGGGATTTGGCTGGCCTGGGCAAACGCAAAGGCAGCAGCAGAAGGTCAATGAACTGTCTTTTCCAAAATTTTCTTTGTCCCACGTTCGATTTACAAGAAGACGGATATAAACCTCTTGTTTAGAGATAACTGTGGGTCTGACACTGGGAAAAGCTGCGCAGTAAAAATAATAATTGAGTCATGATGATAATGAGGTTACAGTTATGCAAGATCAAGTCATCCTTATTTCCTTTGCAGGCAATGCACAATTGCACATTTTGATAGTCAGGATAACCTGAGTTGCTCCTACTATGGGGCCTGTATCGATACCTCTGTGCAATACCATCTTGCAGAAGCAAATATAGCCATTTTTTTGCAGAATAATCTCTCTTAAAGGCTCTTTCACAAACAAATGTATCATAAAAATATTTTTACTGCTGGGTTCATTGACAGTAACGTTCGAAGAGGCATTTTATGGTGTATTTCTTCTCCTGATCTATATCCAGTGCATTTTGAAAGCATTTTCCAGCTCATGAACCCTAATGAACCAGCCCTGAATGTACCTGATTCCTCAATATGAAATTCTCCTAACTGCTGAGCAGCACTTGGCAGTTGAGCCTGCGTAGCTGCTGTCGATCGACAGGCAGCAGATTCACAGCAATTCCACATCTGACCAATTCACAGGAACAGGGAAGTGTGTTTGACTTTCCCCTTGCAGCAGGTGAGAAGTTTGACAGACCCACTACTGTGAGCACACGTCGTTTCCTTAGACCAGGAACTGTGCGTGGTGCCGGGGCAGGCACCACAGAACCGGCTGCTCCGATGGAGGAGGTTGGATCCCAGGTCTGCCCGGTTCTTTCCTGAAGATTGGACCTGTCTCCCCGGTGGTATCCCAGCTCCTGTGGGTGCCTGCAGGTCTTTCCTACAGCTACCTTGACTCCTAGCAGATGACAGGTAGGATGGGTGTCTCCTTCAGCACTCATAAAACATGGAACAGCTCTTACTCCGGCAGGAACAGCCAGGCTGAGCCTGCTTCTGGCTGCAGCCTTTGGTGTCAGGACAAAGGGCGTGGAGCTCATAAATTCATTCAAATATGCTGCTGATTTTCACACTAAGAGTGTGTATCTTTTCTTAATTCTTTGCCTGAATGGAATATTTCCATGACTTGTTAATGGAGCTAATTCCGGAAGACTGCAAAGAGATCCTGGACTGAGCGAGCGTTCGTAATTCACTGGGATGAAACTCAGCAAAACACAGGGATACAAAGAAAACTGAAGTAAATCTTCTTTCTCTCAATTACAGGTATTTTATCTTGAGTTTGGAATTTTCTTAGTGAGAAGATGTTCCCTTCCTCTTAGCATTGCTGCTGAGTAAAAAATGAACCTTGGTAAAACCGTCATTTAAATGAAGGGACCACTTTATGCATGAAGCTCCCAGTGGTCATGTGGGAACTTTCGTGCTTTTCTTACCTTAATTTCAGTGTTATTGTTTGGAGTGTGGTTAATGTGCTTAAATCCAAGTAGATACCTTTTCTATTCACCATCGATTCTGGCTAAATTCCTTATCTTCAACTTATTGAGAAACTGGGGGCTTCCTTACTGCAAAGCTCTTATCAAAGACACTCCTGACGAACCAGTTCAGGTAACGTGCTCTCATTTTTTTTTTTTTTTTTGCTTTTGTTTGGTCTTTTTACAGCCAAACATTTTTCCCCACGTGTCTGCTGGCACAGGAGTGCATGTGAGCTCTCCCTGACCAGTGTCCAACCTGGACCCTCCAGGACCTCCCATCATTCTTTTCCTCTCCTGGCTTCTGCTTCAGGTAAATTACGGTCCATTTGGAGAGTAGCCACTTTGGGCAGGTGGCAGCTGGAGGTGTCAGTGTGCAGCCCTCCAAGCATGGCAGAGATGTGATTTATCAAAAACACTTGGACAAACAGAAAATCACCTCTGTGCACAGCTGTTTCATGCCTGCTGCCAAGTCAGGACGAGTATTCCCTCGGCTATGGAGAGAAATCGGAGAAGAAATACTTCAGCTGCTTTGGAACTACCCACAGGTACAGTAAGATCCTTGAATTTCATATTTCCCTGCCTCTCTTGGTGTGAAAAACAGTTGCTTTATATGGTGTTTGTCTTCCTCAGGAAGGTGTCAGTGTCACCCCTCCTGGCCCTTCACTGTTCAAAGATCTTTTTTTTTTTTTTTTTTTTTTCTCTCTAGACAGAAAGCTTGTTAATCATAAAGGTCCATATACTGTAGTCTCTATCACTAGTCCACTCTCACCACAATGGTTTGTATAGACCAAGAGCCAGAGACACACCTCAGTTAATCAATTAACTGCCTTTTTGCTCCTTCCTTGAGGGCATCTCTTCCCCTCTTCAGCCATCTCATCCCACGTACCCAACTGTGCCCCTCGCCAAAAGTCCTGCAGCGCCTGCAGCTTGGCTCCTCCGGCAGGAACAGCAGAGCTAACGCAGCAACCAAAGCATTATTTATTTACCCCTGGGCCCTCCTCATTCTGCTAAGCTGTTCACTGAGTTAGTAATTGATAAATCGAGGCCATCTCCTTTCCTCCCTTTCCACCTGCATCCTTCCTTTCCCTTAAGGGCTGCGTCACTGCTCCTGCATCGCTCGTCACAGAAATTGCTCTGCTCCTACTGCTGGTCTCTGCATTCAGTTCTTCTGCATTTCTGAAGCAGAGTTTTGAGAGGAATTACCTAAATCTGGAGAAACACCACCATGAATCAGACTCATTAGCTCTCTGATGTTTTATTCTTTTGTTTGACTCCTCTTCAAATATATTTGGTGGGAAGTGACACGGTGAGACGGATCCAAAAAGTCAGTACTGCAACTTGCCCAGCTAAAGCCCTGGTGCAGCACGTGAATCATGCACACATACAAAGAAACAGGCTCCCATCCACCCCTCCACTCCTTGCTGCTGACGATTTTAAGTCTGCCAGGAGTCAAAGCAAGGCAGGAGCTTGTCCCTGACCCTGTTAACAAGAGTCTCCATGTAGAAATTCATGGGTTTGTCCTGGGTGGGCTCCAAGCAATCAGCAGAACTGCTGGCAGCAGGTGGATGGCAGCTCTCGGGCTTTGGAGAGCCACGTTATTACGTGTTGCTTTATGTTTTTGAGCATCAAGAAAACAAGAGAACAGCCCAGCTTCTGCTTTCGCTGTGAAAATGATAGGAAGCTCCTGGCACTGCTACCAGGATGTTTTTAAATTGACTCTTCTTCCCTCTGCCCTTTAAGTCTCATGAGAAATAAATTGGCACAATTAGTTGCTGAATTAACATAAGGTGGCTACAGAGATATGAAAGGTCTTTGCCAGGCTTAGTCTATTTACAACTTGTGAGTAAATAATTTAATTTGTGGGAAACATCGATACTAAGTGCATGCAAAGACTGTAAGCTAAGATCTTATTCAAGGCTCTGTGGCAGCCCTGGAGAGCCCAGCTTGCTTAGGTAAGGGATGAAGGGCTATGGTGGGTGATGGGTCAGATCCTTCCTTGCATGTATTCACTCCTGCTCCCAAATTTGATATGTCCAACATAGCTCTGGATTTCAAAAGTCAAGGTGAAAAGTGATTTTTATCGGTCTTCATGGCAACATCTGCACTGCTCTACAGGAATGCCCTGCATGGCTGGGCTAATGGCCATATTGCATGTATTGGCTTGTCCAAGGATGATTGGAGTTGGTTGAGGGGTGGCCCTGGATGGAAGGAAGAGGGGCTCTGTGGTTTGGACTGGTCTCATTGACTCCATCCAGTCTGGTTTCGCAGGGTTCACTAGCCCACAGCTTGCCCGGTGCCATTGGAGCTCAGATCATGCTGGGCTGCTGGGGGGTGGTGGACACCTGGTGCCCTGGGATCCCCTCCTGTCCCTCAGCCACATCCAAGGCAGGACACAGAGGGGATGTTGTAGGAAAGTTCTGAGAGCAGCACAGCAACTCTTCCATAATCCATTCCAGGTAGTGACATTTCTTTCCTCTATAAAGGAACCAGACACCTCAGAAATTTAGGGAAAATGGAGCTGATGGCAGCATTCACGTGCCTCTTGGGTAAAGTAAGAAAAATGGGGGAAAAACACAGTTCTTGAATGTTGTTTTATTTTTTTAAATCTCTGTATCTGGCTTTATTTATACAATCCATCAAGAGGTGTCTCACCAACAACATTATTTAAGCTGAACAAGGAGACACACTATTAGTCTTGGAAATTCATAAGATAAACAGATTTTGACATTTAATTTGTTGTAGTCAGTGGAAGAATAAATTACTGAGCAAACATTGCGCAGGAAATATTTGAGCAAAGGAGGGATCAGTGTCCTTTGTATGGAATCTTATACCAGGACCATATATTTCGCACGTCCTGTTTATTTCTGTATTTGGGTAGGATGACGTGTGCAGTTTGTATTGTTTGCTTAGAGATTAATTTAAACATAGCTAAGGATGGAGCATCTGTCGAACAACTCTCTGGTCAGCAAACAGTATAAAATATATTTTTATTAAATATACCCTAGCTCTATCCCTTCACATCCCCACTGCTGAGAACAGTAGGCACATGAATTATCTCCAGCAGAAGGCACTGGGTTTTGCTGTGCAGGAGGAAATTGCTGCGTTGTTTCAGAGCTGCGTGTGCATTTAAATGATTTGCCCTGTGAAGAAAAGAAATGAGGGGTAGAGCTAAATCAGCTGGGCTCCAGAAAAAAATGACGGATGTCAGATAAGTAAACGCCTGAGGTACCATCCTCCAAAAGAAACCAGAAGAGGGAGTGGGCTGGTGGATAATAGATTTTCCATGAGTGTCCCCAGTCCCCTCGCTTCACTGAGCTGATCTTGGCAGATCAGTGATGTTGGTACAAAAGATGCTGACACATCTCCTTGAGAGATGGGCCATGTACCACTACCTGCAGAAATCCAGGAATGGCACGTGCAAAGAGAGGCCATGCAGGACAAGGTGTTGCCCGAGGAAGGTTGCATGGAAGAAACTCAGGAAAGGTGGCTGGGTCTGGTGTAAAAGGGCAGTTTGAGGCTGTTGGGGCTTCACTCTCTACATCTGATGGTGCTCAGAGCTGCCTGGCCCTGGCTCTTCCTTCACCTGCCCCAGCCTCCAGCCCTGGTTGTTACTGTGCCAGAAAATACCCTGACCTCGTTATCTGTGATAAATGAAACATGGTGGTTTTGATTTTTAAAACTCTCTTTGAAATCTGCTAACTGTTGAGAAATTCTAATGAAGTAGGTAAGCCTGGCAGAGGTGCACATAGTGCTTCTGAGTACTTTTTTTTAATACCTTCTGTTAGAAAACCACACTCATGAGAGTATTATTCAAGTGAACACATGGTATAGACTACGGAGAAGTTTTGCCTCTTTCCCTGCTTTGTTCTCTCTTCCTACCACTTATTCATCTGCAGCTCTTGCCTGCGTCTGCCCTGCTGTGCTGAGCTCTCCGAGTGAGCTGGGGCTTCTAGATACTGCTGCCATGCAAATAGGAAACCAAAAGACATAGTCAGAAGATATTTACACATCCAGCAGAGCTATTTTGATTATTTCTAATGACGCATGTGGAACTCTCAAGTTTGGGTACCAATTAATTAATTGCTCTCTTCATTTGGTCTGCTGGGAACTGTGGTGCAAACAAGGGAGATGAGGCTGGGACTGAGCAGCCCTTGCCGGGAACCAAATGTGGAAGAGCAGATGCTAGAGATTTTGCTGAGAGATTGGATTCGATTAACTCTTCTGCATTGTGAGTGCTATAAATTTGGGAGCTGGGCGGGCCAGACTGCGAAAGAGAGGTGGCAGATGGAATGAGGGGATGATGATTAATTGAAATATAAGCAAGCAGGCTTGTATTAGCTCCTGCTGCGTGTTTTGAAATGTACCGACGGAAGATGGAAGTAGCAGGAGGTGGCGCAGATGGGAAGGGGACCGAGAGCGATGCGAGCTGAAAGCTGAGATGACAAGTTCGGGATGTGAAAGTTCTGCAGCCCCTTTGCTGTCAGGTCCAATGTGAGGTGGGTCTGGAGGGTGTAATGAGAGCAAATCTACCTTCTCCTTTTGTGTATTTCAGTCTGGAAGAAATATTGCAAATGGAGCCTGAGTAGATACTAATGAGAGTTGAGGAAGACTTGGCGGCGATGGGCTCTGAAAAGTGTTTAGTTTCTTAAACAGTGGAGGAAGCAGAAGGGATGTTGTGAGGATCATCTCTGGGTTTGGGGCCAGTTTGCCTCTCTGTGGTTGCTCATCACGTGTTGGCCTTCAGAAGCACTTGGCTGTCCACATGGCTTACCAAGTTGGGAAGTGAAGCAGCAAAGGAAATAAATTTCAAAAAAAAAAAAAAGAAAGGAAGGAGAAAAAAAAAAGAAGAGGGATAAAGAGGAACATACCCACAACTCCCTGAGCAGGCTGAGAAGGAGGAGAAGAGGAGCTGCAGCAGAAAAGCATTAGACAGACACCCAGACAGGCATAATGATAGAGACAAATTTCTAGATCAAGGCAGTTCAATAAAAAGCTGATGGTAGAGGACCACAGGGGTGATATGCACTAAATGACATCATTTACCACTCTGCTTGTTATCATTCATTATCCTGCGTTATGCTGTAGATCCTATTATGTGCTGCTCAATGCAAATCTGGCCCCTGCTGCGTCAGGCAAAACACACTAGAAGAGAGGGGAAAAAAAATAAAAATCATTCCTTGCCCCAAGGAATTCATGATGGAGAGAGTAAGGCGTATTTCTTTGAAAAATTGTATCATCAGTTCTGTGCTAGAGGCTGTGGAAGAAGTGACAGGTGGGCATCGTGTTTCTCAGAGTTTTGTAAAGAAAGCAAATTATATATATAAAGTAGAAATGACTGTGGCGAAGCAGATTACAAAGAGAACCTTGGGAGATACAGCAGCTTCAGTTTGTTGAGAGGGGATGATTCATTTTAGTGGTATAGAGATGCTGGAGATTTCATTTGATCTTATATTTTAGTAGGCTATAAATCTTCCCCGCTTCTAACTCAGAGACAAATTCTGTGTGGTTTGGTGCTATTTGTGGCTTTCTTTTGAAACTCAACAAGCCTTGCTAACCACTTTTGCCTGGACATGGTGGCTTCTTCCAATGAAGAACCTAAAAATTCAGCAGGTGATAAAGGTCAGAAAAGAGCAGGACTCAGAGAAAACCTTGTGATCCAAAATGATCTCTTTTAAAACAGCTCCGGGAAGTCTGTATAACACAAGGATAGCCTGAGATGAAAGTCAGCAAGAAGCAATGGCTGGGAGGAGGCTGTGATCAGCCCAGGGGTATCCACTGGTGGCTCTTGTGCATTCCTCTAAATAGAGAACTGATAAGGATCCATTTAATGTAACAGGGTAAACAACCAGCAAAGAATAGAAAATGTACAAGAAACTAGCCACAAAGAGGTTAATCGAATTTATGGTAAATACGAGACTTCTGTTTGCAACCTTTGGTAGGAGAACACTTGAAGATGTGCAATTGGTTTTAAGCAAAAACTGTTTGATTGGGATGGCAGGAGCATCGTTTGCTGGTTGTTAACAAGGATGTATTTGATGATAGCAGGAAAGTGAATTCTCCATGAAGAAATGACTGCTCCCAGCTGGCTCAGAGCTACAGAAGGCTGCATCTCAAGCCTGAGGCACCCTTAACTACCCCAAACAACCTTGCAAAGCACAAAATTATCCTGAGATCTAAGAGAGAGGAAGTTTCTTCCAAATTCAGCTGCTGCGGTAAGTGGGGTTTGGGTACTCTCTGCAAGAATGGCAGGGTAAGATATGAAGCTCAACACGTGAATTAAAATATACAAAGTGTATTAAAGTGTACAAAGCCTCATAACACTTCTCCATACACAGGCATGTATTTAATTCCTATGTTTGGGCAAATTCAGGAACGTGTAGCAGCACAGGACTATGCTGCCCTGACACCTGCAAGGATTCCCAGCTACAACCTCCCGGAGGAAACTCCAAGCCTTAGGCTCTGTCATTTGTGTGCTAAAATATATGCTGGAGCCGGCCCCTGAATGGATGTGAAAACAGTGCAACTATTTCAGAATAAAGGTCTTAAATGGGAAACTCATGCCATCCGAAGCAAATGCCCGCTCAGGAGACAGAGACTGAGGCCAGACTTCAGATCAGTCACAAGGAAATTGCTCTGACTCAGTTTCCTCAACTTAGTTGGGTTTCATTGGTTTGATTTTGAAGAATGGGGCTTGTTCTATAGAACTGGCCATATTCCATTTATTTCCATGAAGCCCCCATGGGCCGGAGAAGTTTCCTCTTATTTCATTGCATCTGACAATAGAAAAGAATTTTCCTCTCTCGACTGGCAGATTAACCATTATAGTTAGTGAAAAATACCGTTCAGCAAGGTTAAGTCATTCCACTTAGATGGCTTTGACTTTGCTATGCCCATTATTAATTTTCATGAATTCCAAAATCTGTTTTATGCTGATAAAGCTTCTTAAAGCGTTTCCTCTAAAGCTGTCTTCAAGAAAGTGGCTCTTGCATAAATCCTTTGGAATATCTAATGTGCCATGGCTTCTGCTATAAATATTCGCCCGCTGATTATTTTCACTAAACTTCACAAGTGGGCAGGTATTGATTATTTTACCAGTTACAGGAGAAAAGTCTTGGATGCTCGCAGAGCTCGCAAAGCAATCTGCTACTTTCAGTCTGGCCAAGCGGGCAATTAGTTTCCTAGATTTCCCACCTTCTGTTTCCTCTTGAGTTTTTGTCTTTTTCTGCATTTAAGTTGGAAATTAATTTGCTGCCCATAAAAGGCACTTTACTGACAGGTTTGATCCAGAAAACTCTTTCCCCCACCGCCAAGTCCAGAAAGGTTTTTCAGACCAGGGAAGAACTTTTAAAATGTGAGGGGGTGGAGTGGGAACGTGGGGTGGAAACGTGGCTCCTGGCAGCTGGGTGAGGATCGAGCTACCCCACAGCAAATCCCTTCTCTGTGGGATAGGCCAGATCTAATGGCTCCGTCTGCACAACGGAGCAGTTTCTCACACGATTTGCCCAAATTGTCCTTATTTATCATTGTCTCTGACTCCTCCTTTAAACCACCGGCAGCTTCGGGGTGGCAAAATGCTGGTCGAGCATCTGCAGAGGGCTGAGTGTCGCTTTGGGGTGTTTGTCCACACGGTTCTATAGAACTTAAATATTCTGACTGTTCATTGATTCCCTGCTACTGTCTCTAACAGGTCCAATAATGCAACCAAAGAGCTGTCAGTCGGGTGGGGTTGAGGCACCTTGGAGCAAACAAATATAGTGTGCTTGTTGCTAATGAAACTGCTGGCATCTGAAGGACGTTGTGCACGCTGCACTGGTGACAAGCCATCAGCTCTTAGGCGACTTGCTTTGCTGCTTTGCTTTTCCCTGTCATTTTTTTCTCATAGAAATATTGTCCAAGGTCTCACGTTCTGTTATAAAAGTATGTAAAACCATCTTTTTTTTTGGTATGTAAAACCATGTATGATCTTCTCACTCCTTCCATGGTTCAGAAGGTTCCTAGACATCCTGGATGTCAACTCAATTAATCCTGAAATTTTAGAGTGGAATCTTTCCTTATTTCGGAGTAACAGAAGTGAGTTTGCTAATTAAGGGGAAAAAAAAAAAGCCAAGGTCCATCACCATGGGGAGTATTTTAAGAAACCAGAAAAGTGTCATTCCTTTAGGATAAATGACACTTAAAACAATGTTTAATAGCAGCAGCAGTTCTTTGCTGCTGATGTTGCAGAAGTCTGGAACTTCGAAGAGCTAGAAAAGCTTGAACTGCATTTTCAGCTTTATAAGGGAAAAAGAGGAAAAAGTAAAACATGTGATTCATTACTTAAAATAAGATAGTGGGTAGGAAGTGAGGGAAGATGATTCTCCTACCTTCAAATGGAAATATGTCCAAAGACCCATCTGGAATGTCTGAAAGAACAAGCAGAGCCACTACAGCCGAGTCGCAGCTTTTTTGCACTAATTTCCACCATGCCACCTTCATTCCTCTCTGAAATTACCTTCGTGTCGCTGAGCTCAATTCACTTTGGGAAGTGGGTTAGGCTGAACTGGGAGAAAGTAATTTTAGTGGGGAGCAGGAGGACTTAATGCAAACGCTTGTGGCACTGACAGCTCACATCCTGGGTGTTCTGCACTGATTTCTCAGTGGAGACAGGCCCCGAGGATCTGACTTTGAATCAAGAAGCTCCAGATTACCTTGATGTCGTGCTGACTTCATCTGGACCTCTCATGCAGGCAGGGTGGATCAACCACTCAACCGAGGGTGGCCAAGGGCAGCTGGGATCGGATCAGCTCCAGGGGCTTGGAGAAATCCTGGGAAATTGCCTAGTTTGGTATAAAACTACGCCAGAGCAGACTGGACAGCAGCATTTGGTCGTGATGGATGAGCCCTAATTTATTTCTGCTGTAAGAGGTTTTGGAGATAAGGTTACCCTATAAATAATGTTTAAATTGTGATTTTATTAAATACCCATTTTCTGGAGGGGAAAAAAAAAAATCACTGCCACCTTTTATTATTCCAGGTAATCAGTATCACATCCTCAGGTCAAATACTGTCAGTTACTTCATATGATATATCTGTATTTTTGCATAATGTGTGTATGTGTATATATGTATATGTGTGTTTGTATATAAGTACACACATATATATGTGTATATATATTTTTTATATATATGTTTATCAGGAGAAAGATAATTAATGAAGTGATACCTGATCCAGCTAGGATCTTCACAGGTCCATCAGAGCCGTGGAGAGCTACCGCAGCTGTACCCGCTGCAAGGTGACACGTGGCACCATCCCCGTGAGACAGTGTGTGGCATTTTCAGGAATGTGCCATCACAGCATTTGCTTCTACGAGGATTTCCTCTGGCCCAGAAGAAATGAGGAGATGATTTGTTCCTGATGAGCGATGGACAAAAAGGGGCTGAAATCAGCCATCAGTGACAAGAGTGTGGAGAGGGAAGGGGACAGCCCTGGGGGTGTCTCCCTGTTCCCAGGACAAGGTGGCAGCTCATCCCCTGCAGTGTCAGTGTGGCATTAGCAGCACGTGAGGCTGCATGTTCAGGGTTTGATGTGGTGCATGAAGAAAGTGAATTCCTATCTGAACCTTTTCCTAGAAAGCCTCAAATATGGTTCTGGTCTGTTATGAAGCAGAAGCAATGTGGACAGATGCCTTCCCATCCTGATTTAGGCTGATTTTCTTCACTAGGGGCACAGGGCGAATTAAAAATAGGGGACACTGGTGATAGCTACTGTGGCACGTGCGGCACAGGGACTGCTGTTTCCCAGAACTGCCTGTCATTTACGTTCTTCTTGTGCTGGTGATGTGTATGGATTCGTTACTAAGTGGCTGACCTTTACTGCGCAGCTTGTCAGAAGCAGAGGTTTCAGCTTGACGGTTGCTGGATCCAGAAGGTTACCTGGTGACTGGCTGGGAGACAGGCAAGCTGCAAATGCAACCCTTGGAAATCTTCCTCCTTGTTCTGGGGGGGTGTAGGAAAGGGGCTACAAACTTTTTCTCTGTTGATGCCAGAGAGTGACAAACAGTGGCTGTTTCTTTTGAATGTGTGATTATTATTGATGGCTGGCTGCTAGGATTCCCCAGCAAATAGATGGGACTTTATTAGGATTTCTTTAAAGGTTTAATTTTTAATAGAAACTTGGCACTTGAAGCCGTCATAGTGATTTTGAGACCAGCCCATTGTGACAAACCTGCGTCCAGTAATTATTCCTACTGAAGACCTTCACTCTCCTTTGGTAGCCTCGTTATTCAGATGTAATATCTGACCAACAAACAAAACATTTCTGCTACCATGTGGAAATAGCACTTTAGCAGGTGAGCCTCTTTCAATCCATAGGGATGTGTCCACCAGCAAAAGGCTGACTGATGTCCCAGATTCAGGCTTCTCTTAAACGAGGAGAAATACTAACCTTGAATCTAGGAGATTTAAAAGAAACTTAGAAAGGGAACAACAACAACGACGACAAAAGAGGTATCTGTTTAAATTTGTCTTCAACAATTCAGTAGACCGGTTAGAAACTTTTCTACCCTTGAGCAGATTTGCTGGAGCATGATGTGAGCTTGCAGCAGTTCCACCAAAAGCAGCATCGCCTGGTTTATGAGTGGGTGTATTCCAAACGCTGTCTGGAAGAGCTGTTCTGAGGGATATCATTTGGAGGTGTCTTGACTAGGATGACTACCCGGGGTAATGTGGGGCAGGTTTAGTGACGAATCACGAACCAACCCAGCTCGTTTGCTGGGTTCATCCCAGAGGAAGCTGCAAGGAGCAGACGAGCTCCTGCTGCCTGGGGTGGGTTGACCTTGTTACCAGCACTCACCCCAGCACCTCCTCAGGTCTGGGCTACACCAGATTTGAAGGTAAGTCTCCAGGAGTCATTTTCCCTTGGGGATTTTGGTAGCTACAGCACATGGTGCCTTGCAGCAAAGCAAGACTTATCTGTTTTCCCAAGCTCAGGGCTGCATCTCCTCTTGGATCAGACGCAGTCAATGAATATGATGGTCCCCATCCCTGCAGAGACAGAGGCATTGAAGAACTGGATGGATATCTCCTGATGAACACCAGGAACTCGCTCAGTGCCACTCCTAGAAGTCAACTCGCAGCTTGGAGGACATATTGACGCTGGTACCGTGACATGACAGAGGTCACTGATGGGTACACCACGTGGTGATGGTAAGTGAGAGACCCCAACTACTTACCAACCACCAGGAGGTTATAGTAGTGTATTTGCCCCTATACTTACTGAGCACACACCTTGATTTTGGCCTATAAAGTTAGGTGATCTATTCGGTGTTACTGTTTATGTACCAGATCCACAGGATGCAAATCCTGGGTGTAAATATAATCGCAAACTCTCCCCCTACCCTTGAGAAAATAGTTCTTACATGAAGGACAAAAACTTCTCCAGCTACTCTGTGTTTGATTTGAGTTTGAAGCAAAGATTTGACGACTGTGTTTGGGAAGTGCTGTGTTCGGGAAGTGCTGTGTTCTGATACATACAGGTGCTAACAGAATACTCAGTCTAAGAGATTACTTCCATCTGTAGCTAAAAAAAAAAATCCCCTTCCTAATGGCCTAAAAACCTTCATAGGGAAAACCAGGGAATTACGAGTACTAAGCAAAGATGTTTGCAAAGGACAAACAAGTGAGTTGTCCTGCCCTAGAGAGTCAGAGAAACTTCAGGTTGGGTCATAGTTGATTTAAGTCCATTGTAGAAGTCTGAGATAGACCCTACCATAGCCATGATACTCAGAGATGGGAGAAGGACTTCCAGCAGTCCCAGTGACGTATCTGCGCCCAAGACTGGGGGATCAAGTTCCCTGATTCACTGCAGTTAGCTAAAGGGAAGACTAATACCGAGGGGTGGACAGTTACCTTATTTGCCAATTCATTTGGCTTAAAAAGTGCATTCCTGCCTCTCTGGTGTGCTGCTGCAGGTGAGAGACTCGCCGAGGAGGAAAGTGCAGGAGTTTTGGTTCAGCAGATCCTTTTATTGCCAGGTTAGAAGAAAATCACAGGTTGCAGAAGCAGACAGGCTTAAACTCAACTGCAGATGTGCTGCTGTAATTACGGGTGCTGATACTGTGCAGGGCCAAGTCTGCTTGTGGGACTTTTTTTTTTTCTCGGCTGGAATTAATGAACGCATTGATAAAAGAATCCAGCAGCCTCAGTGACTGAGCAAACCAGCAGTCACTTAAGTGCATCCTGTCAGCAGAAGGTGATTTTAATACTAGACCAGTGGTCTCTCACTAATTAAAACAAACATTTATTATCTGGTTTTGGGATTCTTTCCAAGAAGGAAAATACAGTTTGGAAAGGCTTTCAGAGCTGACTGCCTTCCTCAGCTTGGTCTTTGCTTGAGACCGACACGAGGAGGATCTGGGAGGGGGAGAGGAAGAGAAGGATGGGGAGGAACAAAAGGTGTTGAAAAGCTTAGATGAATCTCAAAGCTGGAAGAGAAACAAATCAATGTCAGGAATTAGAGAAAGAACAGGCAGGGAAAGAACAGAAAAAGGAGCAGAACAAAACCGAAGACAACAGACAAAATGTGATTGATAGGGAGGGAGGGTGGCAAAAGACAGCTGAGTGACTGGTGGGGGTAGTGACATAAATATGAACCTGGGGGAGTGGGTCTGGAGATCTTGTCACCAGGATCTCAAAGGATAATCTGGAGAAGCATTTGCCAGGAGTGACGGTGGTGTGGTTTTTGGTCTTTGAGGTGGATGTGGCAGACCCCAAACCCACAGCCCTCAAACGCTTTCCCTGCTGAGCAGATGAGCTTTCATGGTTGTCGCTTGTCCTGTAGAGAGTTTGTGTCTTTTCCTATGGCTGCAGGAGAAGCAAGCTTGCATTGAGCCTCAGTTTCTGCTCTTTGTTTAGTTCCAGCAGAATAAAGAGTGGCAGCTCTTTTATGGGAGGTGTCAGACAGATCTAAGGGCAGAGGGAGGAAAATGGAATAGATCTTCACACCATCTCTGCAGAGATTTTGCTTTACAACTTGGTAAAATGTTTTTTCTTATTGCTTTTTTCTTCTGCTACACCTGTAGAAATCAGAGGAGAATGTATCATTTAAACCAAATTAAGAGCTGATACCATCATTTGGGATTGTCTGTTAACCTGTCAAGTATCACCAAGACCAGGTCATATTCAGGCAGTGCAAGGTCTGTAGGCAGAGACAAAATCTTTCATTCAGATGATCTGGTATTATTAGAAAATTAGGAGAACTTTTCAGGATCCAAGTGTCTGTGAATAGGAGCAGCAGCCTTCAAAACTAAACAGGAGTTGAGAAGGGTTGTTAAGAGTTTAATGGGATGTGTGGCCCCTAGACAAGGAGGGAAAGCAGCAGGTGTAGTACTCACGAACAGTTAGAGGCATCTTCATTGAAGGCTCCGTGTCTCGTGTTTTTCTGGATGTGTCTCAGACTGCTGTAACCTTTGTGCCTGCTGCTGGCTGGGAGGATCAGTCAAGAACTGAGGCATGAGTAGATTTCCTCAGCCCTGACTGCCCCTGGACAGCTGGCTTAACCCAGAGCAGGATATTCCAGTAAGTTGGATGGGCACAGGACTGGGCATTGCATGACCTGGTGGGTGCAGGCTGCGGCTGCCTGTCTGAGGCAGTGGGGACAGCTACTGCCTCGTGGAGATGGGCAGATGATGTGCCGGGAGAAGGTCACACTCAAGTGCTGGGATGGCTGGAGACCCTGTAACCAGGTGCAGATCTGGGTTTGGGACCCACAACCCTGCAATGACAGGATACTTCATACCTTTTAACTTTGATCTGCTCACTCTTGTTCCTGGAACCCCTGGCATCTTTGTGCCCAGGGAATCCCATGTTGGGAATGCAGCTGTGTCACAGTGAGCAAGCACCCATAATTTTCCACTGCTACAGAAAAGCCCTTGGGGATCCCTTGGGATTCCCAGGTGAGCGTGGACACAGGGAGAACCTGAGCTGTGCGCCACATGTGCTACTTGATAAATGCTTAGATAAATTTCTTAAGTTTATTTAACTCCTGTAGTGTTTTTCCTTTTTGATGTTGAAACTAATGGCCAACAGCAGCAACGAGTCACTATAATATACAGAAATGTGAGGTGAAAGGTGGGACATTGCTTGTGTGCTGCAGTCTAGTGGCTATTCTCATATTAGAGCGTTTTCTCCAATGTCCTGTTGACGGGGGAGTGTTTTCTTCCCTCCTGTAACTATTTCACAGTGTAGGGAAATCAAAATCTGCTTTCAAAACAGCGGCAGACACTTTCTCTTTTCAAGAGGGTGTTTATGGAAAGATGCTCAGCACCACCTACATGGTTCTCTGCTCCCATTGAGCAGTCAGCACCATGCAGAATGAGGCCCTGAGTTGGCATCGGTTACTGAGGAAGCTGCCTTTCTAGAATTGGAGCATCTGTTTCTATTAGCAACAGCAGCTTCTGCACTTAGCTGTGTGTTGGTGCATTTAAGCTCCTCATTACTGAATTGCATTTGTTTGTGGGCTTTTGCAAGTTTGGGGACTTCACAAGAAGGAAGGGGCTACCACAGGAGAGCAGGTCACTGTCAATGGGACAGACTATGGGGGAGGCAGGAGATGGGAGAGCAGGATTCCTATGTTCACCCAAGTAAGAGCTGAGCATCCTCTCCAAACTCACACCAACACCTCCTATAAAACACAGTGATGTGAAAGCCAGAGCTGTGCCCGTTGATCTGTGAGGAGCTGGTGTTAAGTGTGGCTGAGTACTGTGCCCAGGGCCCTGCTCTATGTCCAGAAGCTGCTCCCAGCCAGCACGGACAAACAGATGCTTTGGCTAGCAAAGGAGTGAGCTACCATGGGAAAGCTCTTGTGGAGTAGTTCTCTTTCAGAAACAACAGGATGCTGCCAGGGAATTCCTGTAGCTGTTCCCGGTGGGTACAGGCGGACGGAAATGGTTTCTGCCGTGATGAGTAATGCAGTGAGTGAGGAGCCGTCGTCTTTACCTTGTGCTGTCAAACGTGCTGGGCTCAAAGTCTGCAGGGCAGCTGGAGTGGGATCGAAGCCAAGCTGCTCATTCTCTCCGCTGGGCTGAGGGATGAAGGGCAGCGTCTGCTCTGCCTTCCCGGCCGTCCGCACCCTGTCGCCTCACACCCGGAGCGGGGAAACACACACTAAGGAGAGGCTGGATGTGGGAGGGTGAAACGCTGCAAAGCACCAGCAGCTTCAGTGAAGAGCAGCTCTGTGGTTTTGTTCACAACGCAAACGGAGCAGCAAAAAGGAAAGGCTCCCCTTTCACTGGAGAACAGCCACAGAGCAGCTGTGAAAGTTTCTTCCTATTTACCTGGAGGAATTTTGGTGCATGTCTTGAGTTTAATTTTATATTTATTAGGCTGCAATCACCTGGAGAACTGGTGTGTGAAAAGTCTAGGGTAGGTGTCCTGGTTTGAGCTAGAACAGAACAAGTTCTGTTCAGCGATTTCACTTTTCAGCTCAGTCTCTTCTAAGTAACTGCACTTTCTGAAGTTAGCGGCAGATTTTCGTAGACAGTCTCTGCTTCTAAGAGTGATAACGCTCCATGCTTGGAGTTACTACCAAGGATTGAAGTGTGCAGAAGGGCTCTTGATAATACTTCCTTCTGTGCAGACCAAGTTCGCTGCTAAATCTCGTGCACCACATTGGGGGTGCAGAAAGTAAAAGGCTGCACCTGTGGGGGTGGTTGGACAGGACAGGTGCCCCTAAACTTGTCAGGGAGGAATTCCAGTCCGTGTACGTCGTGTTCAGTAGAAAGCTGAGAGATCACAAGGGTCAAGCCTCTTCGTCAAAAGCCATCATACAAGCAGGACTCTGTCTTTTCTGCCTTTGATCCTGATCCATGTGCTCCTGAATCCAGCTCCCATCTGCTACTATGTCCAGCCTGGAATTTCCCCGGTGCCTGCTCCACAGCATCAGTGGTGACGGTGATGTAATTTCCATCAGGGGAGGTTGGGTTCAATATTGATTTTGTTCATGTTTATATATATTCCATTTTGTTGTTATTATTTTCATTAAAGCTGTTTCAATTTCTTTTCCAATTTGTAAGCCTCTCTCCCTTATTTCCTTTCTCTTACCCTTTGGAAAGGAAAACAAGTTAACAGAGAACGTCTTTCATTCCCTTAGTGGCTGCCCCAGCCCTAACCCTCGACAGCAGGAATCACCAGTGGGATGAACATTCAGAGTGAGCCACAGTCTCTATGAGCAAGATTCATTAAAGATGTGAACATTTTGTTCTGCTGCAGTAAAGCTTGTATCTATAAAGTATCAGTGTATTCTCATTAAAGAAAACAAGCCCAGCTAGCTCACAGGGTGCAAGAGGTGAGAATAGATTGAGGTTCATCTCCGGTTACGACTTTTCCTTGCGTACAAGCGTTACTCCTATGAAGTGAAACTGTCATTTTTTGCAATAGAGAGATTAAATTCTTCTAACTTAAAAAATTATATTTGAGTGGCTAAAATTAATCAGGCAAGGTTGTTTGCTAGCTTATGGCAAGTCTTAAAAGCTGAGCCAAGCTTACACCAATTTAGCGAAGCAAATTAACATGTACGAATCTACGAAGCTGTCCATCCTTGCAGAGAATTTGTATTAGGCACTTTTGGACACTTCTGATGAGTTCTTCCCAGCTGACATCGTGGCTCATCAGCAGAGCATACAAACTTTTCTTCTTGTTTTGCATTTCAGCTTCCTTGCCTGAGAAGGGGGAAAAGAAACACATTTGCGTATTGCCATGGTTGCAAACTCCGGCATTCCAAAGGCAAATCAGCTCCCTTTGTGTGTTATTGGGTCAGCTGTGATGAAATGAGGGGCAAAGAATGTGTCTGAGCCCTTCAGCTTTTGAATGTGCAATGAGAGAAACCTTTAAAGGGCACAGCCAGGATCTTGCTGACACAGCTGCAGAAACCATCTCCACTTGATGCGGCTCCTCAGCTGAAGTCATAGCCAAAACTGATTAAAAACTACGAAAGGGCCACTATTTCTGCACAAAATTAGCTGGCTTATTAGTGTAGTTAGTGACTGATAATCCATGAACTGAGCAAGCACAGAGGACAGAGGTGTGCTGGCCAGATCTGCATCTCCAGGTGACAACAAACAGCCCTGGAGAGGGAGGGGATGCAAATACCTTCTGAAATTCATAGAATCATCAGGGTTGGAAGGGACCTTCCTCCAGGCAAGTCTCCTGTGGAGAAGTCTAATGAAACATGGGTGCTTTTCAGGTATTTGAGCCATCGTTTGAAAATGGTTCACTACTGCTGTGCCTGAAGAGAGCAGTAGTGCTGTCATTTAGGAAGAAAAAAGCAGCTGATTCCTGTGGGTCTCTTGGTGCTAGTGTCTCTCTCAGGTTTGCTCAGGAAACAGCTTCAAGACTAGTTTCTCACAGGGCTGCTGAAAGATCTTACTTTTGCATGATGTTACACAGCAGCTGAGAAAAATAGGCAATGTTGCTAAGGCTTGTTGTGCTTCTCGCATGCTCCCGCCTTGCTGTTGCTGTTCAGAACCGCATATTTGCTGTGCTTTTCTTCCAGGGCTAATATTATGCCTTTGTGCTGCCACGTACGTGATTTTTATCAACAGCCCTTCCAATGGATGCCATTGATACTCTGCCCAATACAGTAAGTGGTAACTGGAAAAATACACTTCTGTAGGGCCCTGCTCCAGAAAAATACGTCAGTATGGGACTGCATGAGTCCCAGGGTCAGCAGTGGAGGGGCTGCCCTCTGTGCCGACCGTCTTCAATGTTCCATGAGGTTGGAAGACAAGGGGCAGGCTGGGAGAACAGTTGGGGTCATGACTCCCATCTCTAGTCACCCTCACCTTCTGCAATGAGAAGGCACTACCGTTGAAACCTACCTGCTTGGAAAGGAGGTTTTTCTTCTGAGCAGCCTAATGCTTTGCGTCCTTGGTGAATTATTATAAATGTGTTTATAATTATTTACATAATTACAAATGCCTTTACGAACAATCTTGCTAGCACTTAATGGGACTAAAGTAACATCTGAAACTGTAGTAATAAAAACATAATGCAACGCTATAGCATGGTAACAACACCAAAAAGACAGATCTGAGTGGGCTTCGTGTCTTGAGATCCCAACCGTAGGTGGGTTGTTAGGATAGACAGGAGCTTATAGCATAGGAAACTGCTCTAAAGAGTGGGAACAGACGAGAGGCACGGGGAGAAGGAAGATCATGGGGTCATTGTAGAAAAGAGGAAAAAGCAGGACATTAGAAGGAAGGACACTTTTCAAGAAGCATGGTCAGGCCAGGGGTCATGGGCAGAAAGAAACCACTAATGGGTGTTTCCTTATTTTTAATTATTTAACCATGACAGGTGCTCTGAGTAAGACATCCTGGTTTCCTTTGTCTGTCTTCTACTATGACATGAGAATTGCCGAGCAGTTATTTCTGAATAATGACAGTTTCAGTCTAAACTATAGAGTCTGTAGGGGGGAGTTCTGTGGAGAAGATCTAGAGGAACAGATCCTTATCAAAGCCCTTCGCAGATGCCCATCCACAGCAGGTAAGGCACGAGACTTGTCCTCTTCAGGATGGATTCAGGAGGACAGTGGAAGGTGCAGAGCTGACGTTAACCCGGCAGTGAGGACACGTGGCCTCTGGCTGAGTGTACTTTTGTTTATAAATGCAGCATCCACTTCCCAGGAAAATATTTTTGATGTTGACTTCAGACATCCTCTCTCTGAGAACGGCCCAGCCTCCTGCCTTGCCCGAGAGACAATAGAAGGAAAACAAGCACAATAGGTGCATGTGCTAAACACTTTAATGAGCACTTCCACACCATTCTCCTGGATTTCCCTACATCCCCATGAGTCAATAAGCACCTCATGCAGCTTTCTAGATAGCGCGTAATAAACTGGGGCAGCTGTGGACTAGCCCAAACATTAGCTCTCACTCACTGGATAGCTGAGAGAAATGTGAATTTATTTTATTCTGTGTATATTGTCTCAGTATAACATTCCTAGGAATTTCTTTGCCTGTGTAAGCTTTCTACAATGAGATGACACTGAAAATACTGTAGATAGAGTTGTACAAGTTTGTGGAAAAGGCACTGTGACAAATTTTGCACATGGCCAGACAGGCAGTTGGTTTATCTGCACCTGCAAACAGAAGGCGGCCCTGGAATTTGTTGCCCTGTGGCTCTTGGGGGTGTGGATCTCTCAGTTGTCTCCGGTTCATTATGAATAGCAAGTTAATGACAGTATGCAAATCGCCAGTGATTATGCTTCTGGGTTCCTATTGTCACCCAACACAATGTCCCCCTCCAGTAGCACTTTGTGATGGTGCTCTGTGATGTACAGAACATTCAGTAAGGGGTGATCTAAGTGCTGTATCAGAAATTCAGCGTTTGTAGTAGTTACTTGGGACAATTTTATCTCCTGGAGACAGGGCTTTTAACTTCTGACTAATACATTGCATTAGATCTGGGTGTCTTTCCTCTCCAGCTCTCTCTCAGATATTTAGTCTGGGTAGATTTACATTGTTCCCAAACCACTCAATCTTTCTATTACAATTCACAGAAGAGAAATTTTTATGATTTATGTAAATAGAAAATTATCAGGCTTCAGAAAATGGTTTTATTTTTAAATGTTGTTTACACACAACCAGATTAAGAGGACCTGGAGCATGGGGTGTGAATCACAAAGCCTTGCAAAGAGAAAAGGGATGTGAGTAGAGAGGATTTAAGTCTCTCTCTTTCTGACATTAATCAATAAGAAATGTGCTGGTTTGGGATGAAATTCTGCCTCCGTGTCCAATGATGCAAATCCACTGAGAGCAGCTATTTCATTAAAGTTAGTCTGATTCTGAACTTGGTTGCACCAGCTCAGGAAGAGTTTTGATCATTTCTGTCCCTCTACTGACTCTCTCTGATCGTTTATCAACAACTTTGCAATTATTTGAGCCTATGCAAAGCTCATGTCAAAATCAGCTTCCACTTAGTATTTTCCATCATGCTCTGGGTGTTACTAAACGCTCATTATCTTTACATGTTTTGGAAGTGTGTGACTTCAAATATAACTTAGTGTGAGAGTTCAGAATTTTAGGGATTATTGCAATTTTTTAAGCAAAATAGCTTTGCAGAAGAAAAGCTTTCTCAAATTGGGAGTGCACCACTAAAAGCAACATTTCTGCTGGGAAAGGTGATTGCTCAGGGTGTGGGGAGGCCGGGATACATGTTTCATGTTGCCTTTTCCTCCCTCCAGCAAACACCCTGACACTGCTTTTGCTGATCTGGGGTTAGTTTCTAGCTCAGCTGAACCTGTTGGAACAATTTTCTTATCAGAACAGGGGTTTGATCCTGAATTTCTCAGCCTATGCCTGCGCTAAGAAAATCAGCAATGCTTCACACCTCTGGGCAACGTCCTTTCTCCTCCCCTCTGGGTACTGGTTTTCTTCAGAGGCACCTCAAGACTTGTGAGGCAAGAGCTGTGACAGCATTTTCCTTATCTGGGTAGATGCTGTGGTGTGTCTGGTGCACTTCTAAGGCAGGTTCCACAGCCTGGTGCCCTGGCCCTGCTGCTCAGGACACAAGAGCTGCCTTTTCATTTCTGTTTAGGAAAAAAAAGGAAAACCATTTTTAGGTAGTTCTTGCCAAACTAGACTTTTCTGTGTGTTTTTGTCTGCCAGAAGACTTTGACAGAATGGGACTGTTCCTCATTGCCCTTTATAGTTGTAGCCATAATTTTCCCTCTTGTTTGTATGATGAACTCCAAACTGTAGCTTAGTTGGCAGCTCAGTATCTCTTTAAATCACTACTGCTTCCTCCGAGGTCATTAATATTTTATTTATGTTGCATTACATTTTGCATCGGTCTCCATGCCAACAGTTTGTGCCAGGAGCAATGTTTGATAGAATTTGACTCCTCAGAGATAGGAGCACTTTCTTTTCGGATAGTGTCATTAAGTCAGATTAGTTGTGTCCTTTGTTCTGCGGTGTCAGAACCAAGGCTGGATGTGTTCCTCCTCCGCCCTGTGCCTGCAGCACCATCCAATGAGGACACCTCTTCACATGGCTGAGAGGCGAGGATTAACACTCACTTAAACCACCATCAAGACACAACTGATACCAAATCCGTGGGTGATACATGACAGAGCAGAAAAAAAAATAAAAAAATACAAAGTTTTGAGCAGAAAGTTCCTTCCTCAGAATATGTACAAACCCTTCTGGAGGTGCACCACCCCAGCTACACCGTTGCTCCTCTAATTCCCTTGCAAATGCGATCCATGTAGGGATTTTACTGGTTCCCTTTTTATATTGTTTATCTGAACTATAGATTCAGATGCAAAATGATTTCTGCAAGGAATATTCTAACCCTGTGTCCATTGCACTCCTCTGGTTTCCAGAGAAAGGCGTGATAAGTCACGGCCGAGGAGCACACGGTGAGCTGGTGGGTGGCTGGTCCTTGGCCGAGCTGCACTGGGACCTGCTGACCTGGCATTCCTCTGCCCACACCTCCTGCCAGCCTCACTCCTCGAGCTGTTTTTTGAATGTGTGTGTTACACATCAGTGTGTTTGAGGGTCGTATGGGTGATTTCAGTCCTTAACAGGTGTCTTATGAAGAACAAAGAATGGTAGTTGAGCTTAAAGTTCCTGCAAGAGGGGACCACTCTGCTGGGACTGTGTGATTTCTGCCCTGCCCTCTCTGGGATGCTCACACCAGCAAAATGCAAAGACCAGAAAAAAAAACAAGCAACAAACCACAAGTGAAAAGGTGAATAGAAATTAAAAAAAAAGAAATTATTCAGATTTAAAGAAGAGAATAAGCAGGAGGGTACAGCCAAATAAGGGAATGAGTGTCGCGGGAATGAGCAGCAAAAAAGCATGATTGTGTATCTCCCTGTTTAACAACAACAACAAAAAATGGATAAAAGGGACACCTAAAGGATTATTGTTTGAAATGAAAAGTCTGGAAAGAACATTCTATCAATGAGGATAATCTAATGCCACACAGGACAGATGTGGCACTCGAAATACTTCAGACTCCTGGGGCCTGACAAATTCAAGCTTTCTCCCACTGTAGTCTTAAAATCCTAAGTTTGCAAGTCTCAGGGAACGGTATTAATCACAGGTGTAGCCAAAGGCAGAGATCTAGGAATCATAAGCCCCTGCACCAGAGGGGATTAAAGGAAAATGAGTTTCCTGGAGGGACTGTGGGGTTAGCACAGATCATCCCAAGAAGCAATTAGCCAAAGTACAACACCTCTAGTGAGGGAAGGGGAAGGGAAAGAACAAACTCGGCAACAGCCTCGGCTTACACGGGTGGCGGCATTGGTTTTCCAAGCCAATTAATGCCAGCTAAGAATACATCCCTGGAAACCACACTGCGAGCACTATAGGCAAAGGTGCCTCGCTTGAGATTACAGATGCCTTTGCAGACTCGTGGTATCAACCCTGCTTATTCACTTCTGTTTCTTTTATTAAAAATGCACGGTGGGAAAGAAACCGCTGCATCTTCCTGACACTTGGAGAGTAGTTGAGGGAATATCCGTCTGCTTGTGAAAGCTAAATCTGTCCTCTGTCTTGTTATTCTTTTGTTTTGTTGTGTTCTTTGTGAAATACTAAGGCGTGGCCTTGCTTATTTTTCCCAACTAGCAATTCCTTTACAAAACAAATCACAGACAGCCCTACAACTTTCTGACATGGCAAGATCATAAAGACCTGCAAGCTCTGCTATGAAATCAGACAACTGAAGAGATTCCATCCTAGTCCTGACAGTGATGATTTTTGATACCCTTTTAAAATGCACTTCTCTGCCTGCTCTGACAGGTGTTGGAGAAATAAATGAAAACCACAATCCTTTCTGCAGATGGGAGGACGTTAGATGATTCACTGGCTTTGAGGGTGCTAACAGGCATCCTTTACACATCTCCTGTTGGTTTAATGGGTAGTTTGCAGCTGTGGGATTGTCGCTGTATTTTGTAGTTGTGTTCTATTATTAGCTATTAAAGGAATATGAACCCACAGATAGTGTTGTGTTAAACTACCAGTTCCTCTATTTATTGGCAGCACCTGGGGAATAAAGTAGATGCTCACTCTGCTGAGTTATCGTCAAAGCAGGGGAGGCACGGTGAATACGTGACCAAAGCACCCTCGCTCTGTCTTTCGTTGTTGTGCAATAATTAGTGATGGAAATGTTTTCTAGGCAGGCAGCGTTGGAAGAGGAGAGCCAGTCCCTAAAGCCATCAGTGGTTCAGAGGTGGGAAATGCTCCACAGTCACCATAGACTCTTCCAAGGGGTAGATCACTGCAGGAGTGTCCATCAGTACCCTCTGGAGCATGTTATTACCCTGTGGTTTACCCTCTGGACATATGTTCAGCAAGATGATTTCTTACCCACAGTGACCAGAACCAGCTTTATAATAAAAACTCTCTCAGTGAACTTTTGTGATCATTTCAGCTCATTCTGCCATAGCTGCTGGGCATGTTCCTGCCTCTCCAGAGGCTGATTGGGACCTTCTCACCCAAGAGGATCACTGCACCCAAGGAAAAAGATATTTACCTTGAAAATAGCGTGGTAATCTGTCCTTTAGAGGAAGAGTGGAAGAAACCATACTAGGATGATGTATGAAATTTGTGACAGAGCCACCAGCCCATGTTCCTTGCATGTGTGGGCAAAAAGGACACAATAAATAATGCAGGAAATGCACAGTAAATCATTTAGATACCATGAGGCTTGGCTGTGATACATAAGAACCCTTCCAAATCTGTCATAGTTCTCCCTTTTTGCATTGCAGAAGGTCTGCAGCTTCTCAGACCCGTACCGGTGGCATCCTGAGCCTGACACTGCCAGGAAGAGTTCAGCCACAGCAAGTGGTACTCTGAAAGGCAGCGCTTCCAGGAAAGGTCCGAGCGAGTCATGTGAACATGAATTAGCATTAATGGTAAGCGTAGTTCTGTTAGCTGGCTGGAGCCCAGTGCAGGTTGACACGTGCTGGTGGCAATTCTCCGTTGGTGGGTTTATGGTGAGTCATTTCTGGAGCCAGGTGGCCTTTACGGTGTTGCTGTTCAAAGTACGATGATAAGAGTGGGTAGTGGTTGATGCTAAAGGTTATCTTCCTCCTTCAAAAGATGTGGGAGCTGCTGAGGTAAAGCTGAAGCTGAAGGCTAATGAGAGCAAGGCAAGACATGTCCAGGAGTTGGAGCCCTGTAGCCCTTGTGTTCTGACAGAGCCCTCGCAATAATTACGAATAAAGCACTGTTCTTCCAAATCACTTTCTAAAATTAACCATCCAGATGGCTGTAAGCAAAGTCCTAGTCATCAAGCTGCGTAATGTTTATTTTGAGTACATTAACCAAGAAATGCGTACAATTGTGCTGAATTATGCACAATGCAACTCCAACAGATGCACGCGCAGAAGCAGGAGTGTCACAAGTGTCAGACAGCGATGGTTCACACTCTCGTTCTGGTCCTGGTTTATAGGACAGTCCTGGGAGCTATTTTAGGGTGTCTGACATGTAATGTGTAGAGAGGAAGAAGGATTTTTTTCTCCTACAGCTTTACAGATACTGGAATCGCTCAGAAATACATAACAGGAGGTAGTGCTAAGTGAAGGTAAATGTTTTCTTTTAGAGAGGCGATAGAAAGGGCACAAAGATTTTCTTATAGCCTGTGAGAGAATAAGATTACTGGGCTTTTTAGTCGATCCTGGGGTTCTTTCCTCCAAGTCCAATTCAAACGTCAAAAAAAACGAAATTTGTAAAGCTGTGTTATCAGAGGAAGACAAAACCCAGCTGCACTGCTAGGGCTGTAGTGTAGGAGAGCAAAATCTAAATTCACAGAGATGTTTCCCAGCCTGCTCTGTCCAAACGAACGCACTTGTTTAGTGCTGGAACCGAAGTGCCTGGTAAGCGAAGAGAGGTTCTCTTAATTGCTTTTGATGGGCACACCCAATGGGATGGATTTCAGCAGCGGTGCTGAGACACTGTCACAAGGTCTGTCCAGCTGAGGAATGCTGGAAGGGTCTTTGTTGGTCACCACCACTGCTTTACGTTTCCTGTCTTCACTCCTCAAATCTTGAGCAAAAAGCTTTCCTCAGGAGACAACCTCCTGTAGCGTTACGGGGGCTGCTGCGAGGTGCCCCCCCTGCCGGGATGGACCAGAGGGCTGTGTGTCCCCAGTGCCCTGCTACGTGCCTCACATGGGGCTCACCTGCACATCAGAGAAGCTTCAACCGAGAAAAACTTCACCTGAAACTCCCTTTGTCCGTTACACACCAATTTACAGAACTAAACTTCGTGCTAAAATATAGTCTGAATAACAGCAACAGCTTGCTTTATTCTTTTTCCTGAATGCAATTTTTATTAGCTGTGCAATCAAGCCCTTTCCCTAGCTGGAGGTATGTCAGGAACCTTCATGTATAGGAAGATTATAGAGGTATAGCAGAAAAATAAAACCATTAGAAGCTCTTGAGGCATCAAGTCAAACCCTCATTAATCTCTGTGGGCTGCATCTCAAATCTGAATTTTTTATGGAATGTGGGTGGTATTTTCAGAGGGAGTTGCTGGAATGAGTTGGCTTTAGAGGATTGACTTAGATGATAACGATGTGTTTCGGGAGCGCGGTCCTCTGCCTGAGCGAGATGCAGGTTGTGGTTGGTGCTGCGTACGTCACCCATCCAGGGTGTGCCTGTGGCGTGGGGGTGGCTCCAGGTCCCTGCGATTCCAGCGCTGCAGAGCAGAAGGGCTGTGGGAAGCATGTGAAGCAGTGGGACTGACACACAGCGCTGCTGATAGGCTAGTTTGGAGTTTTCTGCTCTTCGCTAATTCGGCTACGGCAGGATTTTTGCGTGTCTTTGGGATTTGTTTTTTCGTTGGTTGTTTTTTTGTTGTTTTGTTGTTGTTTTGGTTTTGGTTTTTTTTTTAAATAAACCGTTGAATTTCCTTATCTAGGACAATTCAGCTTTTTTTACCGTGAGACTCCAATTAAAATTGAAGAATGTGTTGGATATGTCATCCCAATAACTCTGTTATCATTCCCGTCTTTCCCCCAGCCCCCAGAGGAGTCTCTCATTATTGACAGTGCATCCTGGTATCACTGGAGATCTAAATGTCAGAACTGAGGTTACACAGACTTTGCCACAGGAGACTCTAGAGCTTTTGCCTGTCTCTTTAATTGCATTTGGGAGCATCAAGTTCATTTTTTTTTTAAGCTGTCATAATGCAAATATTTCTGAGTAACCACTGCAAAGGAGAATAGCAAGAAATAAATGACTGTACTTCTGGAAGTTTAGGTTAAGGCTGAAGTGTTATCTTTCATCAAGGACAGACTTTTGTGCCTAGAAAGAGTAAAGGCCAAATTCCGGCTCCAAGGATGCAAAGCTGGAAGGATTCCCTATCAGAATTTGAAAAGAGCCATCACTCACTTCGCTATCACAAGCGTCTTGGTACCTCACAGCTGGGAATTTTCCATGTTTTGTTAGAAATACTTCTAAAATTTGAAGGGTGGATGAAGAAAACCCTGCTTATTATGTGAGATAATAGAAACATGATTCTGTTTTCAAGTTAAAGCAGTTTGTGTTTTGCTTAGGTAGGGACTGAAGGAGAACCTTATCTTCTTGTTTTAAAAATAAAAATAAATAGCTTTTAAAATAACTGTAAATAAATTGAAATAACTATAAAATAACTCTCAAGCTTCACTTTATGGAAGCAGCAGGTGTGATTTGGCCACAAAATGCAGCTGAAGGGAAAATTTTTCTTGTGGAGGTTTTTAACCTTTATTTTGTGCAGGTGTGAATGAGTGAGTGCAAGGCACTGACAGATCCCATCCCTGGGAGCAAGGTAGGCATTTACCAAAAAAAAATAGTAAAAGACTACAAAGAAGAAAACCTATCTGAGTGCATCAAAGTCAGCTGAAGAAATATTGTCTTTCCCTCTAACAAGAAAGCAGCAGGTCAACATTTCCTTGGTGTAAAAATACAGTTTAATAAGAGCCAGATTCTTGTGGCTTTATGCGTTGTTAAAGCTTGTAGGCAAGTTGCTGTAACGAGCTGAAGGAAAACCCTGCAGAAGAGGGTGACATTTTTTTTTTTCTCTCTGTAGCTGTGATTTTACTTTAGAGCATCCCAGGGGCAGAGCTGCAGATTCCTTGTTCGTGAGCACAGCCTGCCGGCTCCGACCGCAACCGGCACCGACAGCACGAGTCCTGCTGCCTCCTAGTTTGTGTTGTTTCAGTTTGGGAATGCTTTGGTTTGTGTTTTCCCTTTGGGAATGGGCATACCCCTGAAATCCCTGTGAGACACCCACAGTCTTTACTCCAAAGCATGGAGAATATAGAGGGAAACATCTTGCTGCTCTCTGCAGGGACCAGAGCTTTGAACTTTTCTAGATTAAAGCCAGAAAAATCCTCCTGAAACAGTGGAAAATAAATATTTTCTCTCCTCTTAAACCCTGGAGTTTCTCCCCTCTCAGGCTATTTGGGAGTCTCAGCAACTGTGAGTTTATTTCAGGCTGTGGCATCAATTGGTATTACCAGGCACAATTATTTCTATTACCTTACGATGCTCCCTCTGAGCGACACCTAGCACTAAGGTCTGGCTTTTAGCAGACTCTACAGGTATAGCTCTGCCAAGTTTAAACCCCTGAACTAGCTGTGTCTGCACAGCTTGGGGGAAAGGTGTTCAGAGATAGCAGCTTGTGCTCTGTGGCTGCAACTCCAGTTGAGGAAGAGCTATTATTTTACTATACTCCTGCTGACATCCAGCTGTAACACTCTCTGCTCTCATTTCAACTTCATGTTGAACCTTTGCCTTGCTCCTCAGGTTCCCCTTAGGAAGGCTGCAGCAACACCCTTCTGGATCACACGAAGGCACTGCTTCTATTTGTGCTGGGGAATCATCAGGTAAATTTGGCCCAAGGCACATTTTTGTGCAGAAAACACTTTTTGCATAAAATCAGCTTTTTTAAATTTCGTAGAAGCTCTATTTTCAAATGAAAACCTCGGAGCGAGTTCTCACAATCCTTGTAATCAAGACTGATACTGGGTACCAGTATAACAAGACCGGGAGACCTGCTCTGAGCTGTCAGCTCCTGGAGTACGGGGAGAGGTTTCCTTTTGGGATTTGTTTGCTTGTTTCCCAAAGCGACTTGCTACGGACCCTGTGTGCCATGTGTTCGGATGTATGGGAGAACACCCTTCATCCTAAGCAAGAGCGGATCCATTAGTTTCCCACGTCCTTGAAACATGAGCACAATGTGACATCTAAAGTTGGGTCAGAGGAGAGCTCAGAGTCAGGGCCAGTAACTGCCACACAGAAATTCATCTCGGCACCAGATCCCCCACCCCCACTCCTGCCACGTAAGCCCTAATTAAACCCTTGCAGTGGAATAATTAATTATTCATAAGGGAATTAAATATTAGGCTGTATTTTAGTAAACATTAGTCATATATTAACAAGCTCATTAGCTATTCATTAACTTTTTAAGCCCTTCCAAATCCTCTTTATCACACCACAGGTTCGTGTTAAGTATCTGTCTCAAATGGCCTTGAGCACGTGCCCTTTTGCTTGGTATTAAAGCTGTTAAAAATTCCAGAACCAGTTCAGTTATTTTGCCCCTTTGGTTGCTGCGTTTCTCTCCACTTGACTTTAAGTTTAGCTATAAAGAAGACTCCTCTCATTATTGATATGAAGTCATTAAAACCTCCTAGAGAGTGAGAAACTCACTTCCCAAAATGATATATGGTAACAGAGGCAGTGATATTTTTTTTTATTTTTTATTTTTTTTTAGTTATTGTTGCTTTTGTGCTGCTTGCACCAGGCATTGGCAGATCTTACCCCTCACACCTGAGTAGGTGCCCTACAAAGATGCGGGACAGGGAGGAAGAGAAGAGGAAGTTAATGGGTATATATATATTTTTTTGAACAATATATATACGTATATATACACACGCACTCACATAGATATACACACATACATATGTATATATGATGTGTCTATATATATGTGTGTGTATATATATATACATATATATATATATATACATATACAACTATGTATATATATGGTTCCAAATAAGGTTCAGAGCCACGAATCCATTTTTGGTCCCCGATTTCTAGCTCCTTAAGGCAAATCCCTGAGTTTCTCTGCATCCCCTCACTTGAAGCTGGGGCTATTTCTCTTGTGACTTTTCTGCCTTTAGGTTTTGATGTGTTTGTTTTGGTTTTTTTTTACTAAAAATGCAAGTTCCTTAAGGCCATAATTTGTGCAGGTTGGTGTCCAGCATCAGGTCTCCCATCTGCAGGGTTTACAGCCCAGTTGCTGGCAAAGTAAAATGATGGGTATGACCTGAGTGAGCGAATAAGGGAGCAGCAGAACCTGCTGAGCACCTAACTCCGTTGTGGTGAGGACTTTGTGGTCAAAGTAAGAGCAGAGCTGCTTTTAGGGGTCAGACTGGGTCACAGGGAAAGTGTTTATAATCTTTGGATAGAGGGAACATCTACCTTTCCCATCTGAGAGCCATTGTCCACGACAGTAGTCTCGGCTATGAAGCTGTGGCTTTCAATTCCCCACCTGTGGGTTAGGCAGGGAAGCAAATGCAAGCAAAGCTGGGAGTGAAAACACCCGTTTGCAGGGACTTGTTTGGGATGTGAAAGGCAGGAGAGATGTTTTGCAGCAGGGTGCTGTCCACCATGCAGATCTTGATGCTATCTCCTCCCTCCCCACCTGCAGCCCAGGGCTGCAGCCCAGGCCTGGCTGTGGGGCAGGCTGAGATCTGCTGTCGGCCAGAGAGGTGTTTGAAACTTTGTCCACGCTGCCTGGCTCTCCTGTNGCTTTTGTGCTGCTTGCACCAGGCATTGGCAGATCTTACCCCTCACACCTGAGTAGGTGCCCTACAAAGATGCGGGACAGGGAGGAAGAGAAGAGGAAGTTAATGGGTATATATATATATTTTTGAACAATATATATACGTATATATACACACACACTCACATAGATATACACACATACATATGTATATATGATGTGTCTATATATATGTGTGTGTATATATATATACATATATATATATATATACATATACAACTATGTATATATATGGTTCAAAATAAGGGTCAGAGCCACGAATCCATTTTTGGTCCCCGATTTCTAGCTCCTTAAGGCAAATCCCTGAGTTTCTCTGCATCCCCTCACTTGAAGCTGGGGCTATTTCTCTTGTGACTTTTCTGCCTTTAGGTTTTGATGTGTTTGTTTTGGTTTTTTTTTACTAAAAATGCAAGTTCCTTAAGGCCATAATTTGTGCAGGTTGGTGTCCAGCATCAGGTCTCCCATCTGCAGGGTTTACAGCCCAGTTGCTGGCAAAGTAAAATGATGGGTATGACCTGAGTGAGCGAATAAGGGAGCAGCAGAACCTGCTGAGCACCTAACTCCGTTGTGGTGAGGACTTTGTGGTCAAAGTAAGAGCAGAGCTGCTTTTAGGGGTCAGACTGGGTCACAGGGAAAGTGTTTATAATCTTTGGATAGAGGGAACATCTACCTTTCCCATCTGAGAGCCATTGTCCACGACAGTAGTCTCGGCTATGAAGCTGTGGCTTTCAATTCCCCACCTGTGGGTTAGGCAGGGAAGCAAATGCAAGCAAAGCTGGGAGTGAAAACACCCGTTTGCAGGGACTTGTTTGGGATGTGAAAGGCAGGAGAGATGTTTTGCAGCAGGGTGCTGTCCACCATGCAGATCTTGATGCTATCTCCTCCCTCCCCACCTGCAGCCCAGGGCTGCAGCCCAGGCCTGGCTGTGGGGCAGGCTGAGATCTGCTGTCGGCCAGAGAGGTGTTTGAAACTTTGTCCACGCTGCCTGGCTCTCCTGTGTTTGTGGTGATGGACTCTGTCCCCACTTTAATTGGGGCATCTTTTAATTGGGGCAATTTCCTTGGGCCTGCTGGAAATGCTTTTTCATACAGATTAATTAAAAATAAAGCCCAGCTCTGACAATTTAATGTGCTGTGAGCTCTGGTCAGGCTGCAGGCCCTCGCCTAAGCTATTATTCATGATGCTCTTCTTACTTCTTAGTTACTTTTAAACCATGGTTTGTGGGAAGTGGGGACAGTAATCTTTAGTCATTCTTTGGGAAGTTACGGGCAGAATTGGTCCAGGTGTGAGAGCAAAGCAGTGTATGGACCATCCCCTCCACCCTGAGGGCTCCAAAGCCCATCCCACGCTGCTGAAAGCAGTGGCTTGGTGACAGATGCTTTCGGGCAGCTTCTTTGTTTCAGGATTTGCACCTCTGGTCAGCAGGGCTTCCAGGCACGTTAATGCTTTCTGCTGTTTGTTCCCTTTCTGTGAGCAGCAGCTCACTGGTTTGGGCTTCACAAGGTTCAAAAACAATTATCTCAAGACTTGGGCAGTTAATAAATCAGTATTGGCTAGATAATGGCTTTGGCCTGATCCTCCTCAGGGTGTCTGTTTAAGTTCTAGTTTGATTGGCCTTTGGGATTTGCAGAGTTAAGAACATCTTGGATAATATTAACCTTTGTGTGCTTGGCTTGAAGCTAGTTTCAGCTTTGTCAGACCCCTCTTTACCATATTTCCCATAAAAAGTTTTAATTCTGTATCTACAAATAGTTTGGGCAAAGTTCCATTCCTTTGCAGGATGGATTTGTCTAAGGAACATGAAATCCTTCATTTTGAAACCACAATTTAGAGCTATCTATTACAAATTGGATTAAATCTAATTATCAGGAAGATTGGTGTGACACTGGCCTGCCATGAAGGAGGTCCCACCTGTGATGGGAGATGGGACAGGAGACCTGCACATCTCAGGTCTAATACAACCTGGGACCCACCTACTTTGGTTTTTGTTTGTTTTTTTTACCTCTTAAAGTTCTCTAGAGTTCACTCAGGGATCTTTTAGGAAGGCTTCTTAATTTTAATTTCTTATAAAGAGGATTTGGAGAATAAACCATGAATTTAACATGGTTTCTGCTGGTATCACATTAATGCATACTGTTCAGCTTCCTTGGGTGTCTTTCTGGGACCAGATGAGAAAGATGCTCTGATGAAGTGGGATTTTGCCTGTCATGAATATTTATGTGAGAAGTCGCCATGCCTTGATACTTCCTGGAATGTAAATGCAAAAGGGAAGGAAGTAGATTGATTTTTTAAAAAAAAAACCAGTATATTTTATGCATATTTTAGTCTATTTTTGAAGTCCTAGAAAATATTATTCTCCCTCTTAGCAAATTCCTGAGCACACAGCAGCATGCTAAGGAGCTGTGGCAGGACTGCACTGCTTCTCTTATCCAGATGCTACAAGGGCAGTAGCTGATGGAGCACAGCTACACCTCTGCCTGGCCCCACAAAATTTAGCAAAACTGAATGCACAACATGGATTGACTGCAATATTCAGCAGCAGGAGAACATTCCCATTGGGCTTTGGGACAGGTCTTTTGTTGAGCTGCACTAAACTGTGAAAAATGGAGATACATCTTAACATTTTTTCCATTTTTTTCCACTTCCTCATGCGACTCGGCATGAGAAATGGAAATGGTGCTGGTTGTTGTGTGGTTTACCTAAAATAATTCTGCTTAAATTCCTAGGGGATGCTAAAACACTGACTGGGAAAGGTAAAGCAGTGCTGTGATCAGGAGCCAGGTGTAGAGCTGGACTGAAATCTATTTTGCAGACAGTGCTGTGGCAACAGAGCTGGGTTTCCAAATTGAAAAAAAAATATACACTGGATGAAAAGGGGTGGGGAGGGAAGCAGTATTACCATGAAAAATATTCCTCCTTCTTATGGGGAAAACTGAATAGTTTAAAGCAGCTGCATTTTCTGGTTTAACTAGTGGAAAGCAGCCCAAAGCAATGAGTTATCATTCTTGCAAATATTGTCGCCTGTAGTGTCCATTTTCTGACACTGGCATTTGGTCCTCACTGCTAAATGTTGACATTTAAGTGTTTCATTATGACACTACATTGCAAGAAGCAACAGATTTCCCACGTTTGCAAACCACAGCTATGGGGAAATTCTCCCCTGTGTTGAGGCACTAACTCAGAATATCTGCTAGCAAATACCATTTCAGTTATTTTTACCAGTTGAAGCCTCTAAAATTCAGTGTCAGTCATTTGACTGACTTTGGATTGCACACTCAATATCAGCACCATGCCTACCTGAAGCCAGCTGAGCTGAATTTCTGTTCTTAGGAGGTAAGTTTACGAGCGCGTTAATAAAGATACAAGAATTTCAAATGAAGCACCACAACTTAAGGAATCACTGCTGCATTCTGTAGCTGGCCATAGAACCTTTAATGTCTTCGTTTATCCCTTTTAAATGTATTTTAGTTTAAGTCTTGCCTTTTGACTCTTTCAGGCTTCAGAATTCCTATGGCAAAATTGCTTCATAGACTGCTTTCCTCGTTCACACGTTGCAGAAGAGCAATAAAATGTCCTTATATTGAATAGTCAAAAGATCAGGCAAATATTTCACTCAGTGTACAACAAAATATTATGAGGTAATTTTATTTTTTTTTCTCATTTTTAGGTAAAAATATTACAGTATACAAGATAATCTTATTAAAGGTAAAAATACAGTATTTTGCTTTTTCTCTAAACAGATCTACATACAGTACACTTTTTTTCTTTTTTTTTTGTAATTTTTTTTTGTACAAATATAACTATTACTCTATTAGGTTATCTGTATTCTCATCTGGCACTTAAAAACTGATCACAGGTCACCTTCTGGTTCTGCTTGTTTTTCTCAGCTGACACCTAAATACAATGTTCATATTGTAGGTATCTCTTGTAAATAAAAAACCAAACCGGTACAGTTCAGCGGTTCCCAAGTAGTAAGGTGTGCTTTAAGTTGTTGAAGTCACGTAGCTAAATGTAAAAACCCAAAGGATCCAAATTTGCAGTTGTGTTGCACAGACTTGTCGTAAAAGTGCTGTCCGAGTACTTTTATTACCGCAGCCTTTGAAAGTTTTAATCCCTTCCTCACCCTCTATGATTTTTCCTTTATTTCCTTTTTTTTTTTTTCAGAATTTTCTCAGTGGAATTAAAGCCTTCTCATATTGATTTAAAGGTTTGAAACTACTGGGCTGTGTTCTTTGTCATTTCTCTTGCCCTGTGACTCGCTCTTCGATCTCTGGAATCTGAAAGCTGAGCTCGATTGTGTCGCTGTCACTGGATTCGTGGTGTTTCTTGAAGTGAACACATTAACATAATATTCCTGGGAAGCAAGTTTCACACCATTATCAATATGTCAGTACGCTGTCATTGAAGCTGGGATCATCTACGGAATAAAGAGGCTGGGCGTGTACTAAGAGACCAAATCCAGTAGTGGGCTGGCTAATAGAGCTGGGAAAAGGCGGAGCGGAGTTCTTGGCTGGGAATCCTTTCATCAGGTTCTAGCAGAGGGGTGTAAGGATGCTTTACACAACAAGCTTGACTCTTTTTTTTTCCCGACGTCATCCAATCTAAAAAGTAGAGGACCTCTACCTGCCGTACGTTGCCTTGGTCCTTTCAGCAGGTGATTTCTCTTTTGCTTTTCATTAACCAGAGCGCTGTTCAAACTTATCTTCGTGGATGCCCGTGTAAACATAAAAGGAGAATACACACCCAAGGACAGGAATTTAAAAAAGAAACTCAAGGAATATGCATTGGCATCTTTTTTTCTTCAGATTTCACTCAATTCTGATCAGTACAGTCTCAGTATAAATAAGCACAGTTGCATTGGCTTTACTAGAATCAGATGGGTGAAGATCTGGCTTTTTTTTGCCTTTAACTGGAGATGCCTTCCCTATGGTGCATCTATTTCTGTTGTCAAAGGGCATATATTTTTACCAGTAAGTCACTTTCATATCAGAAAATATTTAACTGGTAACTCACCAAGCACAGGAGAAATGCAAAGTGTTCCTACGAATATTTGCTAGTTAGCAAAACCGAGTGTGTGGTGCCCATCTTTTATATGGTTTTTACCCTTCTAAGATGCTGGTTGAAACTGAGTAACGTTTAGAAAACGAGTTGTCTTTCTCTGCATTCTCCATCAAATGTCCTTATTTAAGTTCTTCCCAAATTTGTCACTCAGCTGCTGTATTAGTCTTGCCAGCTCACCAGTAGCTTGTGACTTTTCCTCCAAGAGTTCATAGCGGAGACTAGAAATATCTTGCTTAATCTCTTTAAGTTCTCCTAAAAGGAGGAAAACATTCTTGTTAGCAATACTGAACCAAATATAAATATTATAATAAATAATCCCTATGGGTTTAAGACCTAGGAATGCAATAATTTCAGTATGCTTGGACATGAATATGTGTTAAGAGGTTTTAGAAGAAGGTTCTTTTTCATCTACATATATATCCTACATGACAATATGAATCCCTATCCAGTTCAAAAACTGTTCTTGGGACAGGCATGGGCATTGCAGTCAGAAATTGCTTTACTTGCTTACACACCAAGGTGAGGTTGGGTGTTGGTAATACCCTGGGTGTTGTAAAGCAAGGATGTGTAGTGCTATGGGCAGAGCAGGACTATGTAAAGGAGCGATGAGATGTGTTCTGCTGAGGAATAGTAAGGATCCATAATTTCAGAAGCATGAAGGTGGCTCAAGATCACCACTCCAGTGCAAGCATGAGCCTGCTCTCTCTCTCTCTCCAGGGAGATGTTACCTAAGCTCAACCCTCTTACTGGCCATATCAGTAGCAATAACATTACATGTGTGAATCCGTGTCAATTATAGAAATCCACTTGCCTTCATTGACCTCATCATTTTCTCGGTCTACTTGAGCCTTCAGCACGTATCGCTTGATCAGGCGTTTCATTATTTTCTGAAGAGAGAACAGAGACACTTCTCTTAATGTCAGCTTATCCACGTTGCCTTAATTCTAGACTTATTATGAGCAATTCAAACACCTGCTTTCACTATGGATAAAACCTGGCTTCAGAGGATGCAAAGAGAGTTTTTTTTATCGACTTCCCATTTGTTTTATACTTTGCGTTGTACTGTAAGAGTTGATGGATGGCAATTTCATAATGAGCCCACATACGAGGCACTTCGGGGTACTCTGTGGGATGCACATGAATGTAGAGTATGTCCCACAGACAGAAAGGAAACACAGGTGATCCAATAGCAGGCTAAGAAATGTACCAATAAGAAATGTATCAATAAAAAAATTACTTTACAGGAAGAAATCTGTGGTTAGTTAACGATATGAGCAAACTTACTCATGATGGTGAACATAACATCTGACCTGAGGTTAAGAGAAGACCTCTGCCTTGCAATTGGGGTTTTAGGAGAGCCAATAAGTTTAATGAAGGACAGAGAAAAGAGAGTATGAGCAGAAGTGGAGAACTTGGCTTAAGTCAGAGAAGGTTCTTAGGGAAATGGCAGATTTTAGGGGGCATGCACAGGGGGAAAAAATAGAGCCATGGAGACTTCCAAAATGGGAGATGATGGTTAGTAAGGAACAGTATGTATGGAAATAATTGAAGATGGCTGTGAATACGAGCTTGCAATGTGATATTGTTCCAAAAATGCATAAGTAACATGTATCTAGAGGGAGAGTAACTTTGGCAGACTTGGACTCCACGCTAGGTCACACCTGAAGGCCTGCACCATGTCCAGTTCTTCACTACAGAAGAGACACTCGACAACGGGGGAAAAAAAAAAATCTCAACTATGCTAAAGATAAAAAGGATTGTGCTGTATCAGAGACGATGATTTAAGTGAATCCTTTGCTAACAGAGGATTGCTCAGTGAGCATCCAAGAACAGCTACACAAATGTCTTTCATGGACCAGATGGCCACTGTTATGCACTCGCTTATTCACAGAGCAACCACATGTCTCTGCTTTGAACATTGCTGAGAAAAATGCCGCAAAGAGTGGGAAACATGAATTAAGAAATCAGTACACTTGCTCTTTTTTTTTTTTTTCTTACTAGCCAAGTGTGGATTATAGAGTTGTAAAAGGCATGTGAATATCAAAGGAAGTTCCAGTCATTTGTGTCTGTCATGCAGTCATGGAATATGGGAAGTCTAAGACTGTCCTGGTCTCAAAGAGGGCAGCTGGCTAACCAGGTGAGGCATTAAGGCAACAGAGATGAGGCACAGCGCACGTACGGTGTGTTGAAGATGGCCAAGGTAGTAGAATCCAGAGGGAGGTAGGGTTGTCACCTGAGAAAACATAAATGAAGTAATGTTTGGGGAAAGTAGGGAAATCCCAGAGCCAAAAAGAAATTATTTTCTGAGAACAGAGGAAATGCAGGCTAAAACAAGGAATCAGCACACAGTGAATGCTCTTATTACCCGGGAAAAAATAGGATAACATAACATCTATCTACTCCAGTTCCCATACAGCATGTATTTTTGATGGACACTACTCAAATGCTATCTTATATTAACCCCTACACATGATAGCAGCCACAAGCTTAAGGCTGCCTAGTCTATTAAATACATGTTGTCAGATTCGTCTGCAGAAACTAAATATTAAAAATATGACCATTTTAAAAATCAAAAATCTACTTAATCATGTAGTAGGTATTTCTGCCAATAGCTTTAGTAAAGTAATTAATTTTTGCCTCAATATTGCACTGTGTCTTCGAACCCTTGCATCTCCCCTTCTCCCCAGTACTGCTCCTTTTAGCTATAATGAGAGAAAGAGTCACTTGGCAAAATAATCCTGATTACTGCAGGGAAATGCTGAACAAAACCTACAGACAGCCTCTTGGTAATGAACGCTGAACTTGAACCAGTTCAAATCCCTCTGATTTCTATAAAGTACTGTTCCCTCATTCTCTAAATGTTAATTGAAATTCTCCAGGTCTTAGAACTCAACTACTGAGTGTTGGTTTTTAAATGATCTTACGGGAATAGGTTCTAGGAACAGGTCAGGCATTTGTAAATTATAACTCAGCACTGAATTCAATCTTTTTAATGTATTTATTGACACAGCCTTTAAAGTCCTGCATTTGCCTTCAGCTATCTGAGCACCTTCTATACTTTCTAGCACAGACAGAAACGAGAAGAAAAGGACAGATTTGTGGCCAAGGCATTGAAATTGGACTCGTGAGATGTGAGACTCAATTTCTGGTTCAGTCATGGGCTTTTGGAATTTGGTAAGTCCTGCTGGATCTCAGTTCCTCGACATTAATGTGGAGGCCATGACGTCTTCCTGCTTCACTATTTATAGTATTTTATTCTGGACTTCACTTCTATGCACTGTTGACAGTCACATTGCTACAGACCTCACTATTGCTATTTAATTCACAGATTTCTTCTTAATGCTGTTTTTGTGGACACTGCAGATGTCATTTGGCATGAGTGTGGGAGGTCCCAGGGCAGCACTAATGGGAAGAAATATTTCACACCTTCATATCGCTGGTCAAAATCAGACACAAATCAGCAGTGATCAGACCAAACAGCTACTCACTGGAGCATCACATTTTAAATCTGGTGATCTCAAATGCACATGTTATCAGTAAGGCAGTAAAAGAGCTCAAGAGTGAAAAGAGCAAAGGAATTCTGTCCCTCCAAACAACAAATACTCTTCTGACCTTCAAAAGTATGAACTATCCCTTTTATTTTTTTTCTCCCTGATAAATTCTTTCCTGAGTTTTATAGATGACAACATTGTTGATAGTATGACAGATGGCAGTGCTGAAAGTGGGAAAAACTTGTGAGTTTAGCACAGCATTTTAGCAGTGCTCCATCTTAAACTCTCAGCTCAAGAGGGTTTGAGAAGGGTATTATTTTGCCAGGACCAGTTTATTCCCAGGTCACAGCAGCTGTGAGCTGACTTGTTCTTCCTGCTTCTCAAAGTACCGTGCGTTTCAGTTCTGTATAATTTTGTTATCCCTCAAGAGCCCTGTCTGTACATAGTCAAAGTACACAGGCTGCAGGTACATCACTTGAGAAATGCCACTAAAGAAAACAATTCAGCAAGAAGCTACTGCTTCAGAGGTTTTCCCAGTTGTAGAAGAAAGTCTGCTGGCCAGATAATCAAACTGTTTGTTCTTCTTTATAATCAAGACTATTACACTCTCCTTATGTAATTTGGGCAATTTCTTCCCGAAGCAACCGAATCTTTCTAAGATCACTTGAAGATAAACCTAGCAGGAGCATTATTAAAGCAAAATAACAGGTAGTTATCTTTTTTCTCTGTATTTTTCACAGCTGCCTTTGGTTTTTCAACCTTGGAAATGAGGGTCTAATTTACCACAAATGTTAGACGGTCGCATTCAGAAATAATAGCAACAGGAAGAGAGCGAGTCCAGCCGAGGCTGACACATCTTTCCATTACCTGCGGGTTTGAATGGATGGGAAAACATCAGAAATACTGAAATACCATTTTGAGTGGGACACAATCACCTCTTCCCTTTGCCTTTGACAGTATCAAGCCAACTAACTCCAGCTGCCAGAGAATGTATCTCATTTCTAGCTTTCATTTTTTTGATACTCCTCCTATCCTGGCCCAAAATCCTGAACAACTTTTAAACCCAGTAGGAATTTATTACTGGTCTGCTGAACAGCCTAGGAGCCCACTCTGCTGGATGCTGTACCAGCACAAGACAAACCACTTCTAGAACTGCCATTGCACATTTTATCCAACTTAATCATTACTTTCCTCAACTCTCTGTAATATCAGTCCCCTCAGACGTACCGCTTGCTGTCAGAGTCTTTTTCACTTTATGGTAAAAACATAAGGAAAAAACCCTGCGGGGCACATTTTGCTTATTGTGTTACCCTGGCACAGAGGATTGGACAAGAAATAATGCATCTGCTGGCATGAGCACTCCAGCCAAGGCGGACAGTTGTGTTAGAACCTGTTAGATACCACAGTGATGGGTATTTTTGAACCGTACCACATTGCAGCTCTAGCTCGGTAAGACAAATCACTGCCAGAGAAAGTGCATGCAAACGTTGACGCAAAAGCTGGAGAGATGTCTTTATGACATGACAAATGAAATGCTGTCAATGCAAGACTGGAGGATTAAAGCTGGAATGATTTTTTTTTTTGTGTATTAATTTAAATACCCTTGAGTGGAATTAATTAGCATGACAAACGCTAACCCCATGTGTATTTCCATGGGTGACAGGCTGCATTTGGCTCTGAAGTGCCTCAGCCCATTCTTGTACTGGTGCTAAGCCACAGGATGGCATCGAAGAAAGCAACCACAGCCCTTGTGGGTGAGAGCTGTTCACCAGCAGATCTCTTCCCCGGCTCTTGCTTTCATGCTGTGATTACCTGGTATCTCGTGGGCTTGTTATAAGCATTCTTCCCAGAAAAATTTTCTGTATTTCGAGTGCTAGAGTGAAAACGAACTTTCTGAAATCAGAAAACACCAGGATATAATTAAATCAATGATAGCTTCTCATACCCAGACAGCCCTAAAGTAAACAGAGCTTTATAAAAACGGTAGGAAATAGTTCAATGTATGAGTAGAATAAAAGTCGGCACATTCAGGTCTAAAAAAGTAAACTTTTGAAAGACAGGAAAGGGTCAAACCTCACAAATTACTGAATTGAATTCTAAATTGTCTAGACAAAAATGGTATTCTCATACAAGTTTCAGACAAGATGTTAAAAGGCATAAACTATGCTAATCTAAAAGAGATTGGTGATTATCAATGGAGAACACAATTTAAGAATGGAAGAAAAAGAAATACTTATGCTTAAAAGGGAACAAATCAATGTGGTAGAACAGCAAATTTTGAAACAGAATTGATTTTCGTTGGTCCTTTTGAAACAACAGTACCATTTGCCACTTTTTTAGCTCGACAAAAATATGAGATTTTTGCAGATGGAGCAAACATTTTTCTCAGAAGACATCACATTTACTGACTTTTGTACTCTAGAATTTCCAAGGAGACTTCTCTGAAGACTGCACACAATATTTGTAACTGGTTTCTTTGATTCTGTTATCCACCTCTGAATATTTTGGTTTAACTGCTAATAATAAAAAAAAAATCACTTATTCAAAGGAATTAATTCATATCATAGACCCGAGGGAGTCATAGGCCTCTGAACCCATATGCAAGTGTATGTACAGGGAAAGCCCTGCTTAAGGATTTTTCTTCCCTGACTGGAGCAGAGATCCTGAGAAATAGGTGATTTTTTTAAAATTATTTTTATTTTTTTTAATCAGAGTGCTGATAGTGATTGGGCTCTGATGAAATCATGTAATTAAATTTTTAATTTCTCACTCCTCAGGTGTGCCATGGTCCTACAGAGACTGTTTTGAAGATGATCTGTTAACAACATCAACAGGCAAGCAAGGAATGACTGATCATCTTAATTGTTTATGTTAAAACCATGGAAATGATGAATTTTGCACAAGTTCCATAAAAAGGGCAAGCCAGACACTTTCACTCATGTGGCTTGGGGAAGGAGTAGCTTAGTAAAAATTTTATTACTTTGGTTTATGCTTTGAAGCAGAAATTAAATTTCAAACAAAGCAAGCTTCATGTGGTTAGATTCAAATAACATTTAAAAAATATTATGAGTTCAAATCGTTGTTTGCAATAGTCAAAGCACAAACATTTCTTTTGTTTCATGACCCCACTGTCCTAGTGGGTCTTTCAGTAATCAATAAATTAATTTATAGAGCAAAATAGCCCTAAATGCTTTTCTATCTTGGCAATGCTCACTGTGTCGGACAGTTAAATTAAGTGACAACATGGAGTAGACCCCATGTATATACTTCTGCCTTCAGTTTAGGCTCTGGCGGAGGCTGAATGAACATCAGCCCAGAGCAGTTCTCATAAATGGATGGGAGAATGAATTTAATCATCTGAGGCCATGGGCTTTGCCTGGAGCTGGATGGTTCCCCGTGAGTTGTATTGCTCAGCCGTTTGCTCCTTCAGGGAGAGTCAAGAGATCCGGACAAAGCTCAAAAGCAGGTTGCATGTTACAAAGGCAAACTCTGCAAAGCCTCCTCCAACCTTCCTTCCCATCTCCTCAGTCTACATTTATTACACCTCTTCCCTTTTTTAAGCTTAAAACTGGGGACTGGCCGCCCACATCTCAGTTGGAGAATCCCCACGCCACCCAGTTCTTCCCCGTCCTGTGCAGTGCCACGCAGCTGGGGTTTTAAAGCCTGGGTGGACAGCTCTGAGAGCAGGCTGAGGGAATAGCAACATGCTTTAGAAAAGCTGGTCAACCTGCCATGGAGCCACACCAGCCTCTCGCATGTACTGACTGTAAGAAAGAAGAGACAACACGTTTCAGAGGGCTTTTCTTTTCCCTCAGGAACGGGTTCCCAGTGTTGTTCTCTTGTTTCAAACCTGGCTTGAGCTGAGAAAGTTAAATAAAGACCAGGACACTTTCAAGCAAAGCTGCAGCTTTCTAAAGACACCACCATTTTCTATATTTTCTCTGGTATTTTCCCATGTGGGAGCAAAGCTCTTTCCGTTGGGCAGGGTCTAACTGCTAACTACATTCCTAAATCTCTCTCGCTTTGTCATGCTGACACTCACTAGCACTGAGGAAAGCATGGAATCAGTGTTTCCAAAGGAACTTTCTATTTCAAATGGCCAAAGGGGTGGTGTCTGAGGCAGGATCCACCCATTCATGGCTATGTGTCTCTAGGCAGATGTAAGTAGAGAGATTGGGGATTGTAGCTTCAGGTGTCTAGAAGCTGTTATTAAATACCACTTGGAAATTTGTTCCCAAATCTGGAATAGCAGTAAATGGTGTAACGACAATAAAATTAACTGGAAATCGCTTAAGGAAGGTAGATGTTTTGAAAAACCATAAAGGCCTGCTGGGTAAGGTCCAGACGAGCTGGGGTCCTGTTTGTGCCTCTGCTTCTGCCCTTCATCTTCGACCTTGCTTAACTGGCCCTGGGAATCTCCCGTATAAAAGGTGCTTGCTTTTACTAAAGTTGCTCTTTTCCTGGTATCCAGACAGTGCCTAGTATAATGAGGCCACAAGCCTGGATGGAAGGACTCTCTAGGCAATGTAACACAAGTAACATGCAGTGATGAGGTTGAGTTAAGAGGCTGTGCTGTCCCTGATCTTCCTGTGTCCCATGCAACCCCATCTGGAAGGTTCTTGGCATGAATCCCTTCTAGAAAGAAGGTGAAAAGTGAAGATGAAACATACCCGTTGTTTGGAATTCAACATCCCCATCTCAAGATCATTTTCACAGTTTTTGGCCTTAGATTTGCAGAGTTTTATGAGGCACATTTTTATTCTCAGTATGAGATAATAAAATGATTTAGGGCTTGGCACTAGATTAAAAGGAGCAGGTAAAGTCCTTCCTTCGTCAAAGTAGGATAGCCAGAGCTTGGCACGTGCGAACTTCCACTCCACATCTGCATCCTCCTTGGGAAGGGAAGAGAAAAAAAACACAACACAACACCCAAATGCATAGTTAGTAAATAGAAAGGAATTTAGCTATGAGAAGGACAAACACACGGGTAGGATTTAACTAGAATCAGATTTCTGTTTGCCAAACCAAGACCCCTGTGCACGGCGTGTTTGTGTAGGCTTCTCTGTGGTAATCTCAAAATAAAGAAAATTTATACTCTCTGTTTATCCATTGCCTTGTTTAAGTCCTCCAAATACTAGACCATTTTCTTGGATATCAAAGGGGTTGTTTTCAGTGGCAATTTGATGTTTGTGCTGTGCTAATAACACGGCAGAACATACAGAGAGCCACAAAAAGCAGAAGAAACCGTGCACAACCAGAATAAAGATTGGCTCTGACTAACTGCAAGGCTCTCTAACTGGCAGCTAACTATGATCACTGCATTGACCAGGAATCCCCCATAGAAGAGGCTAGCTCATTGATTTCTTCTATCATTAGCTGATTTCCCTCTGGATCCTGTTTGTATTCACCATCACGTACGCCTCAACCAGTACACCTTCATTGTCTTCCTATTGACCTCAGTGGATGAAGGTGGGGAAGAAGTCCATCCCTCAGTGTCTGTGAATCCCCTTTATGAACCGCAAAAGTGGGCCAGGATCACTTCCAAGTGCAAGGGCAAGTTAGCACATACTTTAAGGATCTGCTTGGCATTTGTATAAAAAGATGGCCAGAGTCACGTACCAGGACCAGTTACTAGGCAAAAGAAAGGCTGACATACAGCTACTCTACGTCTCTTTTCATGGTGGTTTATATGGAAGCCAGCAGCATCAATAGAAGCCAACACCCTGTACTCATGTACATCTGTGTTCTGCTGAAATTAATAATCTCTGATCACTCTGTACCTCTGACATCCAATCAATCAAAACTGGCACAACACAACAGAGATTAATTCTGTCAGAGTCACAGCAATATGTCTTCGCCAATGGGGCAGCATTCACTTTGCCCATTTGATCTCACTGTTTGGGATTGCACCTCACGGAAATTTTAAGTTGAGTTACAGTAGAAATCACTTGTGAACAGTTTTGATGTTTGGCTGTTAAGCAGCGAAGAAGCTACTGATGGAAGTAGTTCTGGTTTCTGGCTTGCAAAAAGGATTTTTTCTTTCCATAAATACAAAGCTGGCAGGAAGCACTGATACTTGAGGCATAAACAGAAGATGAAGAGAGACAATCAATGGAAAACATGAGAATGGGGTCTTGTCACTACAGCTAACAATAAAACATGTCCCCACTGACCATAATGGAATTTAATTCCCAAATAATCACCATCCTCTGCTGTTACTGTCATTGCCATCATCAGATGAACACACTGGAAAAAGAGACTTTCTCTGCAGTCAGTAGGGTGACCCCGTCTTTTATCTCCTTGCTATTGAGGACTGAAAGGAACTAGTATGAGAGTTACTAGTTTTTCCCATTCCTCATGTAGGAGGATCTGGGCCAAATAGCTCACACTTGCACTGCTTGCTGATGATTACAAATAGTCTTTAACAAAGCTGTGAAAATTTTCATGCAATCAAGGAGGATGATAAAGCATTTTTCCAGGAAAATGGTCATCACAAAGTTTAGACTAGAAAGTTAATATAGGCCACTTATTCGGGTATTTTTAGAGATCTTTTTCTTCAGAAACTTTCAAGAGCATCTCTACCTACTACAAAAAATGGGCCCCTTCAGAAGTAAATCTTGTTTCAGTAGAAGAGGTTTCGGAAAGACGCTTGATCTTAAGCGATTAGAAACCTTTGGGGAAATGACTCTGAGTCTGCATGTGGGAAAGCTTCTGGGGCAAAGAACACAGGTAAGGTCTCTCTGACATTTAGACTCAGAGCATGCACAAGATAGAGCTATATTTACTCTACAGTACATGGCTGAATCAGACATTACAGTGAAAAAGTATTTTCAACTCTGCCCTTTTGCAGTGTCAGCTTCTGGGGGGAAGATTAGACCAAATAATTGGTACAAACCTAACTACAGAAACTTGACATTTAACAAATCAGAAAAGAGACGTGACTCAGCATTAACATTATATACATTTTTTTCCCCTGCCTTTATTTACATTAGCAGGGAGATGTTCGTGTACCAAAAAGTTTAGCAAATCCCATCTGCTAAAAGCAATAGAACTGCATAAGGTTGGGGAAATGCTGCAAATGCCCCTCTAAAGAAATCTATTTGTATTCCTTGAGGGCTGTGCTCTTATCCTTTAAAAGCTGGGCTTTGCGACAGTCTATGCAGTTGTATTTTGCAGACCTAGACACTCCTCAAATAAATCTGTGTCAAGGTTGCATGCCTGGTATTTGGAAAATATGGATTTTTTTAAATGTACACACATGATCTTCAGACCTAGATGGGCTTGGGCATTTAACCAGTGGAGAACTGGGCAAAAAGCCAAATGGAAAATTACTCCATCTATCATAGGCAAACAATGCAGCTAAGGTAACATACATGGATAAATTATCATAACCGACACAGGCATAAAAAACACCACCAACTGCTTTCATAAAACACGTGGAAGGAAATCAGATTTACTCACAAATGGTCATTAAATACAAGGAAGTTGAAGTTGTTCTAGAAATGATTCACTGTTAATTATTAATTCACTCCTAATTTGGGAAAGGCAGACAGTCTTAACTCTTAGACAGTGTAAGATCTGTGTTTCAACAGCACTATAATCTTGCAAGGGGCATAAGCTCCAGCTTCCTTGTTTCTTTGGGGTTTTTTAACAGTTTCATTATCAGTGAAAATTAAGTACATTGAGTTTGTAATCTAATTGCTTATCTTACCTCAATTTCCTGATAGGAGTTGTTGATCATGGCTATTAACATATTAAGCAGCACCACCACCATAGTCACGTTATATACTCCATAGAGTACGTATCCAATATTCTCAATGAATTTATGATCGTACTTCAGCACCACAGATATCACTTCAGATAAGCCAAATATTGACCAGAATAAGGTTTTAAAACTTTCTTCTACCCTAAAAAGAACACCAAACAATCACTTTATAGAGTTAACACCAGGTTAGCCAGGTCAAACTTGAATAATTAAAGAGCAATCCACCGACATAAATATGAGGCCTTGGCACAGTCATTGTAAGCCATTAGCTACCACCCAGGGATGTGGCAAATCATATTTTCTGATTTGATAAAGAAATATGATTTTTGTTTAATCCTATCAAGGTAGAGTGTCCCCTTATCCACGCCATCTGGTCTTCTCAGGTGCATTATTTGTCACTTGGACTTTGTGTCCCTATTAAGGTCTTCTCCACGGACAATTTGCAGTTTGAAACTTTTGTGTCGGGCTTTTCACTCACCCTTTTCTCATCCAGAGAAGACAGAGATTATCTGGGAAAGGGAGGAAGGAACCTAGTTTGATCTCCTTATATCTGGTTTCCAGGGTAGAAGAGAAGCATTACTTTTTACCCAGATGGAGTGCCTGAAAAGTTCTGCTAAGTGACATCGTTATAACGAGCGCACTGCAAATGTAGTCAGCCCATAGTCCGATATTCTTCCCATCCTCCTTTGGGACTGCAAACAAGTCAGGTGTCCGTGCATTTGTAGGGAAAAGATTGCAATTAAGGAGTGGCAGAAGATGTTGTAGAGAGGCATTTTGATTTGATTAATACTCTTGCTTGAAATTAGAAAGGAACCAGAGGAAACTAAAAAGATTGAAAGACAGGAAAAAAGAAGAGAGCAATAAACCAATGACAGGTCAAAATGAGAGTGTGACACGGAGGAGTCAAAGCCATAACAGGCAGAAGAGGAGCAACCACAAAGGAAAAGGAAAGAAGGAGGAAGGGGAGGGGAAGGGATGCTGGTATATTTTGGAAACCATTTGCTTAATTTTTAATTCAAAACCAATTTTGCCTTCACCAAACAATTCTTAGCATGTTAACAGTTAATTACCTCCCCTCTCCCCCTGCCTGCCAGGAGGTAAATACCTTCTATAGAAATAATGCCTATTGCAAATTATTTTGATTAAATGTTTCTTCACTTGGGTGGCAGCTTCATCCTGCTAAATCTGTTCATAACAACAGATCATAGGCACAAACTACGACATATCCTAAGGGAATAAAAAGTTTTACATCAACTTCTGTATGAATTACACCATCCACAAAAGCAAAAGAAACTAAAATTCAGTGCTTTGAAAGGCTAGTGCAGAGTGATGGGAAATTCCTTTCTGCCAAAGCAAACTGGTATTTATCTCCCAATAGAACTTATAGTTCATTTACAACTAGTAGTAAGACTGCTTGTGGGATGAGCTACGACTGTACTGCAATGTGTCATCACCTTTCCACTTGCTGGGTATTTTTAGAATCATAGAAGTCAGCGGTTGGAAGGGACCTCTAGAGACCACCTAGTCCAACCCCCCTGCCAGAGCAGGCTCACCTAGGACAGGCTACACAGGAACACATCCAGGTGGGTTTTGAAACTCTCCAGAGAAGGAGACTCCACAACCCCCAGTTGTGGAGCCTGTGGAGCCTGTTCCAGGCTCTATTACCCTCACAGGAAAGAAGTTTCTCCTCATGCTGAGGTGGAACCTCCTGGGTTCTAGCTTGTACCCGTTATTTCTTGTCATTTCATTTCCACTCCTGTAACACTCTGCTCTTGTCCCCTGCCCTCACCTGCAGCAAAGGGTAGCTGGCACCAACATGTACCCTTCACTTTTATGGTTGCAACCTGGCCAGTGTTTATTCTATAAATGTTATACTTGCCGTCTAGAGAACATATATAACACCAACAATCTCTGGCTTTGAAACCCACCACCTAAGCCACTTATTAAACTAATAAAAACCATAACCCCCAGCCTTGATCCCAGCTGCATCCTGCTATTAACCTTCCTTTTTTAATTTGGAAAGGGTCCCTGAGTTTTCCACCCCACAGGCAGATTGTAATACAGCATGTCAACTCTGCTCCTTTTCCACAGCTTAAGCATTAACCTCTGTTCTGGTGTCAGATCCTCCTTCAAAAGTTAATTAAAGACTGCGAATGGCTCTGACCACCCTGAGCACTGCGGAGGGGGCAGGCAAGGGCCAGGGCAGCCTGGGCTCCAGTGCAAATGTCCACAGATCTTATTCCTGCTTATCCAGATAAGAGAAAAGTACCCATGATGGTGGGACTGGGAATGTGTTGTGAGAGGTGGACCTGACCTGTAGCACCCAAAAATGGTGTTTAGCAACGCTTCCAGGCAGACACAGGGCTCCCTCTTGTAAACAAAGTATTTCCAAGGAGACCTTGTGCTAGTCCATCCCTACCCTCCAAAAAGGCCGGACGACTCTTTCTTTCTTCCTTTTAGATTACTGCCAATTTGCACAAGATTTGGCACAGACCACCAGGGAACATCAGTTGGGGTCGGTTTAGTGAGATGTTCTCAAAAACACGAGACGAGGATGTTTGAAGCCAAGTTCTCAAAGATTCCAAGACGCTGATGTGTCTCATCATTGCCAGCTAAGCAATTTACCCCCTTCCTGCAAGGTCAGCGGGTGTTTTATCCTTCTCAAAGGCAGACAAATGAAGGAACAGAGGAAGACAGGAGTCCTGCCCAGACTGACAGATCCTGGCAGCAGGAGGATCTGGCAGTGGCAGATTGACTGATGCTCCTTGTGGAGATGGGTATGCTGCAATCTCTCTACTGTGGTAGAGCCAACTGTTGCAGGGGGGAAAGAGCAGGGAGATATTTATTTTCGAGTACACATAGTCCTGTAAAAGTTAAAGAGTCTGCATCAAGGAAGAAAACAGACCATAGGCAACCCTCTAGTTGGAGCTGTTCCTCGCTTTTGTAAACAGCAGTGTGCTGTTCATCAGAGACGACTACGACAGGGCTATGATTTCATGTCAATCTTGTGTCCTCCTCTTTAAGAAAGCTTAAGGCATCCTTTCAGACTTCTTTCACTAAATTGAGTGATCGAGATTTAACATTGCCAAAAAAACTAAATAAAGCAATGCAGTAAATGTAATCTACAAAAATATCGCAGTTTGACAAAGGAAAATGAGAAGAAAAAAGCCTTCAAGCCTTGAAGTAACATTGGCGCTGAACAGTGAGTCACATTTCCCTTTGGGAAGAGGGCGACAGAAAAAGCTGTGCTGTAGCCTTCAGCCTGATTTTTGATGCAGAAAGCAAGACCAACGCAATCAGTCCTGCCTCCATTTCGATTTTGTTTGCATGGCATGTTCTTAATTACAGGCTGTTTCAAGAGCTGTGTTCTGTACACAGCGTGAGATAAACAGATAAACATAGCTGGGGTTGGGCTGCCACTGGTGTGGAAAAGGTCTGCTTGTCAGCGCTGAAGAACTTTAAAAGCATTTTGAAAGTCTGTCATGGTTAGTTAAATAATCTTTGTATTTAACTGTGTGAAATAAAGTCTGCTGCATCTTTATTTCCTTTGCATCCAGAACATGAAAATGGAAGGAATGACAGAAACTTTGCGTGATAACTTGGTTCAGAGGCCACTGGGCCACATGCTTGCTCTGTACAAGCACAATGCAGCACATAATTTCAAAAGTGCAAATAGCAAGGGAAAATGAAAGCTAAATTATACCAAATCTTCACTGATTGTTATCTTTAGAACTAAACAAGCAATTCCCTCTGAGTGTTACCGGGTCAAAAGTCCACTCTTTTTTCTCCTCCATACCGTCCTGGGAAGCTGTGGTTATTTTTTCAATATGTAACTCAAAGTTATTTCAGCGAGGAGCTGTTTCTCTAAAGTTTCTTACTGAGGCTATCCTGTGAGCTGTCAACTCAACTCAAAGCCCCTTGAAAATGGCCACAGTCAATTAGTGCACAAATCTAATGGGTCTTTTTCTGTCATGATCAGCCAAACAATCTCTGAGAATCAGGTCCCGCAGTTAAAAAGTGACATTTCACAGAATTACAGAATTGTTGAGGCTGGAATAGACCTCCGAGATCATCAAGTCCAGCCTATGACGCAACACCACAACCCCTAGCTAGACCATGGCACTAAGTGCCACATCCAATCTTTCCTTAAACACCTCCAGAGATGGCGACTCCACCACCTCCCTGGGCAGTCCATTCCAGTGCTTAATGACCCTTTCCATGAGGAAGCGCTTCCTAATATCCAACCTAAACCTCCCCTGGCGCAGCTTCAGGCCGTGCCCTCTTGTCCTGTCACGTTTCTGATTATAAAACTTGTTTGCTGTAAACTTTCACCCACCCTCATTAGAAGTCACAAACACCCTCACCAGGAAACGCATTCAGTGAAGTCACAGAGCGGTTATGAGGACACCAAAGTGAGTGTGATTTATCTTTGTCCTGGTGAATTTTCACAATGCTTGATCTACTGACTCAGCTCCGATATTGACATTTTTCCCTCCTTTCATGAATAAGTTAACGGCAGCAGGAACCTGCCACGTTTGGCAAGGCCCACAGGCAGCTCGTGAAAAATAGAGAAGGAAATGTTTCTAGAGCTGGTAGCTGCCCATCTGCTGATATAACCTTGTCGTTAGCTTATTAAAATTGTTTGAGACTGTATACCTCAGGGCTTCTAGCTTGTTGAATGAGATGTCTGAGAAGGATTTTCGGGATGAATGTTAATCTGCTCTCTTTGTTTCATATGATGAAAGGGCTCATTTTCACTCATCAGCATTTGACACTCCTGTGTGTTTAAATAATCAGAAGAAAGTAAGTCTACTTTAAATCTCTTCCAAATTCTTAAAAGGAAAATTTATGCTCACAGAAAATTTGCTTCATATCAACATAAAGTCCCTCCAGGATAAGTAGTCACCAGGCTGAAGTGAAGGAGGAAGAGCTCTGCCTTTTAACAAGATTCTTCCCAACCCAGACATCCCTCGGGGATTTAACCAATCTTTACTCCAGCGAGCAGTCATCATTTTAGTCAATGCGTGCTCATTATTTCCTCCAAAAGATAGTAACTACAAGAAGATCCACTTAGATAATGAGTGCTAATGAGAGAGGTACCACACAGCATTGCATCAGAGACTGGAATTTGTCAGTGCTCCAGCGAGGTGCCTGGGGAGACACCATAACTGAGGCATATTGTGCCACCAGGCAGTCAAGGATGGTATTGACTCAACTTCTCATTAAGTTTTGTGCTTCAAGGGCACCTCCTTCTCTTCAAATAAGAAGTCACATCCCACACACTCAATTTTCTTCTACCTTACTACCAAGCGCAGATAAATGTAATTGCATCCGGCCTCATAAATCCTTCCATTAAAATGAATCCCGAGGTTACAGGAGAGGTCTAGAAAGCATATTTGGCTCAATTAGAGAAAGTAAACGTTATGTTACAAGATACGTGTCGCACAAGAGGGTGGTGTGGTAAAACCGGCTCCTGTGTGTTTGGAAGGACGCAGCCACTCGCAGGACAGAAATGATGCTGGAAAGGCCATTTCTCCTAGAAGAGCTGTGAGCTAAGCCTCCAGCTCACCTCGAGACACACTAGAGAAATGACACATCAGATGTCAGCTGCTGGCTGCTCTGCATCTGGTAAACACCGTGGGCTCAGGCATTACAGGCGTGGCGTGGTCGTCTGGAAGTCAGACCACAGCAAGGGGAAAACACAATGCCAAGCTTTCCTCTTCCCACATAGACAGTGACGTGGGAAGGAGAGTCCCCACCATGTCCCTAAGGCAAGTCAGGGTGGTTTTGTGAGACACAAAGCTGACTGCTGTGATGGTGCCACATCACAGTGCAAGGGAGGAGGCTTTGCCATGGATGGGACATGGCCTTCAGACACAGCAGTGCAGCGGGATGTTCCTTCTTCTAAAGGCTCCTTCCAGACCTCAGCTGTCCCTGACAGGGTTGGAGATTGGGTTCCCAGGGTTCCAGAGAATTCAATATGCATTTTGTGCTACCTCTGAAGGGTTGCAGGCTTTCTCTTTTGCCTTGTGTGCCCAGTAACTCAGCATGATGCTTGGGGTAGCTTTCCTACGACCTCGGTTGAAAAGTGCCCAGCCAGGAGTTAAGAAACACAGCCTTGGCATCCTGCTTTGGTTTGCTACTTTGAACATCACAATGAGCAGCTGGCTCTGCAGATGTGCACCTAATCATCAGCTATGCTCAGGTAGTGCCCTAAACCAGATCTCACATAAGCAAAATCCTCATTTTACAGGCATTTTAGCTCACAGTAGGAACAATAATGTTAGGTCTAACCTCCTCTCCACAGCTTCTCTGGACTCATTAAACTGAACATCTCACAAAACATTTTCCTGATTTGTTAATTGGATTTCCAGAAATAACCACCTCTGAACCACACGTCTCCGTATGTTCAGGCCTTGAGTTGGCTACTAAGGCTGGAGGCTGTGATACAAGTTTTCCAGGCAAAGTCTGGATGTGACTTTTCCAAATATCTGCAGCAGAAACTATCTGAGCAGACCTTGCAGCAGCAAGGGACCAGAATGGCTTGAGCCTTAGAAGAGCAGCCACTTTTTCCGTAGGTACTCACGTTGTAAACGCGGGGTTGTATTTTGCACCAAGGTAGTAAGAATACAGGTTGAACATTCCAATCATGAAGGCCAGGAACACCATGATGAAGATGACCATGAACTTGAAGATATCCTTCACAGTCCTCCCCAAAGAGATCTGCAGGGGGCCGAAGCTTTCGTTGGCTGGAAGAATGTAAGCAATGCGGGAGAAGCTGAGTACCACAGCTATTGCATACAGTCCTTCTGAAATGATCTGAGGATCCGAGGGAAGCCACTTGTTCCTGGCTAAAACAATACATGTACACTAGGTATTAGTAACAAAAAGTGTTAGATGGAAGTTATGATGATGAATGACCCCTTTGCAAGACTGAATCTTGGTTTTGGCCAGAAGTCAATGAAGAAAAAAAAAACAACCAGAAAACAAGATTTGGAACAACTGGTCACTGAAATCCTCAGCATGCTGTACAAATCTAGGTGAGAAGAATTAGTTGGATTTTTCACATGGTAAAGATGAGAAATGAGCAAGTCACTGGTATTTGTCAAAGTCACACCACAAATAAATAGGTTGGCTTTAAACAAATTTGGATATTTTCCATTTGCTAGTTGAATATCATCTGTGCTGCGCCATTTCCATCTGAAGCCCTGGAGATGGAGAATCAAAAGCACCACACAATGAAGTTTGGCTACAGATTTGGATACATGGCACTGCATCAATATTTGGAAAGGAGGCATGAGAAAGACTGAGTTCTCTATACCTACTGTTAGATAAGAAAGTTAGGATTTGCTGAGATAAAGCAGATATGACCATTGAGTGTATGACCTTCATGTTATCTTTGAATTAAAGCCAATTATTGCAGCCCAGTCACTAATATTTTTACTTTAAAGAACTTCTTGTTGTTATCAGATATGCATCATTGATTTAATCTACTGAAAATTTGAACATTTATATTAATATAGCTTATAAATGTCCTTGCATCAACTGAGCTTCTTGATAAAAAAATTGTGACTCAGAGCTAAAACATGTGACATCTTTAAGTACACAGCAGTAAACTTCAAGTCATTATTTGCAGTAATCTGAACCAAAGGAAAATCAGCGGATGGAGGGATTCAAAGGATCTGGCTGCGATTTTCTGTTTCAGACCCTTTACACCTTTGTATCACGAACTCACTTTAAATAGGTCAGCAGCAAACCAGAGTGAGGAAAACCACTCAGAGGGCTCTTGCTTGCCTGAGCAGAGAGAGGGATGCTTTCCTTCAGAGGGGACACACCATGCAAGAGGTTGAGCCAGTGTGACCAGCTGACGGCATCCCCCCAAGCAAGGCCGTGGCTGTGCAGCCTGGTGTGGGGTCAGGACACGTGTCTCTGCTGCTGCACAGTGCGTGTCTATAGTGGATGAAGTCTCCTGCTCCAGATCTTCCTCTCCAGCCCAAGCACATTGCTAGAATAACTACTTTACAACCCTAGGGAGCAAACGGTGCTCCTTTCTGACCAGTTCTTCAGCTCCTCTATGAAAATAAATGCCCATGGATTTTGCTCAGGGTTACAAATAAAGCTTGCAGAGGCATGCAGAGTCCAGGCCTCACGCTGGGGTAATAGCAAAGAAAATCCATTTCAGCCATCAAAAATAATGTTGTCAAGTCTATCCTACCACCGACTTTTCCAAGTGTTAGCATTTATAGATGATATAAGCTCTCACAAAAATAGTTTTTCTCTTGGAGGAGTAGCAGCTCATGGGTGTAATTGGTGTTTGTATCTCTATTACAGAGGTGCTGGATGTAACAGAGGTGCAGAGCACATCAATGGTCAGAAATGCAACTCCAGCTCCTATGTTTGCTCACACATCTCCCCCCTCTCACATTTGGACAACCAAACAGGTTCATTCATCTGTAAGTTAAATTATATTCTGCTTGCTCTCGGTTCCTGATAATTTGTTGCTCAGAAGGTGATTGACCTGAATGTAGCCTTAGCACAAGATCAGAGACTGAAAGAGGCTCAGATCTCAATTCCTTTCTATCTGTTTAGGAAGATGGCTGGAATGGAGAGGTCTGAGAAGAATAATTCAGTTTAATTAAATAAAAAAATCCCAACATAAATATCACAAAAGGAAAGCTGCTTTCAGCACTGCCACACATCAGCATAAGCAAACAGGAAGCACTAGACAGCAAAAAGCCTCTTACCGTAAGTAAAGTAAGCAACTTCAGGGGGAAGGGTGACATTACGGAGGTCATCGTCCTGAACGTACTGATCTACGTACTGTTGTGCTTCGGTCGCTTTGAGAAACGCCATGAACCTGGCGGTGAACGATGCCACGAAGATGGACAGCATCCCGAAGTCCAGCAGGTTCCAGAGATGCACTACGTACTCCCGTGGCCCCTCTTCCCAGATCTCCTTGCACTCCGACCATATCATGCCTGCGGAAAGGCCAGAGCACGTTTAACCGGCAAACACAGGAGGGGCTTCTTGGATTCAGAGAGACATTATTTCCTGGCTAACAGTGACTTCTAAGACCGAAGTGAATAATTCTTCGAATAAACTGAGGTTTTTTGAGAATGGTTCCTGTCATCTTTTCTTAAAAATGATCAGAAACTTCAAGCTTCTATATCCCTTTGCTCTGCTGATGTTTTCCTCCTTCCCTAAAATGGTGGATAGGTCTGCTTTGAGAATAGAAACAGATCTTTGTGAGAGAAAATCTGATCCAGGAGTAAATCCAGTATGACTAGAGAAAGGATAAGACAGAAATTCTGCCTTTTCAATACTTTTTATCAGGTTTTATATATTAAATAATAATGAATTTCCATATGCTTATGTCTGATCTACCACTTTGAAAACACCGAGTTTAGCCTGAACTTTGGATCTTTCTGACAAAAGACTTAGAAATAAACCTAAATGCCAAACCCATAGAATTCAAATGCTTTGACATGCATATTCTACTGGCAAGTGCTAGGGAGGACAGATGAATACAGTGGATGAACTGGGGCCAAAAACTAGGGTCAAATTCACCAACTTGCCCAATTTTCGATCACAGCAGGGCTCTAGGGCCAAAATCTTCCTTCTGAATAGCTCAAATGTTGGAATATTTAATCCACTGATAAATATTTCCTGCACTCTACTCAATCTTGTTTCCGTAGCAGCGGCAAAATTCACATTTAATCAAGCAAGAGCAGTCCCTGCCAACTTCCATGTGGCCTCCTGCTACCTTGTCCTTTCTGTGAACTCTTCTTCATCCTCTTTGCTGGAAGCTCTCACAGTATGGCACGAAAATGCATTGGCTTGGTTACTTCAGAGACTCTGGAAGCACACGGTGCCCCAAGAGGCACAGTTGAAGGCTGGGATATAGGCAAGGAAACAAGTCAGTGTGAACGAGCTGGAGGGTAGAGGAATGAAGAACTGCTGCTGTCAGCATGGGGAAAGATTTAAGAGAAAAAGGAAAGCTAAGCTATTGATACCACCGTTGGCCAAGGCACAGCTACTCTGTGACCTCCACAGCATTGCAGTCTCCAAGTCCTTTGAGATCTCCTCTGATACAAGTTATGCCCCATGTAGATCTGTCTTGGGAGAAAGCCTGAGGTCTGCTGAGCACTGAGCAGAGCCAGAGGGAGGGCAGGAGAGGAGCCTCCCACCTCTTCTCCTTGAGTCCACAGGTGTTTGGCTCAGTAAAAGCAGGAACTTCATCCTAAACTGTCATTCACCATGAGTACGATTTAATAATATATAGCCTAAGGGAGAAGGTGGAAAAATTGGTTTCTCAGGAACTGTCCTAGAGTGAGGAGGAAATATTAAAGAAACACTTCTAACTTTAAAAAAATTAAAAATATCCCAAAAGTGATAGATAGGAGACAGCCCTACACATTATGCATGTGAGTCATAGAAAGGTGCTAAAGCACTTCAGGAAATCTCACAAGCAGGTAAAATTACTCACCAAAACACTTGTTCACTGGTGTCCTGAAATGTCTTTTCTGGTTTAAATATTAACTCTCCCATCCAAATTTATATCTAATCTTGGTCACTTAATATACCTAAGTCACAGATTAATGAAGCAAGAAATGTCTAAAACTGAGTAGACTGACTAAAATTAGAATCACTCTGTGAAAGTATCCCACTATTGGCCAATAATTTATATCATTCTTTTTGCCAACTGTGTGGCAATCATTTTTTACCCATACATATGGAAAAATGTCTATTCAGGACAAGTAGAAAAGTTACAGTAATTATTCGGTCAGTACTGCTGGGTAATTTTATATACGTTGTGAGAGAGTAATTCAAAGCTTCTCCTTAAGCAAAAATATTGAGAAGAGAAAAAAGCAGCTAAAATTCAGGGGAAGGGCCATAAGATGGGATATAAGAAATAAGGCAAGGTAACTAGGCAGAGCAGATTTGCCAGGATGTGATTCCATTTCAATGTGGTGTTTCTGAGGCCCCAAATGGTGCTGGGAGAGGTCGTTTCCGTGAGTTTGGTGCGCAGAAAGGCAGGATATGAGCAGCTTCTGCTCTCCAGCCTCTGCGTGTCTCTTGTGCCTGTTCTCCCACAGCGGGGATAACCAGAAATGTCACCTTGATGGGCATTTCAGATTTCAACAGGGGAAGGAGAGTCAAGCCACAGGCGCAGCCCGTCTGGAAGAAAAATGGAAGTGTGCGAGAAGTGCTGCTCACCACCTGCGCTCACAAAGGAACAGTTTGTCAGATTTTTCATATCCACTGGCCTGGCACATGAATCACAAGCAGCTGATGTTGCAGAGCTGCCTTTGAGCCTTCCTGGATCTGCCAGAGGCTGTTGGATTAAGTGAGAGGGTTGTGCTCAGACTGTGTCTGCCCAGAGCTTAACTGCTACCTTGGCTGCTTTTACAGTGGAGATTTTGTCTCTCTAAAAGAAACTTTCCGCTCACGAGGAAAATCCGTCTTCTTCACTTGAAGGCAAGAGATGGGAAGATGTGACCACAGCGGAAGAAGTAGCCAAAGCATACAATGAGCCACAGATGCATGAGCTGAAATTGTCATGCCCCGTGGACAAAAGCACAAGTTCTCTTCTCAGAGTGTCGTGATATTTCTCTGCGCTAACAGGCCTGTAATCTGCAGCCCTTGGATGCTCAGTCATAACAAAGAGGAGTGAGACAAAAAAAAAATATAGATGCTCTCCCACCTAAGATGCTATCTGGCTGTTCATGGGAATGTCAAATGAGTGACTAACGTGACCTGGCTGGCTCAACAATGCTCTATTTCAGAGACGCTTGGATTTTTGGAGCAGAATGAAGCGCTTACCTGACTGTAAGTCATTGCCTCTGCCTGGTTTACTCCATTACTCACCTGCCTTACAAATAGTTGGGAGCAGGAGATGGCAATGATATCTTTTTTATTTTATAGTTACAGCCTGAAATTCTCCTACTGGTAGTTTTCTCTTAAAACATATACACGGGGACCCATTTTCGTATGTCCAGCCAGATGAATGGCAGAGCCTGCTATCACAGGTTGTACTCACTTGTGGCCACGCTGTGCTATGCTAATGTGTCACATATTCCTCAAATAATGCTATTCTGAACATGCCTCATAATTTTATGGTTGACAGCCAGATAACTCAGACAGCCAATTTTCTCTCCCAAAAAAAGAACCAAGATCGGGGAACTGTAAACTAATTTCTCAAAAATTGTCTGTTATGGTTGGAACGAGTGATGGGTTATCAGCATTCATCATTGTAAGGAGGAGAAAAGAGAGGGAACAGAAACAGAAGGAAGGGATTTACTAGTTGAGAATAAATAAAATGACACTTTTTGATTGCACTGCGAATCAAAATGTAGGTAGCACACCTACACTGTTGAGTCTGAAGACAGCGACTGCAGATGTTGCCAAGAAGGATTAAATATAGCTATGTATATTGAGTACAAAAGAGTTAGATTTGTTAGACTTTCACATAAACTGTCTACTTAAATTTACCTCTACGGCAAAGAATGTCTTGGCAACTTTACCTGTGATATTTATCTATAGCATTTACTTTAATTAGATTTATTCTTATCTATTTATAATAACTATAAGAGTTTTCCATCAAAAGTTTGGGCAGTCCACCCCCCTTGGTACTTTTACTGCTCTTAAAGTTCAGGGTCATACATGGGGCTCAACAAGTGGCAAGCTCCTGTGCCAGCTCTCTGCAGGCCACGTGCACCAAACTTTCACCTCAGTATTGCTGAAGCATCATTTGAAGCTTTATACAGGCAGACAGGTAAAACGGCCAGAGAAGATTGTCAGTGCTGATGTAGGCAGCTGTCAGAAAATCTCATTATATTCAGAAGTCTGTACAATGAATCACCTTTCTTCTTCCAGAGAAGCGAAAACCTTTGCTTTAAATGAAATGTTTTCTTCTTCATCTCTAAGGAGCTCATGAAGCAGACACATACCTACTGCCTATGAGAAAAGACTCAGTAGTCTCAAATCTAATCATCTTGTTCAACTGCTTTAATATCATTTTAAAAATATATCTTACAGGCTTACTCTATCCAGTCTGGCATCTATTCAGTATTTTCTAGCCTAATATCCTGTGTGGGATTCTGACTATTGCAGGGACAGGGGAACAAAGAAATAGTGGCCAGGAAATCATCAGATAGAGCAGCTCTATCCAATTTTTTCAAGGGGGTTTAATGTCATCAGTACTTTTGGAACAGTGGAATTATTTGCTGCAAGAAAAGAATCAGAATCATGGTGGTGAGTAAAAATAGATACAGAAGAGGTAGACAAAGATTCTGCAGAGTTGATAAGCTCAGTTTCTCAATAAATCCTTCTGAGCTCATTGAGATTAGTGGTTCAAGGTAGCTGACCTGTGAGGAATAAATTATGCCTATAGGAAAGTAATACACCTGAATTTGCCTTAAACTCCCTGGAAGTTTAATTTGTGCATGTGACACACTTCTGCATTTGAAGGGTTCACCCACATGAATTTCTATTTTGTAATTGTTAGATAGCTTATTTCTTTTAAGAGATTTGAGTGCTGGGGTGTCCTCTCACCAGTAACAATTTCATACTATGAATTTCATGCAATCCAACGCTTCTTTACCCAACGGTTCTCTTCATTAGATCTCAGAATGCATTACAAAGAAAAAACAACAAACAAACCAAACTATAAAAATCAATATACCTGTTTTGCAGATGAAAAACCTGAGATTCAGTGAATTATAGTCGGATCTCATGGCTAAGTAATAAAACAGGCTGGGAGTCACCCATCTCCCAGCAGACACACCTCTTTCTGCTCACTTTAAATAGAGCAATGTCCTACAGTGAAGCTCTAAGTTTCTATGACTAGAATAATTTCTTTAAGATACAACGATTAAACCAACAGAGGCACACAGTCAACATCTATAGCATTCACTATGGAAAGTGGAAAGTCAGAAAAGTGCAACTTGGCTAAGCAGCATTCAATATTCTCAAAAGCAGGGACCAAGATCAAAGCTGTCTTTGATCCTGTTTTATTCAAAATATTGCCATCAATCTCTAATGTAGCCTCTGCTGGGTTTTCGGTTTTGTTTTTGTTTTTTTTTTTGGTTGGGGGATTTTTTTTTTGTTTTGTTTACTTGTTTGTTTTTTTCCTTTATCTTGTCACACTATTCCAAGTCATGCTGAATTTCCCTGAAGGACTTGCAGATCTTTTGGTTTTGCTTACCCAATACCCACTTCATGATCAGCAATTCTGTCCATGAGAACTGAGTTGTTTTAACTCTAAATATTTGTTTTGGATGGTCCGTGATGGTCTCGTTGGGGAGATTTTTGACTCCTTCAAACCGGTCTGAAGCATTCACTACTAACAGTCCAAGGAAGATTGTGAAAGAAACCGCGTGTGCCACAAACTTCATGAAAGGACTTCGGAGGGTCCGTCCCAACTGCAATGAAATATACACAAAATATAAGATTTTTTTTTCCCCCTTTATCCACCTTCTGAAAGTATTATTCCTATAAACATTTACCCAAGATGGAGAGGATTCAGAAATAAATTCTACAGCACAAACTAAACAGGGTTTAGCTTTGTTCAAGTTGTTCTTTGCTATTACTAGACATTTTGCAGTTCCAATTATGCCCTTTGGATAATTTCCTGTGCCTGGCAGTATCTTATATTGCTCCTTTATACCCACCTATAATATCTAATTGTTCCAGTCATATGCTAAGCGGAAAATGAAGAGACAGGACATTTGTGAGAGATGGATTTGTGTGTACATGTGTCGTATTTTTGTACTCACACGTGCAATGACGGGCCTACGTCTCATCCTTATATCATTGTTATATATTAGAATCTTTTATTAATGCTGAATTCTTGGTTCATGAACCAAGATGTGCAGGAAATAGCCTTCTGTTTAAAGATTCTATAGCGATGTTTTTAATATGCTTCGGCATGACAGTCTCCTCTCATAATTACTCCAAAAGCTGGAGATTCACTCCCCAGAACCCAAGGATTTGTTTCAAGACCTTAAACCAAGAATCAGAGCAGCAGATCTCAATCTTATAGCTAATATTTGCTCCATTCTTCTTGAAAAGCTTGCTTTGTTAATTAATTTAGATAAGTCTCTTTTCTTTTTACATTTTCTGTGATCTAAGAAAACACTACATCAGAAAGATGTTATAGTAGAAGCGTTTTTAGGAGCACAAGACCCAATGCCTGTGGTGTTGAACACAATAGACAGAAGTGGAAATGCCATCCTATATAAGCCCTTTCCAAAACCCTCTCAAAGTAATTTCAGTATATTACTCATTGATTAAATTCCCTTGATGATAAGGTATCCTTAAAATTCTTTTAATATTTACTGACTTGATCATAAAACTTCATAAGAAACATGAAAAAAAGACTGAAAAAGGAAATTCCTAATTTTCTAATAGTAGTTTTTTCCAAAGGAGTCAAGGTCTCTCGTCATTACACAGTGGGAAATATTAAAAGTCAGGTTCCTTTGGTATAGCAGAAATTTAAAGAAAGCCTTATGATTCTGGTTGTTATTTCTTTTTCTTCTCTGAATTTTTAAAATGTCAAAGAAATCTTATATGAATTTGACAGAATAGCAAATCCTATTGGAAAATTTGCATGATTCTAAATACCAGAAACACTTCCCAATAAAGAAAATGAAAAAAAAAATCTGCTCTATCCTTGAGCCCTTATTAGCATACTCGCTTTTTTCTGAGGTCAGTTCTTACTGTGTTTAAGTGAGTAGATATGACACTGAATAAAACCCCAGGGTTCTTTGATCTTGTCTAGGAATATTGTGGCAGATGTAGGAGTAAATGAAGTGCGTTAAAACCAATCCCAACAATTGTGATGCTGGTTCGCTCTTCTGCCGTAAACCTTGATATACTGTTAGTTCCCAGCAGTAATTTTATGGCTGGTGTTGAGTAGATTTATGCTTTATGGCAGAACTTTTATTTCCAGTAGAGAGCTGATGGACTGATGGGGTATGTTTGACCAATGTCCCCTCCAGCAATAATCTCAGATGTTTTCCTCGTAAGACCTGTCTGAGGGCACTCAAGTTGCAAGAGTCAAGTGGAACAGCTATGGGCATATGGGGTCTTACCAACAAAGTTTTAAGAAAGTTCATTTGCAATCTGTACAAGACTCATTTCTACCCTGAATTGTCTAAAAGAGAAAAACCACTATTGAAGCACGAGTCCTCTCCAAATAATTAGACCTTTTTCTGCTGGCTATAGAAACTTCAAAAAAACCCAGACATGAGATTAAAGTAGCACAGCCTCAGTTCTCAGAGAAATAATCCTATGCATTACAGAATCAAATGAATTCTGTGGTAATTTCTCTACTGATTTAATGAAAGTCTGCTTGTAGTCAGTGTTACATCAGCATTTTATCTCCTTTATTACCTCAGAAAGCGTACGATTTTTTTCTTGAGCTGATGCATTTCATATCTTCTCAGAAATCTGAGTTTTAGCTAAGAATTAAAAGAGGTGAAAGTGTTGACTAGAATATTCTGCAAAAAATCATTGAAATGTCAATTCCTCCAGTCATCCTAATGCTTTATGACAATAAAACCTACTTTTCAAGCAATGTGATAATTTAACTCAAGGTATGTAACTACTTGGATGTAGAAATTTCTCAATTACTTTTTAAAATCAAAATATTATCTTTCAATAAATTGGGTTTGGAGGGAAGTGCTGGGCTGTCACTGTTGCCAGAAACACTGACAGTGTACGAATACAAAGGTTCACTCTTAAGAGAATAGCTCATTTCATGACTTAGTATTCTATTATAGGAGAATAATGAAGCATGCAGACATGTCAAAATAAAAATATAGAAAATTTGATAGGGAAACAAAGTTTTCCAAATACAAATTAATCTCTACTCCAAGAGACAGCAACAAATAAAGATGGAAACATCGTAAAGAGAAAAATCATTACTATTTTCAGTGCTATGCTCATAGTAGAAGCATGAAGAATAGTGTCATAGAAATTTTATGTGACTTAACCATAGGGAAAAATATCCAGAATAAAAGGGTACAGGTACAGCTTTAGGTGGAGGGAACCACTAAAGTTCCAGTGCTTAAATGTTGCTGAGTCTGTTGCAGTGGGAGCTACAGTCCAGAAGTGTCCGGCATGGCTACATGAAAGCCCAGAGAACAGTCCATGAGAACCCTGTTAGTGTTGTAATACTCGAATGTGCTCTTCAACCAGGCAGAGAAGAAAATACTCCTTGAAGTTCTGCAGACAGTCCAAACAGTCCCACTTGTGTTTCTCATTGCAGTTTTGGGCAGCAGACCGTGCAATTTTTCCATTTTATCTCTTATCTTCTCTTTTGATCACCTGGAAACATTCCAGGTCATGTTGGACAGGGTTCTGAGGAGCCTGCTCTGGTTGAAGACATTCCTACTCCTTGCAGGGGATTTGAACTAGATGACCTTTAAAGGTCCCTTCCAACCCAAACCATTCTGTGATTCTATGTGTAACTGCAGAATTTGACCAATATGTCTTAAGAAATTGATACAGAAGAATATTGGTTAGGATAGCTCCTATAAGCAGTGTTCCACATTACAGAGATTTTCTTCAATTTTCTCACTGTCTTAGTCCAGAAATGGGTCCCTGACTCATACCTGGGCATCCATGTGTCTTTTAAGACAGGCCTGATTTGATTTAAGTCAAATATCTTAGCTAATTGTTACAACGGAAAAATTATTTCATTACCCAGTTGTGCAACATCAAATTGTCTCCATGACTTAAACCCAAACGAAACACTTGACAAAAGGTAACGGCCTCAAACTGTGCCGGAGAAGGTTTAGACTGGACATTAGGAAGAATTTCTTTACTGAAAGAGTGGTGAGGCATTGGAACAGCCTGCCAGGGAAGTGATGGAGTCACCATCCCTGGAGGTGTTCAAAGGGTGATTGGATAGGGCACTTCAAGGGCATGGTCTAGTGATCACGGAGTCATTGATGAACCTAGAGGTCTTTTCCAACCTTAATTATTCGATGATTCTATGAAAATTGACCAGGACAAAACCAGGCTGCTGAGAGCATCACACACAAACCTTCTGGGGACATCATTATCCTTTCAGTGGATCTGCTGCCTATAGAAAACTGTCTGCAGTGACACTCTGAGAGGATACAAGGCTCATGCATCAACCCTCAGCCCTTGAACCTAATAATGGTGATTTTGGGTGAGGTACAAATTCATGGGGGAAAAAAATGCGTTCATTATTCAGTCATTTCTATCACAGGCCCTAATCAAAAATCAAGACTACATTGTTCTGACTGATGCAAAGCCATGCATTAAAAGACAATTCCTGCCTGAAAGAATTTTCAATTTGACTTGGTGATAGAGGGTTACGTATGGTTTTTCACAGTCTAAAGCGAGATGAAAAGAAAAGGACATTGAAAAATAAGAATGCACAAGAGGTTTAGTGCAATGAAATCACAGTTGATGAAAAGTTGCCCCTTCCCCCCACGTTTGTTGTTTTTTTAATTTTAATACACCTACCTCAAGAAATTAAAACCAAATAACATTCTCAACAGTTTCTTATTTCTGCTGCAAAACTGATCTATTTTTAAATTTTTGCCTCAGTATTTTTCCCTGAGTTTTTACGCTTTTCATTTAAATTCTCCGCTTATTTCTAGTCTAATTGTTCTCCCCACCTATTGCTATATTCAATACACCAAAAACGTTGCTGTTGGCTAGTATGCCAACTCCCAGCACATTCAACAGAGGTGAAGGAAATTAAACAGCTTCATAAATCCCTGCTAGGCTGAGGTTTGACAGGACAGAATCAATGTAGTAATTCCACACGTGAACTCCCTCTACAATATAAACCAAAACCACCCGCAACACAGCCCGGCTTTCAAATGCACTTCTCTCTGTGAAACTCTGGAGTCCTGTCCAGTATTCATAGGAGCTGTGGGGTTTTCTGTTGATAGAAATCTCAGGAAAATGAAGTTACATTCTCCATTACTCTAAGATAAAGTACTTTTCTTGGAGTTATTTTGGAGGACACCAAGCCTTGAAAATGTTTTATTATCTCAGATGTTCTAGAAGACTGTTTTCAAAAGGTTCATCTGATCGCACTAACATAAATCTTTTTCACATGATAGTTTTTCCTTAATATCCATCCATGGATCTATAATTTCTTGGGCTTGATAAAATTTAGAAAGGATTCCTCACTAGCTTTTAAAGGAAATGGGATAAGACGCTTTCAAGACTGAATACATTACCAGTACCAGGGGTCATTTTGATCAAATTTAAGCACCTCTGAAAAGCCTCCTGCTGAAGACCTCTGCTTTGTAATGGATGATGTCCCTGGTTATTGCTGAATTTGAAATGATCTTCTCCCCTGCCACCTTTTTCTTGTGTGGCAAGAGTAGTAAAAAAAGATATTTATCACTCAGCCACACACCTATATATCTCCGTTTGTTTGAGCAGACGAAAACCTCACCACAGATTTCATATCGGAGACAACTCGAGGTTTTACCTAAGCTAATGCTTGGCTCTGGTCCTTTGACCTCTAGGTCTCAGCAAAATTCTCCTGTTCCATCTGATGCTGTGAGACATAGCACAGCTGTATTTAGGTACATGGCAGCTTTCCAAATTTCATTATTTTTTTCCCTCAAAACCATATTGTGTTGTATGATTAAGTTTAGTCTTCCCTGCAGCACTGAGGAGTCCCCTGGGCCTTGCCAGAGTCTCCGGCACATGTGCCATAATAATGCTCTACTAACTAATAATATGAGATCAGAAATAAAGAGGAAAGAAAGAAGGAAAGGAGAAAGGAGCCCTGAAAAAGGGAGGAACCCGCAACAAAATGTACATAAAAGGAATGAGAGTTTAAACATCAAAGTTAACTGAAAGGTCAACAAAGATCTCCTTTATTTATTTCCCATTTTGGCATTTTTTCTTTCTTCACCCCACTCCCATGTTGTTATCTCCTGACTTTTTCTTATTCTTGTTCTTTCCTTATTACCCACTGTCTCACACTCCTCCCCTCCACCCCATCTTTTTAGCTTTTAAAGAACCTCAAACCGTGCCTAAAAGCTCCATTGGTGTTTCTCAAGCAACACCTCAAGCTTGCTCTCTTCTGTTGCAATCTTAAAGGATGACATGAACGACTTCCCAATGATGTTACAGAAAAATAGGTGACTTCATCCCAGGCCCTAGATAGAAATGACCATAAAATGACCAAGCACCTTAACAAGTTTGTACCTTGCTGCAGGGAGCGATCCAGTAGGCTATGGCGAGGAAGGGCAGGCCGATGGAGACCCCAAAGACAGCCAAGAACTTCACAGCTATAGATTGCTGCCGTAAGCCTGAGAGGTTTTCATACCACATGGTGAGCAGTTGCTGCTGGCAGTTGGGGTGAGCAACAAACTGCAAGAGAAACAGAAAGAGAAATGTCAGCACCATTGTCTGAGAGGATTTCAGTGAATAACCCGTGGACCTTGCCAGTGGAACAAGACAGAGCAAGTCTTTGTTGTCCAACATAGCTTATGGTGTCACAAACAGGAAACAGCAACTCAGGCACCCAAAACCCCCAAACTTCTGCTTCTTGTCTTCTCTAGGTAGAAGTTTTGTTAGACGGCAGATTGCCTAGGCCAAAACCCAACAGCCATCAGTGGCCAAAGCTGATAAAGTGCCTCAGTGGGCAAGTTACCTCTTGAGGCAAGGCAGTCTACATTGAGATTCAGAAAAGGAACAGACAGAAACTTGGATGTCAAGCTGAAAAAAAAATAAATCTGATAATCTGCTAAAGACACAGGGCATTGAAATCGTAGCTCAACACAGCACTGACATTAAATTGCTCTATTCCCTGCGTACGGACTCAAAATGAGCCACACTGCAGGTTGTCCTCCTCCTGTAAACTGTAAGAGGCCTGGCTTGTATTTTGCTACTTTAAATGCTTTATCTCAAAATACCTTTCAAAAACCCAGCAGCTCATTCTTTACTGATCGGACAAAAAGATAAATTTAAAAGCAGAAGAAAAAAAAGCTGTGGTGCTCTGGTACAGAAAGCACATATTTTGTATCCTGTAACTGAGACTCTTCTTCAGGTTATTGCTCAGAGGAAAAAGAAAAAGCGAGCAGCAGAGAACTGAAAAGGGCAATTTCTTAATGGTAAAATTGCAGCATCATTGGATCCCACAGAAGAGTTCTATAATAAAAGATTGAACTTCTTTATTTCATATTGTTCTTCAGGGTGATTGAATTTAGAGTGTGACTATCTTCAATCACAAAGGAAGGTAATTAAAAGGCAAAAAACCAACAAACTAAAGAAAAGATGAAAAATATGTTGCTAATGCAGCAGATTGCATTAGCAGAACTGAATGTCTCTCTTATGAATTTTGTGGCTGAATGAATGTTCTTGGGAGAGAAATGTCAACCCTGAACTATTTCAGCAAGCAGAACTTTCTGGAGGTGAGGAGGAGGATGAAGCAGGTAGAGAGAAGGAGAGGAGGAAAGCGAAGGCTCCTATGGGGCGTCATGGGTGCTGTTGCCCTTGCCTGGCTCTCAGGGAGGACATGGACCACCTGGCAGCTGCCCCATTGCCCTGTTCCAACTCTTCAGCTGCAGCCAGCTGGGGGGATTTCAGCTGTAGGTTGTGGTTTGATGGGGACTGAAAAGTAGAAAAAATTCTAACTGTGCTTTCATCTTCGCTATCTATGAAATGATGATCAACTCAGGAATTTAATAGACTTTTTTCTAGATGTTTGCATAATAACAAAACCATTACTGAGAGTTTAAATGATCAGTTCGTTGCCAGTGCAGAATGAAATACAGTTGCACAGTAATTAGGATTGGGGTGGAATAGCCCATTTCCTTCTTTAACAGCACATTAGCAAGGATCTAAAATGTTCTTCTTTAGATAAATTAGGCTTTGGGGCCTGCATTTCTTAAAAAAGAAAAACAGCAACAAACAAACAGAAAATAAGTCTTTATTTCTTTCACTGAATAAATAAATGAGAGTGAAGAAATTTCATAGATACTTTTAACCCCTTTTGTCTTTAGAATTGTTTCCTGGAAATATTAACATTTTAATACACTTTCTGTTAAGCTACTTTCAAAATCAGCAAGCTTTCAAAAAAGATAACCTATAAATCAGCATTCCTAGTCCTTCTGAGGATTTAAAGTTTAAGGTTAAGGTGATGACAGCAATATTGTAAGGAGGCATTTCCTAACACTCAGTGTTTATGTTTGGGCTAATGCTGCTGGGGCTTATTATTTTTCTGGCAAACAGACAGAAAGATGAAGTGGAAGGAAGCTAGACAGAGAATCGATTCCCTTTGTAAATCTTATTTTTCAGATATGATGAATTCAACAGCAATTGCAGGAACTCATGGAAAGCAAAATTACACTGGCAGATGTGCAGACTTCTGAGATGAAGGTCCAAAGCAACAGCTCTTGTAATTGTTCACTGCATTATGAGAATTGATTCAGACAAAGAAATTCACTTGTCCTTGGCAATGAGACAGTCAAAGACTTTTGCTGGTTGGCATTTCAGAGAATTCATCAGACATTTTAATCTGTTCATTTTTCCACTCTGTCTGACAACAGCTACAATGAAAATACAAATATAGGAAAATTAAGAAGGAATTGCCATAAAACTCAGTTCATTGGAGCAATTTATTTTGTACGAAGCAATAAAGATTGGCAGGATGCTATCGAGCGTTGATGGTGTTCATCTTATTCTGATTATTACAAAAATGAAGGAAAAATAAGATCAGGATAAGAAAGATAAGACCATGAATGAGGTTTGATCTGTTATTTGCTTACAGCAAGCAGTTGTTTTTCATTATGTTTGTTCCCTCAGATACTAATGAAATACGCAGCGCCCCTTGGACAACGCCAACTCTCTATCAAAATTTCAGAAATTTTGCTGAGATCTCATCAGAGATGTTACAGAGCCATTTAACTGTCCCTCCTCTCTGAGAATGGGCACTGATACCAAGTTAAAGATTACGCTAATGCTTTGCTCGGTGTCATAGGCACAGGAAAGAAGGACAGAGATTGAGAGAAAAGCTTCCAAGCAGAATGCTGCGAAGCGTAATGAAAACTGGTGATACAGTATATTGAATTTCAGAGGCCAAAGCGCTGCAACGCTTCTTTCAAAGGTCCCATGAAATGCCATTTCCCTTTCTTCAGTACTGGAAAACAAGGCTAGGATTAGGCTTCCAGCCGCAAACTGTGGCTGCTCCTGTGCTGCCTCCCCGAAGAAGAGAAAGACAGAAAGCATTTCAACGAGATCAGCGTGGTTGGGGCTGTGCAGAAGGGCAAGATATCGCTGGTTGAAGTGGCAGCATGGGCAGTGGAGGGCACTGTGTGGATCCAAAAAGAGCCATTTGAAAGCATGAAGTGCTTTATCTCATGGTCAGTGAGATCCCTCCAAGCTGATAAAGGCAATATATCAGGATTTGGGAGCTCAAGCAAAATGTTTTCCAGTGCTTCTGCATTCAGAAACCGCAGTGGGAGCTTTTCTGGTCCCATGGCACAGGTATCCCATTAAATGGCAATGTTTTTTCCTCATATCGCGCGTGCCTCCCTGATTTACGAAGAAAATACTACTGCCCTCCAGCCTATTAGTTACATCTTTTTTTTCCTTAAGTTCAAAAATAGACTAAAAAAATTAAAATAAAATCACACATCAATCTGAAGTGTCAGCTCAAATAGAGAAGCTGCCAAAATGGCATTTTTGAGAGCCACTGAAAGACAGAGGAAAGTATTGACGCCTCCAAAAGCCACTGCTCTGTGCTGCAGGAGATTAAATGAGTGAGATGAATATTTGTCTAGAATATGGTAAAGGAAAAAAAGATACCTCAAAGGCTTCGGTGGTAATTGAAAGAACCCAAAGAACTGTTTTATACACAGAAATAAAGAATGTTTCAGAGACCACAGTGGGTATCACATTGAGAGATAATTTTTCCACATTGCTATCTAATTGGATGTATGACAATTCCTTCTCATAGCTTATCGTGTACATGACATGGTGGGAAAGCACTTCACAGCTCTCATGACAGTGAGATTTTTTTCCCTCAGCAAACTTGTTCAAAAACACAGGAGTTTCACTACACAGACAATAAAGTGCCTTTATATCTCTATAACTCTATAGGAAGTTACTTCTCATAGAAAATGATGTAGAGAGACTTTAATTTTTTCATTTTCTGTTATATTGGACAGAGGAAGAGCCTGTGATGAGGACCCCAGTCCAGTATTAGCACTGAGGTGGCCAAAGCTGTCAGTGGTTAGACACAGTTTAAACCCTCTATCCCAAACACTCTGTGGTCCCTTCCTGAAGGACATCTCTCTCGTTCTGTGGCACATAACAGAGAAAATACAACCAGGTGACAAAACCCCAAAAAATTCTTAAGAGGGTCAGACAATGCTCACACATCAAATGGGGGGGAAAAAAGAAAAAATAAATCTATCTTGGACAGGAAAATGCTGTTAGCAGTAAGAAGGACACTTATGGCAAGATAGTTAAAAAGCAGAGGTCAGCCTCAGATGATTGGAATTAATCATGCAGAAAAAAACCCAGTATCTCTTTTATTGCTGAAATAATTCTAATTCCCTTATAAGTACAGAAGTCTGCTGCTGAGGCAAAAGAATGAACTACTCAGACAAGATCATCTTGCTTTGCTAATGCACTTTACGCTAAAAAGCCAGGGGCTGAGGTAGGAAGGAAGATCTCATCAGTGAAGGAGTGAAAACACTTAAAAACCCTACGTGTCAGAATTAATAACACAAACTTGTGACTTTAACATCCTTCTTTCACTGAGGTACTCTGTCATGTCCTCCCCAGCTCGCCCCTGCACTCTGAGTCTTATAAAAAATGCTGACAAACCTCAGCAAACAGAAGCTGGAAGTCAGGTGAGCAATGGTGTGTTTAATTGGTGAGTGAGAGCTAGAAAAGGAGCTGCATAAATAGATTGTGAGGAGAACATTGGTAATAATGTCAGGAGACACTGGCAGGGGCAGGGATGAGCCCTTTTCCTTTCCACCACGTAGCTGAGTTCATGTCCTTCGAACAACCTTCCTGGGTTCATTTGTAAGCGCTTGTCTTTTGATGTAGCCATCGATTGACACACGTTTTAGGCTGCAGCACCTGCTCCTGGGAACCCCCGGTTGGGTGGGTGATGCTTCAAATGCTGGAGATCCTCGCAAAAATGCCAAAACCATCGTGATGACTCATTTGAGTCAAGCGTCAGTCTGTGCCTCTGAATTACAAGGGAAGATGAGGGAAGCCTCAAGTGGATTGTATACGTGATTTTTCCCATTTTGCCGGGGATGTTACCAAGGAGCACACGTCGCAGGGATCCATGTGTTGGAGAAACCGGGTGGGATCTCAACCTCACACATCGTGTGCTCTGAAAAGAAGCACGTAAGTATGGCTAAGAAGACTTCACCACACACCTTACAGACAAACCCAGCCTGAGCTGAGCTTTCCATGCTGGTGCTGCCAGCAGGATCGAAGCCAGTCCCGGTCCGGAAGGTGAACTGGTGTTTGCTCAGCAGAGATGCTGCGATCGAAAAAAGCCAGAGGCAGGGAGGGATGGAAAGCTGGGCTTGCGCAGCTCTGCTTCTGTGTGGGCAATGTCGTGTTTCTCTCAGCAAAACCTTCATCAAAGGAGATATGAAATCATCCTTTTTCAGCAGGCTGCTGAAGATGCTGTGGGAGTATCAGCAAACACTGGCAGGGGCGGAAGAAACTCAGGGAAAGGTCAAAGGAGGATATTACTGCTCTTCCCCCAAAGGGTAAAAAAATTCCTGCCTTTTCACCACAGAGGATCAGATGCATTAAAGGGTAAACAGATGCCCACATGCACACGACAGAAAAAAAGAACCAATTTAAATATTAAAACATCATTTGTTTTTAAACTACTTTTTACTTTTGAAGATTCCTGTTATATTTTAAGCATTATTAAGACTCAAAGCCTAACTAAAAAGTTTGGATTTGTACTGACTAAAATACATTTCTTGAACTGAAACCTATTTATTTTGAAAAAAAACATAAAAAAAAATAAATAGAAATCATGTCAGAACAGTTTTTTGATCCAGTAAAAGACCCAGCTACTTGCAGAACTGTTTCACCCAATGCAGAGCAGGAGATGGTAGAACTCAATGGAAATCACTGAAGCTTGCTAGGAAATACACAGTAGAGGAAAAGCCCAAAATATGCACATGCTTTTTCTTATCTTCACCTTGTACTCTGCTCTGTGAACCTTCAGGTGAACAAAGAGCCCTTTGCTTTGAAGAAACTATTCTGAGACATCTTAACAGAAGCAGAGGGGATATAATACGTTTATTTCATGATCCAAGGTGGGGAAAAAAAAATAATCTGTGTTTAGCAAGTGCTTGTGCTATTAAACTATGACAAATGAGGTTGTCAGAGGTAAATAAGGTACAACCTGCTGTTGTGGCTGATAAGAAGAGTAAGTAAAACTGTAGAAAGTTTAAGAAAGAAATGGAAAACTACTTGCCCTATTATTTATAAATTAAAAGTAATAAGTAAAGTTCCAATCCAAACACTCATGCTGTGAGACTGTGACTTTTTCACAAAAGAGACCTGCTCTAATTACAGTTAAATTATATCCGTGGCCACAGGCCCAGTTTTTAAAAGATTTTGCACTAGAGTAACCTTACAAGGGAAAGTAAATCAGCAGGTCTGAATTCCTTCATCCAGGCACAAAAAAAAAACAAAAAACAAAAAAAGAAATTCAGGGAGCCCTGTGCAAGCTGGAAGAAAGAAAATTCCACTGATCAAGACTCAATCCAATGGGACCTGACCATTGCATACAAATAAAGACTACACGAGAAAAGGTTCTCTGAGATGCTGCAGTTGCTGCAGACACACGCAGAGAACATGAAGCAAGGCAACGTCCCTGCCCTAAGGTTTTCTGCAGCTTTCCCTCTGTCCCTGGGGCTCATTTGACTGTCTAATGGCCTCACACAAATATTCATGAGGCTCTTGCTTTATGACAGCCTTGGTGAATATTCAGATCTGATATCTGGAGTCTCACATCAGTGTTTATAAACCTGGCAGCAAAGGGAAAAGGTTTAGGTTTGTAGGCAGAGCCCAGATGAAATAGAATTTTCAGGAAAAAAAAAAACAAAACACAACACAAAATCCAACAAACTGTGCAACCTCAGTCTCTGAGTTACTTTTAAGGCACAAATCCAGAAACATTTAATTATGGTTTTAGTAGTAAATTACATCTTCCATAAAACCTTTCACATCCACATTTCTGAACCAAACCACCTTTCTAATTAGAGCCATTTGGCAGTGGGGAAATATTGCTTGCATCTAAGCCCAAGATACTCACATATTCCCCCAGTTTCATAGAGATCCAATATCTGGATCCTCTGGCTGGTTGACCTGAGGTATCTAATTTAAAAATCTGATTTTGAACCCTTAAAACCTTCGCATAGCTACGGTTTACCAGCACATTCCTGTGACTCAGTCTGCTCTATAAAAGCAAGCGTGGTGTTTGGGATAGAACTTCTGCTCCCTGCTAAAGCAGTGAGCACGTTAACAGGATTAGGATCTCCCTTTGCAAAGGTGACAAGAAGACAGAACAAGACAGAACAAGAAGGCAGTTGTCTGTTCCCCAGCATCCCAAAATTTGTGTAATTGTCAAAACCACCCGTGCCACGCAGCCCTGTAAAGGAGACGTTGCCATCCCCTTAGAACGAGCAATGTGGGTGAAAATAAGATTTGAGCAGGCACCAGATGGTTAAACTGGAACAAAATAAAAACCAATAAAACCAAATTAGTCTAATAGAAAAGAAAAATAATGGGGCAAATAAAACTGCCAGGACCATTTCAAATGTGATTCACCCGTCGACAGAAATGCTCTCTGCTGCTGAGTGAAAATACAAAATTAATAATCCTCTTAGTAGGGGAAGAAATGAAGGAGGATTTTTTTTTTTTTTTTGTCTGTTACATTTTTAATTAATGTGCTATAAAGTTAAGTCTGAGGTGCATATTTGAGTTGTGTAACAAGAAAATGTAGAGTGTACACAAATTCTTCAATTGGTTCAGTTTAAACCTCGTTCTGTCTAAAGTTTCTTTATAATTTCACTTTCCTGAAACAAGGATAGAGGTTTGTGGGGGTTTTTTGTGCTCAGCAATCTTCTATAGGGTAGTGACTAAGGTGGTTGGTTCTTGAGAAAACTTCTGTTCATATCCTAGCGGGCTGCATGTTTTCTGAAGACATTTATTGCTAATGTTTGGTTTCTCCTCTTTTTACATGTACGAATAAATCTTATCACCGAATTATTTATCTGAAAAAAAGTAAATTAATTGGAAGGGCCAGTCTTTAACTTTCCAGGGTTTTCATATCTGTGCAGAATCAAATCCACTTGGAAATCCTTATTGTTTAATTATGCATCTGAAAGCATGCCGCAATTAAAAGCTATCAAACAACAAGCTCCCTTTGGTATCTAAAAAAGCCAACCACAGTGGGCACGGGAGAAATTTAAAATGCTATAGCCTCTTCCTCCTCTAGGAGAGTCAGCAAAGTATTTTCCCTTGGCTATGTGGTGAGGACAGGCTGGGCTGGTGCTCAGACTCTAATGTCTCCAGTGTAGATGGTTTCACTCCCAGCAGAGATGATGGAGAGAAAGACTCATTCATAGGATGAGACTCCTCTCACCACAAGGTGCAGAGTCCCAAAAGCAAATTCAGTTGTAGACATCTTCAGGTGTGTGACAAGGATCTCACGTAGGAGAGCCACAGCCTGAGTCAGAAGGTGTGCAAATACCACAATTTGAACGCCACTTAGGAAAATAAGTAACTTAAAATACTGAATCTTTCAATTTGTTTGAGGGGTCGTATTCATCCCCAACTGACTTCCCGTCCAAAAAGCACATTAGCAGGTCTAGTGCCTATTGGGGTATAGATTAAACCAAAACTGGGCACAACTAAAGTCAGGTTTATAGCAGAACATATTAACTGATTGCTCTTTTCTAAAAGAATGTTATTATTAATAAAGGTGATTTATACCCTTTCATCCGTGTTGGACACCCATGCAATGGGTTTGATGTGTTCCTGTGCTCTCTTGATGGACATCTAAGATCCTATGGTGCTTTGCAAATGAAAAGAGTTAAGTCTGCGTATCACAGTAAATTGGGAGTATTGCAAACACCACTCAGGATGAAGAAATGATTCATTCAAGCCTTGAGAGGATGGATCTATGGGCAGGAAATAACAGAATGAGATTCATCTTGGAAAGGGAAAAAAATTAAAACATCTGGGCAAAAGGAAATCATCAGAAGCACAGATTTTAGCGGGAGGAAGGAACCTTGCTAATGAAATACTCAGAGACATAGAAACACTTTCTGTGAGGAAGGGAAGTAACTCCTTCCCTCTCCAATCTCTGACAAAATGTCTGTAATATGCAATTAAAAATGTGAAAAGAAAAATGACAAGTTTAAGTGTCCAGAATGACCGCAGCGTTTCTACTGTTCACAGAGATATTAAATTACATTTGTACAGTATCGACAAGAGGGACTTTTCTTCCCACCATCACAGCCCAAGCCATCAATGATTCCACAAGAGCTCAGTTAGATATTTCTGAAACTAAAGAGTGGGAAAAAAATTCTCAAGGGATGACAGAAAGGAACTCAAAAAGCCAACTTCCTGAAAGCCTTTTTTCTTGTGGAAATCTCCTCCTTGAGGCTTGACATTTAGAAGGTAAAACATTACCCTATCCTGCTTCAAGCCTTATCTGTGCATGTTACCACCACTGGGGTATAGAAAGATCATCCCATGGGAAATTCCTAAACTTAATTTCTTCCAAAGAAGGACAAAGAACCGCAGGAGAGATTTTCTGTGACTCCCACAGCTCTGAGAGATGTGGAGCTGAAACATTTTTTGTGGGTTATCAAAATGTAGTCTGCCATTGGTGTTCAGTTGAATGCACAGGCCCCGTGCCAGGAGGTGGGCGGTGTGCTCTGGGGTGCCTTCTCCACCTTTCCCCTCCCGTAGTCCCTCCCCAGGGCAGGGCACTGCAGGAATTGGCAGGATAGCTGCGAACTGAGAGCATAAAGAGCTCATGGAGCTGTGACCATCCACCACGGTATGTGGCACAGATATATATATTCCTGGCTCTTCAAAGGGAGGAGTTTCAGAACTTGTCATCCCTGAGTTTCTCCTGTTCTCTTTTTCTCCATAGAATGGCTTGAGTTGGAAGGGACCTTAAAGATCATCTCGTTCCAAACCCCCTGCCATGAGCAGGGACACCTCTCACTAGACTAGTTTGTCTCAGAGCCTCATCCAACTCGGTCTTGAACACTTCCAGGAATGGGGCAGGGACTAACCTTCTCTAGCTCCTGTGTGGGTTGGAAATGCTAGAGGTGGGGTCTCATTCGATGGTGAGAAGGACCCTGGAAGGCCTTTCTGGCACAAGATATTGTGCAGCGTAAAACTGCATCCTCTGAGCACATGAATGGGGAGCACAGGTTGTTGCAGCAGTTGACGAGAGCAGGGACTTCTTGTCCCCTTGAGCACCTGAGTTGTGTGATCGATGCAGTGAAAAACTATAATCTAATACAGCCATGAATATTCTGTTTGGAGCATCCTCCATATGTTAATTATTAATAATAGTGTTATGAGAAAAGTTCCTGTTCCAGCTCTCTATTAAATAGGATTTACGCAGCCATCTGGTGTTCTGTTTAATTCTTATTAATTTATTTTTTTGTTTTAAAACCCAATTTATGTGTCTTACTGTTAATTAAATTAAAACTCGTGAAAGAGAAAAGTGCTCTGGCTTTGTGGTGGTTATGAACCGAGCTGCTTAGAACACAGAGGTGGGCATTCAACATTTGCAATTAAAAGAATATAGCAACAAGAATTCTGACATTTGGAAAGAAGGAGAATGAATGTCACCTCCTATAGAGAAGCAACGGCTTTAGACCTACAGGTAAATGTCGACATCTAACCCCCCTGCCAACATTAAAGGATTACAAGAAAGGAGCACAGCAGTACAGACAAAAAAAAAAAAAAAAAAAAAAAAAAAAAGAAAACAGAAACTATGACGGGGTCTGTAAAGCTGATATACACAAGTAAAATGGTTTTGTCACCATACATCAAAAATTGTATTTTCTCGCTATTGTCTGTCCAAGGGAAGAGTCCAAGACAGAGTTGTCCCAGCCTCTGTATCTATGACTCTCACAGGTAGAAAACACACCCTGGTTTATTTAGAAATTAGTTCACCCGTAGGGAAAACCTGTGCTACTCTTATATTTCCAGTATCTGATTGAAAATAAAATTGCTTAATTGTTTCAAGAAAATTAAAAAAAATATTTTTCTTCAGTTTTCAGTCAAGAACACGAGGTAAACTGTCACTTAGATGTTGTAAGCCTGAGTGAGGAACAGTTGAGAGCATCCTTGGCTCAAGAACCTCAAGATCAGTTTTATTTTCCTTCCTTGGGACCAGAACTCCAATTTAGCAACTCAAGTAACTTTTTGCTACAATCCACCAGATACACCCAACCTAGATAATTCCTCTTTCACTTTAATGCTGCTTTTAATTTTGCCATTTCCATGAGTAGCTGGTGGGCTGTGCCACGGTGCTGGCATGTGAAGAGCCTTACTACAGCATCAGCAGGGTTACTCTTCCTGCACCCAAACTTTCTCCACCCTTTGCTCAAGGCCCTGCACTGCTGGAGGAGAAAAAAAAAACAAACAGTTCTTGACTGGAGCATGCAAGTGGAAAACACAACTAGATAACATCAGGGGAGACAGCAGTAAATTTGCAACTACCCTGTAACATGGGCTAAAAGTCCAGTTCTTGAAAAGAATCCAAGACTCAGCAAATATTCAAATGTTTGCAAATTGTTTGGTTTGCTCTTGATAAACTGTTCCCATTGTAAGAATCTTTGAGGAATCATGAATCATTAAGACAGCTAATTTGGAAGGAGAAAGGACTCTGGAAAATTTGAAAAGACAGCATTAAGTGCAGTTTACCAAGAATCCTGGGGTACAGAGTGATTATTTAGTTCTTTCAGGAAGGGCAGAGAATTAGAGTAATACAGCATCTTTAAAGACCGCTTGGTAAACTACTGTAATTTTGGCTTTCTCCTTGCTGTGAAATCCGTACAAGCAGAGTTTGCTAATTCTTCAGTGACCTTCTATATAAAGTCCTTCAATTATATCAGAGCTTTAAACTTGCTTTCTTGTCAGCATTTCATATGTGCTAGTAGCATGTTTTGCAGGGAGGAAAAAAAAGGTGGAAAAGATACAAGTGAAGTCTGGAACTTGTAATGCTTTCTTGAATGACTTTCCAAGGTTTGTCTTGAATTTTGTAAATTAGGAAGAAAAGATAATGATCCTTTGAAACTGTGTCCTTTCACTTGAATGGAGAACTGGTTTATTGGAGTAGTAAAGGGGTGAGGTAACAGGGAACTGTAATGGGAAACAGAGCAGAGAAAGATCATTTATGGCCTGGACAAAAACCTACTGTAGGTACAAGTTGCAGGTTTACTCACTTGAGGCGGTAAGAAGGTTTCAGTTTTAGCCTTGTGCATACAAGGTTTTCCTGCACTGATAGAATGTGATCAATAAACAGATCTGTGAACATCCAGCTCAAGGGCAGAAATTTCCAGACTTGGAGATTTCCAAGAAGGGAGTTGCACTTCAAAATGAGAAGCGCAAGAAGCAGAGTGTTTTGGGATAAGAATGTCCACAGAATTGGTGGCTGAGCTCCCTGCTGTGCACTGTACATGCAAGGGAGGTACAGCCTCTACCTCTAACCAAATGTGATTTATTGGGGAACACAATTACTGAATTCAAGATAAAGAAGATACTGTGTTGGAATCAAAAATAGGACTTCCAATTTAAATTGCTAAGGTACCATCAATTGCATCCTTAAAATTTCTAGATGGGCACATAGGAAGAAAAAGACAAAAGATGGCTGAGTCAATTTAAATCAATAAAGTGCAATGTGATGCCTCTCAGCTTCAAAATTCTTCTGCCCCTATCTCCTCCTGGCCTCCATGGCTATTGGCCTTTGAGGGCTGGATAACTCTATGAGAGCTGTGAGATGGGTGAGCTGTGGGAGAAGCTGGTAGAATAGTTGCTATTATTAAAGAAAAAAACTCCAACATTCTTAGATGCTGTGGCGACAACACTGTATGATGACGACGAAGTAACAGAGAAATTTATGAGAACAAGAGAAGTTTTAATACTTTCTGCAAAGGCTTGATGAAGCTCTACGGATGCAATTGCTCTCCTGGCTGAGGATATCCTGGCCCTTGATATCTTCCCCAGACTCTAGAAATAAAAATGTGCTAATTTACAGACTGCATCAGCGGCTGTAAAATTAAAATTATGGATATTAAATAATAATTTTCAATATAAATTGCGCTCTGCAAATTTTCATCAAAGAAAGCCTGCTGTAGGTACTTAAAGTACTAATATGGAAGTGTGAATTAAGAAGCTAATGGTAGAAATAGATTTTTTTAAACATCAAATATTTCTTCAAATTTCAGATGTGAATGTAAATATTTACTCTGGATACTAATCTAATGGAAAATCCCCATAACAACTGACAGCTCTTATTTTATTTTCTCAGATTGTTCTAAAGTCCCTGAAGTTTTCTTGTCTAAGAATCTTCTTACTGTTCAAGGGAATGAAGGGATATAAAATACTTCAGGAGCTCTGTACTCATTTAATTAAGAACATCTTTGTTTCTGTGGCTTATCTAGAGCTTGTGGAGCTGGAGAACGCAAACCTGACCATCTGAACATTGGTGCTAATGGTAAAGGTGGGGAGCTTCTCACCCCTCTCCATCACTGTATTTTCTTAAAATGAAAACAGATTTTAAAGCACAGGGTTTTTATACAAAAGCCTAAAAGTCTCTCAGCTGGATAAAAAAACCTTGTACCTAAAATGTATTGCCTCGAGGAAATCATTACTGTCTTACCACAACACAATCACATTGTTATGCAAGTGTGATAAATACCGGTCTGTTATCATAAATCACTGCCAATAATCAAAGCCAAGGATCTGAGCGCGTCTCTGCCCCCCACAAACCGAACTTTCTTACTTTGAAGTCAGGACTTAAATGCTCAGCTTACACATAGACGTATAGCACCTGCTGAAAAGAATATTCTGAGAAGTGCTAACTTAAGAGTCAACATGAAGCTCATGTTTATGTTCTGTAATTAGTTTAACCGTTAGTATCAGTGAGCAACAAGTTGCTGCTATCCAGAAAGGATGCTCAGCTTTCCTGGGCATAGGAAGATACTTATATAAAAAAAGGATCAACTGTATAGGACTCACTACAGAGGCTTCAGGTCAGTGTTCATGCATTATGAAAAGGTGCTCATATAAACAGTGTAAGAAATGAAGGACATATTCCTCTGAAACCAACTAAGCCAGGATGAACGTGTTCAGAGCAGCACAGGCACTAACAACAATTTGTCTCCAGCTAATGGTCTTGGTATCTAACGGATGACACAAACATACAGGAAAACAAGCAACACAGTGCAGAAGACTTCATACATTGAAAAGGCTTGAGGTTCTGATCAACTTCATGATAATTCTCAGACCATAGGTCACAGAGGACTATTCCTTGATGAGGTGCTCTCAGTGTCTTTTAGATGAGTTCATTCTCTAAAAGAACACCAGAGCAATTTTGGCCTCCTGTTGCCAAAGCAACGGCTTCAATAACTAAACTTGACCCAGCATCTGAGGGAACTGAGATGCTGCGCTCAGTCTTGGTGATGGAAAGGTGCAGAGACACGACATCCTAGGAAGAAATATTTGGCTTCATCCTATGTGCTCCTGCTTGAAAGCAATTAATTTCAAATAAGAGTTTTAAGATTCTCTTTAATTAATGGCTTTCATAACAGGAAAAGACCTCCTCTGGCCAGAACAGCAGCATAGTCAAGAGGCAAACTGGAGCAGGTGGTGGGTTTGGGAGGGAAAGAGAGAGCAGATGTCAGCTTGAAAATTTGGAATGCTCTTTGAGTCCCATAGCAGAAGCCCAGATTCCATCAATGCATATTGTTGGAGCAATCAAATGGGACCACCCAAGCCTAGGATTTGCCAGAGTCAAATTTTCCATTCACACAACATACTTCTGTAAAGCTGAATGTTTGTTTAAAACACTTCCAGAAGTCATTTAGTCTTCATAATTTTCCTTAAAATATACACCTTCCTTCTGTTTTGTAGAATGGGGAAATCTGAACTCTTAGAATATAGAGCTGGAGCTGTAGGAGAGTGGAAGCTGGGAATCTATCCCTTTTTATCATTGTTTAGCTCCTTCCACATGATTTCAAAAAAATTAAAATTCCAAGTTAACCAGAAATTGGGTTTTCAGGTTTTGATCTAATTCTGAATAAACATTACAAACCGTTTTTAAAAATTTAAATTCCACTTTCCATCACATCACAGTAAAGGGTCTTGATTGCGACAAAATTGCTCATTTTGTATTTGTTCTTTCTGTAACATTATAGAAAAAGTTACATTTTTGATGGTTTCAAGTGGCTTTGGAGAGTAACCAGCATGAGATGTGGATCAGAGCTGAGTGGTCAGGGAGCATTTGAAGGCAGACAGATGAGACAAGAGACGTGATCTGCTGGTTTCAATCAGGCTGCAGAGTCCAGCTATTTCCTCAGTTGAAGCAGAAGACTTAGTTTGAAGGAAAAACAAATGGTTTGGGCATGGTGAGGATCTGGGCTAAATTCTCTGCTTTTATAATCTGTGGCCAAAAGATGCCCCAGCACCTGCCAGGTTCATCCCTTACGTTCACATAAATCACAGCGAAGGAAGGACGACCCTCAGTTTGGGTCTGGTAACAAGTTTTGGTCCCTGCTGAAGTCTTCAGAGATTCATAGTCATGACTTGCACAAGAGACACTTGTGCTCTGTGGACAGTCCCCTGAGCCATCTACACATCCAGCTCTATCACTATAAAATAAATGCCATACCTGCTGTAATAAGCCCTTTCCAAATAACCTTCTCCGTATTAAAGTATGTGATAAAATGCAAATGACACCATAAAAAGCTAAAATTCTAGAGATAGCCCTGGTCCCACTGAAATCCACCTTTCATTTCTTATTTTTCAAGTGACATTAAGGAAGCATAATTTAGATATGAGGACGTATGCACCAGGGACCTAAAGAAGCAGCTTACCTTTTTGACCTCGTATTTAATAGCAAGTTTAATCCTGCTCAGGCTTGGCCGGTGGTGCTCGGGGCACAAATGTATGTTCACATCTCCATTCAGAATGGCCTCCACTTCTTCAGTGTCTCTGCACAGGTCCAGCACTCCCACGACAAAGTCCTTGCATTGCATAGATAGCTTTCTATAGTCATTCTAAGGGAAAAGAGAGAAAAATGAGTTGTTGGTGCCCTTGAAAAAACACTTTGAGTGAACAAATAAAAAAAGGCAAGAGAGCGCCATTGTAAGCAAAGTTACTTCGGCAAAACTACTGGCTGGAATAGTTAAAAAGCACTTGATTTCACCCAGGATGTAGCTGATTTTCACAGATACACATGAACTTAATTAACAGTGCTTCTATCAGCAGCATAGTTTACATTACAATAGAGCATGCTTTACTCAACAAGTAATTTATAAGCAATTATAAATAATAATAAATTACAAGTAATTTATAGGGAAACTCTGATTTTAAGCAACCGCTTGATCTCTCCTCTCTGCGCAGCCCATCTTCTAGGAATGTGCAAAGAGAGCCAAACAAAAAGTCCTGCTAACAAGTTAGAATTTACAGCAGATTTTACAATTCACGTTCCTTGCTAGAACTTCTTTCTTTAGTAACGTTCGAGGGGTTTCAGACTGGTACAACAAACTGGAGCATCGCGCAGATGTGCTCGAATGAATGACATAGTTGTAATACCAATTTCAGTTTCAAATTTATTACCTAAGAATTTGTTTAAACAGTCTCAAAAGAGCATCCAGAGGATCATTTTTGTCATAATGCTTCTCCAGGAAATGGGATTTCAGAAACTGAGCGTGATTTCCTATGAAATAATTTCACCTTGCAAATCCAAATTACACTTACGGGAAAAGAGATAGTATGTCGCTGACTTGACAGAGGACTAGAAAAGCAATTTCACTGCCTTAAATTAAATTGTAATTGATTTTCACATGCTGACACTTAAAAAAAAAAACCAAAACAACAAAACAAATAAAATACCACCACCTGGGTAAATGCCATAAATTAGAACACAATTAAGGCTACCATTAATATCCCAACAAAACGGTAACATGAAAGACTGGATGCAACAAATAGAAATAATAAGCATACGACAAGCTCTTACTGACTTGAGAGATCTTTTCAAATTAGGTTTGATGAGTTAATTAAATTCAGCAGCTTATCTAATTAAGCCAGCAGCCAAAAAAAGAAGGTAGTCAAACCCGGCTTTGATGAAGTGATAAGGGTAACCTGGCTTCGTACTCTTATATCTCCTAAATTATTAATTCTAACATTTACACACAGCAATATCTCACCCTTCCTTGCTAGGCAAAGATCTCAAAGCACTCTGTAAACATTAGAAGAACACTGCCTGAAATGGGATATTATTAGAGGTGGCTAAATTTCTTTGGATAGATTTTCCCCTTCAGAACTGAGATGCTCTTGATAATGGATATTTTTTAAGTCAGTTGGTTTGATGGCTTTGGCATAGGTTGAGATTGCTTCTAATGTGTGTATGTGTCCCAGCTTTGGTTTACTATGCTGTTTTACTCAGCACAAAAATAGTCTATAGTTGCAGGGAACCAGAAAGCCCTTCAGGGCTGGAATTAGAGTGTTCTCCCAGAAAAGGGAAGATGCCATTTCTGATAGATGTTTAGGAGAAAGGGCTGAGGAAGGGAGCTGGGGAATAGTCTGTATTTTAGTGGTAAGACCTTCTATAAGGTGGAATTTGTATGTTTACATCCCTTTATCTATCAAAAAGGTTGAAAACTGGGTGTCCCTTTTGCCCCTTGAGTGCTGTATCGGTCCACATGGGAGTGTTCACAAAGGGACATCAGCAAGAACTTCAAATCTTCATGAAAAGGAGGCGCAAGATCAGAACAAGCAGATGTTTATCTCTGGTAGATCAGGTCCATGCCCCATTGCAGAAACTGGGGAGACTTCTATAAATGTGCCCATTTAGTGCACTAGGATTTAACATCCCCTCAAGGTTCACGCAGAAATTCGTTGTATATTTGCATCTAAATCTAGTACTGAAGTATTTAGTGAAGATAGGGTTTGTAGAGTGAAATTTATCAAATATGGGGTGAAGTAAGGTCTGAAATGTAAATGAAAGACAGATTGCACTTTGTGGATTCAAAGCGCTCCTCTCTAATCAATTCCATGCTTTAATCTTCACCATGCCAAGAGGAATTTCAACAAATAGAAAGCTTGTCCGTTCACTGAGAGAAGAGGTGCCCAAACAAAAAATAGCAGCCTGGAATTAACTAATGAAATTATGACAGACAGCAAATACAGATAGGTCTGAAAATAGATGTAAGCTGGGGGTGAAACACTCAGCTGCCACAGGTAATGGAGACACTTAATTAGCCCAGCAGGTTTTAATAAAAGAACAGTGTGAACTCTGCTAAGCTTTAATACCATTCCCTGTGCACTCTTTGCAAAGTTTACAAGCTTATCTCTCACCCAGCACATTTTCGATGATTCTTGTCACTATCCCCACATCATCTGAACAACTAGTATCCATTATTTCCTTAAGGAAAACAGTGTACTTAGCAACAAGAAAAGTGCTTCCGAAGCAACTGTAAATGGCAGGCTCCCAGCTGGCAAACTCCATCAAGACTCAACTTTTTTCACATCTCCAAGCCTAATGTTTTCACTGGTTCTGCACATTTGCAGAGACTATGAGTGATTTTTCTGTCAAAAAATATTTACTTTTAAGCAGACATAACAAGCAACACAATCTACCCAAGATACAGCTTCATAAAGAATAAAATAAAATAAAATAAAATAAAATAAAATAAAATAAAATAAAATAAAATAAAAGCCTTGCAGCCAATCTGCAGCCACACAGAATAGTTTACTGCTCTCAGGAGATTTTACTCATATGTTAAGACAAGCCTCAGTGATCGCTGAACCTGCTGGGTCTTCTGACCATCCCTTTTAGAAAAGTATTTGTCAGCCTTATTCCGCCTTCCTTAATGCTCACAGTCTGCACAGAGAGTCCTGTTCAGTCTGATGGTGAGATCACAGCCACCCAGTGACTCTCCTCGTGCCTTTCCCTTTGCAAGCACAGGTTGTTGACTGTATCTCTACTAAAAACTGAGATTAGGAGGAGGCTGACAGCCAAGCTTCTCCTGCCCCTGGCTTGTATGCTGTAGCATTGATGTTGCAAGCAGAAACGACCTACATGAATATAAAATACTGAACTGCAAGTCATGATGCATGAGAAAAAAAACTCAAGGAAGCCAAGAAGATTTACAAGCAGTATGTAAGCTAGATCGGTGTATGTGGCAGTATCGACTGGAAATCTGTCCTGGTTCTTCTTTACCTCCTCCTCTTGGCTCTCCTACCCCTCACTAAGCCTTGCCCTGGAGTGCTGTAACAGCAGCTGGACTCGCTTCTGCATAGGACATTAGGCCACAGCTCCAGGGCAAGGGTTAGTGAGGGGTGGGAGACCCAGGAGGAGGTAAAGGAGAACCAGGACATATTTCCAGTTATTTTTTGTTACACCAAGGTTTTTGAGAATCAGGGCCCCAATGGCTCTTGGCGGCTCTGCCAGGAGACAGAGGGGCAGATGGCCACTGTGCCAGTCCCACTTCACCACCGCCGCTGCCAGGCAGGTTCAATCCTCAACCCAGACACTTTATGGTCTTTCTGATCTAAAGGCATTTCAGGGGGAACCGTCCTGGTTGCAATCCCAGCCAGGTGGTGGGCTGCAAGTGGGAATCTTCCCTCTCACTACAACAAGAAACTCATGGCTGGAGACACAAACTCCAGCTCAGTCCTCTTGGCAGCAATGACAATAACCCAACCCTGCCTGACTACTCCAATTACATATCACATTATAGAAGTCTGAGGATTACAAGTTTCATAAAAAAATGGATATTTACAGTAATGAAAACTACAAATCATGCATTAGGAATGCTGGGGCCTCATCCCGACAAGCTGACCGCTGTCAAGCCTCAGGGAGGACAATGAAGGATACAACAAAGTCCACAAGAGAGCCAATCTGCTTCAAAAAACACATGAAATGGTATTTTATTTCCTATAGAGACAGTGAGCAGAGAAGGATCAGGGTAATGCTTGAGAATGCTACAATACAATTTTTTAAAAGCTAGAACATAATAAAAAGATTCTAAATTAGTCATTTCCCGCTTCTTCTAACACTGTTGTGCATGTGGAGTTAAAAATGTCTAATTTTGCTGTTTTGAAAAGGCTGATGGCACTTGTCATTCACTGCAATTTCTCTGAGTACCCTATTATTATCTGTTGATTATGTTCTAAATGAACTCTGTCATGTCTCCACATCTGTTCAAAACCACCCAGATTTCTTCAGAAATGAGCTGTTTCAGGTCAGAGGGATGTAGTCTGAGTAAAAAGTTGGGCAAAATGAGAAAAAGTAAGACTAGCTACCTATCTTGTTTATTTAAAAAAAAAAAAAAAAAAGAAAAACTATTTCAAAATCAATCACAGTCAAGGACTGATGGCTTCATTCATGGGAGCTTACCTCTGAAAGACCAGCATTGCAGGTGCATTTCGGACAGCACATAGACATATCTGGCCTTGATGCTGCAACACATAGCGAGCAGGTCTGAGATTTGCTGAACCCCTTGGTGCAGATAAGCTCTCACCAGAAACCGGAGTGAGGCCAATGGTTCAGAAACTGAGGGCGTCACACAACTTTATATTCAATTACAAACTACCTTCCCTGTTCCAGATTCGGAAACATAGTTGGGTTTATGTTTAAGTCCTGCTGATGCTGACAAAATACAAAATACCTGCAAACACACCTTTCAGTGAAGAACCAAAGCAATCTTCTTTCAGGCTTCAGGAATTTTGAAGCGGGCTAAGTCTGTCAATCAACCTGTAGGATTTTTTTTCTTGGTTATAATCATTGTAGATTAGTCACTGCTCAGTTGTTACTGGAAATGAGGCCACAAACCCACAGACAGGGCACAGCACACAAATAGAGAACAACCTATACAAAGGCACTATTCGTGAAAATCACTCCATAGGTCATCATTTAGGACATTTCATTAAATTCACTCTAATAATTGCTTCCAAATAATATCTGTAAAGACCAGGACAGGAACCACAACCCATCAATAGACATTTTAGGCAGAGATAATTCTAAGATTTACAATTTTTGCTGCTATCCTGTATACAACTAATTGTTCTGTTATCCTGTACTAAAGCTTCAGGGTCAGATTTCTGATCAGCAAAGCTACTATCACAGATGAGTTTCCCTTTGAATATTTAACCACTTATCTGACTCAGAATGATTTGATCTACAGACCTTTTTCTAGAAAAAAAAAAAAAAGCAGCCTAATGCTGCTTATCGATGCACTTATTTTTGTTTCTATTTTCCGAAGAAAAGGAGGAAAAGGGAAGGAGACACAGGATGATGGCTACGTATTAAAGCCACAATTTCTCAATGGCTGTGTCCATGGTATATTGCCTATCATAAATCTGCCTCACTGGAATGTGAGGGTTTCCACACAAATCCAAAACTTTTGGAACTAACAGCCATGAACACCCAGCATCTGTGACTGGGGCTATCACAACACTAGAAAGCCCCAGCGTGCTCTCAGTGCATTCCCAGATTAACTGCTGAATCCTACCTCCTGTCCGTGAGCGACGCAGGAGCTCTGTACTAGGCAGTAAATCTGGCAGTTCTGGGCAGCATTACATTTGCTGTGCAAATGAAAGCTGTAGGCACATTACACAGGGCCTCTTTTTTATGTCTCCTTGAAGCTCTTGGCTCTTTGTATTTAATCTACACCACGTACACCCATATATCACGGAGAGAAACACTGCGTTGCTTAGATTAGCATTTTGAGAAGCAGCAGCAGAAAAAAAAAGAAGTAACTCTGTAAACACGAACAGAAAACTCCATCTAATAAAAACACTTGTAGAAAGACAACAAAGGTGAGAGAAAGGAGGGGGGCAGAAAGCCAGTAACGTTACGTGCTAGATTGGAAATGAAATTCTTAAATAAACCACCATGTCAAATATTCAAAGTGCTTATAAATATTTACCAATTAGATATCACATGAAATATGCACAAGCCAGTTTAGAAGCTGTTGGACAAATTTCCTTCTGGGTATTTACACTGCCTGTGACCGGCCATATGCTTGGGAATGAAAAAAGGCCTGTGGGAGGGAAGGAGATGAGAGGAGATACTAAAAGCGAGCCCTGCACTGATCCTGCTCACGTAATCATGTTATCTTCTGAAGTGCACTGAGCACCCTTTCCAAAGAGCTCTGGCAATTGTGCACATGACTGCTGACACTTTGGAATACAGTTGAGTATATTTTTATTGTTTCCAGACTAAATGCCTACATGCATAGACTATGCCAAGGCTGTAGAGTTCCTTTTCCAGAAAGCACATCATCAAGTCGGTTTATGTGCTCTTGCTTCTTAGGTGGCAGCACATCAGTGATATTCATTGGAGCTTTGGGTGTACAGTGTCACATTCAGTGGGCACATCTCTGAACACAAAGCCAAGAGCTCATTGAAAACATTTCACTACTCAGGTGCACATGGCTAAGTATGTCTGGAGGTAGCAGCAGATGCCTCCAGTTCGTTTTTCCAATGATCCAGATCTTGACTTCTTCACCCCCATTGAGCATAATATAATAAGAAATCTGTTCAAATACAAGAGTTTGACATTTCAAAGGCGTGTCTCCGTTGCTTTCCAAGCAATTTGGATCTTTCTAAATAGATCCAAGATAAACATGGCAACTGTTTGCTCTCTGAAGAGTGCCAGGTTGGAGCGCGGTGGAGCAGAGGGGCAGTGTCTCCAGGCAAAGGGTGATTTCAAATCCTGTGAGGGAGTATCAGGAGACACCAAGAGCTGTGTCCAATAAAAGAGCCCAAGGACAAATCAGACAGTGATGTTTGTGTGGACATTATTTTTGGCCAAAGCAGTCCAGAAAACAATAGTGAGCTTTGACTGAGGACCAAAAATTCTGTGGCTTTCAATGAGCCATGAAAATAACATCCCTTGCATCATTACAAAGATTTCAATGGCAGTTGCATTGACTGAATTACCATAAGAAATTTTTTTTTTTAGTCTCTCTTTTTTTCTCCTCACTAGATTAGGCTTTCTAGGTGCAAGTCATCTTTACATATGCACCACAGAAGCTGATCTCTGAAACAGCACATCCTTTCAACAAAGGGATAGAGCAGAAAGAAATCAACCAAACCACTGACTTTGGGTTTCATGTCATCCTTATTGACTGGTAGATATATCAAATCCTTAAAGAAGCTATCCAAGATGGGTAATGGTTTCTGTGGTGGAGTTAGAAAATCCCTTAAAATTTGTTACTGTGCTTTTACAGCATCCTTTACAGGTGCAGGCGTACATGTAACCTTCAGAAGTAATGTTCCAAGAGCTTTAAAGTGGCAACTGTCCAAAGCAGCAGAAACGATAGGTTTGCACCTCCCTGTTTTGGTTCTACTCTTTGTGCTCTACCTGTTACATATCTACAAATTCTACCAATAATTACTTTTGGGAAGTTGTTTGGTTTTGTGCCAAACACACTCCTGAAGGACCAAAACCAAGGAATAAAGTTTGCAAGCTCTTTCCATCAATAAAGAGCATTGGAAAATACAAAATACTTCACTTTGATATTCCCTTGAAACAATTTTTTTTTTTTTCTTTTTTAATCTAAAATTAATGGGTGTATTTTTTAGGGAAGTAAATTCTCAGAATCCTAGAAGAAAGCTAAGGACTGAGATTGGACACAATTCCTGACTCTTTAGCCAAAGTTTTAGATTCCCTAGTGTAAGAAATTTCAGAATCAGTCCACTCTCAACATTTTTTATTACTTATATTGAATTTCTTCTATTTGAAACTTAAACTTCCAGTACATGTGAACTTTCTCTACACTGAAATTAGTGGATCACTTGACTTAAAATTCTCACCCTGAACATAGCACAATTTTTTTTTTTAATGAAGTTGCCATAAGAACACCTCCATCTCCTCGACTCCTTTCCCACAATGTCACCTTCTTCCTGACAAGTACCATTCCCGAGCATCTCTGTAGCACACGCATGTGCAGAACCATCAGTGCTATTCAGCGTAGAACTAACACCCTATTCCGATTCTCTGAAGATATTTAAATACACTTAGAACAGAAATTAGGTTGGTTGACAATACTTTTTTTTAAATGAGAGTATTTCAAATCTCAGGGTTGACAGAGCAGCTTTTCAGCATAAGATGGTATTTGATGCTTGATGTGCTCCTCTGTCATATCGTCTCAGCTGGTTTTCAAATCCACACCACAAATAAGCCACATGTTTAATTAAGAGATTTTTTTCTACCTTCTTGCAAATTTTCCCAAGGCCATTTAAATGTTTATGCTGGAACACCTGTTTTCAGAAGATAAACTACTGAGTCCCTGGGTGTCACATGAACAGGGCAGGCTATTCAGAGGGATTAACTAAATGCTTTGACATGAAAAATGCAGGGAATATACACACTCAGTGAAGGAGAGGGTCACTCTCCCTGTGTCCTGTCCGTGGCTTGCCCTTATTAAATAGAAACTACACATTTCAGAATAACAGTCTGTTAATACTCTTGGTGAAGAAGAGTTTGAGATCTGTTAATGTCAGCAGTAAAATAAAGCTCACGATGATGCAGGGCAAGACTCCAAATCCCTCTCCATTGTTTCCAAATATTTGCTTGCTCCTTGTGTGGGAACACGACACTGAGAAACAGCTTTTCTTATTTATAAAAATGCAAATGCCCCTTGCATTAGAGGAGCTTTTATCTCAACCTTACTTCTATCATCACGAAGAAATAATTCCTCTTTCACCTGCAGATGTGTTCCACAAGGGCAAGGGTCTAATGCAATGTTAGAGTTAACTTCTTTGTCTTGCCAACTATTCTGTTTTCAATGGGCATGAAAAAGGTGATATGGCCAGCAGCAAGTCTACAGCTCTGATGTGATAGATATTTCAAAACACAAAAGTTACCTCTAGGCCAAGCTCCTCACTTCACATGCCATCCATACCCTTTCTCTCTGGCATTTTCCCATGTTTAATACGTTCCTGATCTGCCTGATACAAGCTCCACTGGGGAAGATCTGTATTTTCTATACTGTTGGAGACTGAAAAGATATTTTCCTGTGCTAAATTCATTAGCTGCTCTCCTTCAACTGCGTGGCTCTTTTCAGCTTAGCTGCTTGAAAACCCTATGTCTCCTGAAAACCAGATGGGAAATACAGGGAGAAAATAAATGGATTTAAATTTAAAGCAATTGTTTACCTAATACAGCTACATTTATCCCCTAAGCTGAGCTAAATTTGGCACCTTCAGCTTGCTTAAGGAACGTTCTTATATGTTCATAGGCACTATGAGTCCCATCTCTCATGGGAATTTTGGCTACAAACTGCACCTGCGTATCAGGAAACAGACTCCTTCAAAATCCAGCCTGCAAGTGAACATTGGCTTAACTGAGAGCCATGATGCAACTCACACCCACAATAAAGTGACTACATCTTCCAGATACCAAACAGCCAACCACCACAGTTTCTAGTGTCCAGTAACAACAGCTTCTTGGAAAACCAGTCACAAGCATCAGAGTGGATGAAATTCTGGACATTACAGCATGGAAGCAGCAATGGAACACTTGGGAAAAATGTGATCCCAGCTGCAGAGTCCTGGCACAGAGCACTCTTGACCATATGGACATCATCCTCTCTCTAAGAAGAGCAGCCTTAGAAGTGATGCTGCAGCACTTTCTTAACCAGAAATATGAATATAAAAAGTGTTCCATTTCTCTGTTCTGAATTGAGTCCAGATCCTGGGGCTTGGATTGTGGTAACAAAATGACACACTTGGCAATGGGGTATTTCCACGCTGCACTGGTGTAAAGTTCCTTGCAACAAACTGTATTGCAGGAAATTTTCAGTTTTGATCAAGTAAATATCAAAAAAACCCCAGCATAGACACTAAGGTACCTAACACCTTTTTTGTGGCATGTAAAATTGTTTGTATACCGTTCCTGTTTATCCACAATCCAGAGGATAGTCTGCCTCGATGCAGTGAGGATGAGTTCGTTATAATTATCTACAATAACAACAATTAACAACACAATGAGGAATAAACTAAATCACTTACCATCTGCATCCTCTTTAAAGTTGGACTTGAGATTCTCAGAATATGTTACTTCATTTCCATTCATTAATACGATATTAATTCCCTACAATGCCTTGGATAAACGTACCTGACTCCGTTCTCCCATCTGCTGATCCAGTGTTATTATTCTATTCAGCAATAGTCCTAATTATGCTCATTTGTAGTTCCAGTAGATATCTTTCCTCAATGTGAATAATGAGCAGTAGTCTTTGGAAACCTGTCATCTTGCTCATTTTCCTATTGAAAAATAGGAAATTCCCTAAAAATTATTCCCTAAAATCCAATACTGGTATTAGTCGAATGCTTGGGCATTTGGTGTTACTAATGACCCACACAGCTTGCCAATATTGTATTGGACTGATATTACAATAGTGATAGCATCATTTTCTGTGTTTTCCTCATCAATAATTTGATTTCTTCTTTCTAGAAAACATCTTCACCTTTGGCACTCGAGTATCCCCCTCGTGGTATCATCTGTTGCTGAGTGAAGGAGGAAGGGTGACCGTATTCTGTACCAGGAAGTGCTCTGAGAAAGTTCTCTAGAATGAACAGGCAGTGTGCAGCAAGGGCAAGCTCAAAGTCACACAAGCTCTGTACTGATTGCAGAGGATCCAGTGATTAGGATGGAAAGGGCCAACACGTCTTTCCTTTCAAAACACCAGTCTGAATACCAGGACTCACTTTATCTTGCATGCTCAATGGGCAAGAAAGGAAAACACTCTGTCAACTAAGCACAGGCAACTGGCCAAATCATTCCCCCTATTTATCGCGGTGCTACGAGCAGCTGGCAGCAAACCTGGCAGAGAAATGCGAGCAGCTCCTTTCCGGAGCGGCAGCGAGGGCCGTGGATGAGCACGGTCCCGGGTGGTTTGGCTCTGCCGCAGCAGCCTCCATCTGCCTGCACAAACAGAAAGTCCCCTGGCACCGCGGCTGGGCAGCTGGCAAAGCAGGAAGAGGCGGCACGGAGGAGTCTGTCTCCTCTTTACTGCTTAGAGATTGGAAGGGAAAAGGTCAATTTCTGTGAGACAGCCTAGATCGTTGGGAAAGGTTGTGGTAGAACATAAATCCTACCTAGGGATACAACTGCTGATCGATCAGTTTGCTGTGCTGGATCTCTTAGTCCAAGATGTGGTCTGTTATTCCTCATTTGTACGGAGAGAGGAATCCATGAGAAGTGGTCAGCCTTGTGTCAGACCCACCAGTTAGTCCACCAGCTTCACTGTACATATTCCTTTCAAAGGGTGAGGATGAAATCATCGTTTCAACAAAACCAAAGATGATTTGATGGTCAAATGAGCCGTGATTTTGTCAACTACTGGGACTTTTCTCCCATGTTAAAGCTGCCATAATATACAACATGTGAAATTAAAAACATTGAAGTAAGGTGAAGCTTTTTTATGGTTAATTACATTTTGAAAGTATTTCTAAACCATTCATTGCCTGTCTGCTGGGTTTGTGACAGTGAGTATATCTGTTAAAGTCATCCTTCTGAGCATCCGTACTCAAAAAGCTGTTGTAGAGGAGTAGGGCTTGCACACAAAAGACTAGCACAATGCAGGGAAATCATCTTCATTCCTAAAATCAAAGTCATCTCTAAAATCAAACAATTTTCTTAGCTCCTTGTCTGTGTGAAGCAGAAATCAGATGAGGAACAGGTATCACAGCATCACTTTCACTAGAAGAGCTCCCAAAAGCCAATTAAATGCCACGTAAATCTTCACACCAGCTGCCTACTGTCCTTTACTCAGCCATATGTGTGTACGAGACACCACAACACACATGGGCACTATATTCATTTAATTTAACTGTATTTCAATAGTTTTTATATCAAAAATAACTTTAACATAATATAACTCTGCATTTAATTCCATCTTATTCTCTTCCCCCTTGCTAAGTAAGTGGGGGGGGNTTAACCGTATTTCAATAGTTTTTATATCAAAAATAGCTTTAACATAATATAACTCTGCATTTAACCTTGCCTTCACACAAATCCCTTCTGCACACAACGAATTATCTCAAAATGTGGCTATTTTTTTTCCTTCTGCTTAGTACAAAGCACTTTACATTCCTGATTAGCATCTTACAAACTTTATTATGCTTTACTCTGACTACAAAATATTCAGAGGTTGCCTGTGTCAAAGGTAACTAACTCTCCTTTCATATTTGCTATCAAAAATTCAGGTTCAAGGATGAAAAGGAGATCCTTCGACTCTAAACTCCTTTCTTCTAAGCACATAGAGTAATTTGGAACATATTGAACGTAACATGTCACACACACGAGTGTATTTCCTGAAAATCATGGCTCAGTAAAATTGGTTGCCACTAGGCCTTGGCAGTTCAGAGTGATTTATAAATGTCACCTTACATAACAAATATTAATTTCTAAATACCCAGGGTTTAAGAACTACATGGAAAAATCTAGACTTCATATAATCACTACAGAAGGCTACAAGAGGAAGAAAAATAGAAGTCCCCAGCCATTTATGCAGAGAGAAAGCACATCGACAGCCCCAGTGCAACCCAGTTATCGGAGTGTTGAAGCTTCAGATTCAGAAATTTAAGATCAGAACTTTCTGGCAGAGGAGGAACATGCACATTAATATTGTTAGGTTTTCCCTTTTTTTTCCTACAGATTCCTCCCAGGTTTATTTATGTGTAAGGGGGTAAACTCTACTCAATACCCTTACCAGCTCCTGCCCTGAAGGTCTCTTAAAAACATGTCCATTGATAGGAAGTTTTCAACTTGACTGAAATAAACTCTTTATAGAGGATGGGCTGCTTATTTGTAAGGAAACATTGAAATCCCAGGAGCAAAATGACCTTAAAGCAACTGAAATACGCTCAGTTCCAATTGGTTCCAGATTTTGCACTTACCTCTCTACCTGGCTAAGATGTCACATGGTTTGGCTTAAAACTTATCTACAAGAAAATGCTTCTGAAGTGCTTGATGGTGGTGAGGCAGCTGCTATGCTGCTTTGTGAACCATTTCCACTGTTCTCCCCATCTCATCCAGCTTGTCAACCCACCTGTTGTCTCCCATTGGTGATTATAAAGGGATTCCATGTTATTTTATATTTTTATGTCCATGTCTGTTGCCCACCTGCACTGGAATCCTGCTCTAGCATTAGGACTGTTCCGGGCAGTCAAGCTGGCAACAGGAAGATGTAGGTGCCACAGTTGCAATGTTGTTCATCCTTAACTGAGTAGGACTAGAAATTATTCCCCAAGTTGCTGTAAAGGGTAATAAACGTTGCACTGATGGTGTGCAAATGGGCATTGCCAAAAGTCTCACTTGCAATAGCATCAAGTGAAACAAAAGTATCCCAGCTGTACTCTCTGGGAGATTCAAATATTTTCACTGTTTCTTTTGTCTTGCCATCTCCAAATGCCAAAAGTTTCCTCCAAACAATTTTTTGAGGAGAGCAAAGCCCTTAAGGCATTAAAGAAAATATTAGCTTTTCTTACACTGACGCATTGTCTCTGACTTGACGGGCTGGAAGAATCTTTTTTTCCCCTCCACACTTCCAGAAGACAGACATGGGTTTGTTCCTCTGAGAAAGTGAAGAGAACATTTTCCTGCAGAAACTATTTTGTCAGCTTTTGGAAAGGTTTCCTTTTTTTTTTTTTTACCAAAGTTAGTTGGGAGAATTTAACAACATCACTCAATCATCCATAAAGTAGATTCAAAGACCTTGTAGGCAGTGGCCAGGATCCTATTTTATATGACTGCTCCACGGCTAGTGCTGTCACTAGTTACAACTTCCATGAATAATAGTCTTATTTTTTCCAGCTACAGGTGTGGGATTGTGGATGGCTGAGTTATACCCTTCACTATGAATCACAGCACCTACTACTCTGCTTTCCTGTGAATAGACATAGACAGATGCTAACGTACCTTCACATTTGCAGATACAAGTATATTTTTTCAAGACAGCTCCAGGCATCACAGCTTTGGCATCGGTTCTAAACCACTCTGAAAAGCTTTAGAGATTTTCTTCTCGTGCAACATTTTAAAACCATTTTGCTCGGGCACTGTGCCAGGCACAAAATGATTTAATCACAGAACGGGCGTAGAAAGAGCACTTACAACAACAGCTCTCAAAATACAGAGGATATTTCTTAATTTATAGATATTTAAAAAGAACAATACAAGAGTCAGAAATTTGGTGGTTTTTTTTAAGGTCAGAAGGGTTCTCTGCATCCATTTTCCACAGCGTCTGCTACACATCCACGCAAAACATATCTGCAATTAATTAATTTAGTTCTCAGGAAGAACTCAATGCAGCATCTATTATTAGTGGATTTGTCTCAGAAAAAGAACAGCATGGGGAATGAGTTCCTCGTGTACTGAGTCCCACTCAGTGAGCCAAAAACAAATTTTACTACAAGGCTTAAATATATTCTCCTTCTCCCAGGCTATTTCCATGATCATTTTTAATTTCCTCTCTTATTTTAATACCTAATCTGTTCCAGCAATAAGTTAAGATTTTAATAATAGGAAATTTGTTTTCCTGCTTTACTTGGATTTGATTCTTTCCTGTATTATGAGTTGAGTAATTGGCTGTACCTGCTTATACACTTGCTTTGCACAAGTGAAAATTGGAAAAAAAAAAGCTATTGTAGCCTCTAAATGGACATGTTCTCAAAGCAGAAGAGAAAATTGGATTTTAGGTGGGGAGGGGGAAAAACAAGCCTTTTTAAGGCACCAAATCACATCTCTAAGTCAAAAAAAAAAGTGTTCACATTAAAGATCGACCTGAAAAAGTTCATACCCAAAAAAATGTGAAAAAATATTATAGGTTACTAGTATATCCTTAGAAATAACAGTTCTCATCATTTCTACAGAAGAGCACAGCTGTTTTGCCTGTGCACTGTCAGTGCAAATGCATTTAGCAATGTATACATTTTTATTCTTTCTCAGGTACCATGCATATTTAGGTAAAAAAAAACAAACAAAAAAAAAGAGTTCCCCTTTTGTTTTTGAATATCAAGATGCCTTCAAAGGCAGAGGGGACCTCCCTTAGAGGAGCTAAGGGTACTGAAGGAACACAGAGACACCAGAAGAAGCAGAGAACAAGCTAATTAGAACATAGACTGCAACAGAAAAAGAGACTGAAAGAGATGTTCTGGCCCAGGCACATCAAAGCCCAGTGTCATCAGGTATTAGTTTGGGATAAAGCTGAATAACCTCAGTGGCCTGCTCTCTCAACTAGGATTTTAGCAAGGAGTGTCAGAAGAGATAGCAGAGCAAAAACATGCAATGGGAAGATGTAGTTTTCACTCCCAAGCAGCTACTTTTTGGAGTAGTTGTCAGAAAATCCACAGGAGGATAAATAGCAGTTGCTTCACAGCTGTCTACAGGACCTGGTATGAGAGACAATCACTTGGGTATAGTGACTGTTCATATGCTCAAAAGCACTTACAGTGGTGATGCTTAATTTCCAAACCAGGAACTAGGTAAGATTGATGGTACTTGTGCAGGAGAAAACAAAACCAGAGATAAAGCCACAAGTATGGAGGAAGTTTGCAAGGTCATTTCTCTGAAGAAGTTAAGGTGAAGCACATCCTGTGAAAATAAAAATTTGTATTTAGGTAGAAAAAAAGATGAGCCTGACTTACTGGAGCAAGAGCTGTGCCACAGGAGGTGCCAGATCATCCTTAACAGATACAAGCTGTTGAGTGTCTGGGGCTGTTCTGCCACTCTCAGCATCCTGAGAATTTAGAGAGTCGAGCCGCAGCTGGTTTATGTTACTGCAGCCCCAATGGAACAACAAGCAGCTCCTAGCAGCCACATCTCTGTAGGCATCTCCACACTTGACTTGCTGCCACACAAGCCATCACTCCTCACAAATAGCAGAGTATCCACTTGCAGCCCATCAACCAGCAGAGCTTGGGCACGATGCTCACTTCACACAAAAGCAGGCTCACAGCAGAGGGCTGCTTTTGGATCCCAACATTTTATTTTATTTTTTTTTTTTTTTAGAGAAAGGACAACAATTAAAAGAAAAGTGACAGCAAGAGGCATATAATCTAGAAACAAAACCTGTTACACTGTAGTAAATGAACTGACAATGTTGGTAGGATTGGTAAACAAAGACCACGCACCATATGTCTTCCAGGTGGTGGTTTTGATCGTGCTTTCAGTAACATTTTAATCAACAGGAGCTGAGATCTTATTTGCCACTTACGGTTGGTGAGAACTTTTCATAGTGTCCTTGGTGATTCTATAATTCAATTTGTCTGGATTGCTAAATGGAGTGAATTGGCTGATTCTCTTCATCACAAGGGCGTTTCCTGACATAGAGAAGCATGTTGTCTAATCTGGCAGCGTGCAAGGCTGTAAAACCGACCTGGGTTAGCGTGGGATCTCACCAGAAACAAGTGCACAGTCACAGCTTTAAGAAGAGTGAACAGAGCTATTATTCTGTGTTTAACTCACTGTTTCCAGGACATGGATAATAATATTAAGCCTAATATTGCTGTTAAAGACAGTTGCAAGGGCATTTCCTGCAGCCTGTTAGAAATGTAATCTCCTAAGATGTTTGATGGACATATAAAAGTGATTTTGTTGACTCTGCTTTTAATACTCCTGTCTTAGAAATGAATCACCTGGCTGGAGACAGCTGGTAACTGTGAAGACATCTGCCTATGGTTTCACACCAAGGTGACATGGGGGAGATTGATTTCTCTGGACCAGAGAGGAGAGCAGTTCTCATCAGCCTGGCTCATGGATGATGACTTGTTCCTGTGGACAAATCCTGGCTCTGCTACTCATACTGGAAGTGGCATCAAGCTTATTTACATGAGCAAAGCAGACAGAATGCACTGGTAGATGAGAGAAGGATTAGTTGCTTTCTGACTCAGGCCCAGGGACTGCTAACTCTGAAGAAATGGGAGCGCATATAAATTTTTTCAGTTTGGGTAAAAGAAAGACATTGCCAGGACCTTTAATGCAATCACATTGCTAGCATTTTCAGCAGAAACAACCATTTCAATATTTTTCATTTTATTGTGGGGAAGGGAGATTACTTCATTCTAGACTCATGGACCACATCTTCCAAAGCAACTTGTTTTTGTCCCCTTACAAGAAAAAAAATTGCAGCATTTTGACACTAGAGTGTTTAAGGGAAAAATGAAATCACTTCTATATGAATATAACATTACTCCACTTTTAAATTTTTTTTCCTCTTCAATAAGCATTGCAAAAGCTGACATCTGTTTGGAATAATGGCACAGCAACATTGATCCAAACTAGACATTTGCTCTAAACACTGGGTCAGACCTTCACCTTCTCTGGTCTCCCCTAAACTTTAGTGGAAAGGCACTGATTTACCCCAACAGAGTCTCTGCTCCAGTAAAACTATCAGCATTGATTGGCTCTGACAGCTTCCCTTTTTCTTCCAACTCCAGGTATCCATTGTTATTATTCTTTTCAGCATGTGGGAAGCTACAGAGTAGACAACTGCCTTGACCTTGCTTTTGAGCCAAAATCAACACATCAGGAAAGGAGTTCAATAGGGCAGTATATCCACTCCAGACCGATAGCCAGAACATCTACTCTTGCTCTTAAAGTCTATTGATCAGTCAATAGAAAGGCTGCTAAAGGCCAGGAGTGTGAGTTAGTGTTTGTCCAGACTCCCATTTTCACCTTAATAATACTCCCATACTGCTTTGTGATGTGTGATGTTTATGCAAAGATATTTTGTAAGAACTGCAGTATATGACAGAATCTTAGCAATTTAGGGTGAGAAGAGTCTATTCAGCTTCTGCTGCTGTAAAAAAGACTGGATACAATGATTTTCACCTACTAATCTTCGTTAGTCTCTCTCAATCTGGGCCCAATCACAGCTAACGCAACTTTTCTTCTTTCAGGTGGTTCACGTGGCTGGTTTTCTTCACCTTTCACATCTCCACAGAGGAAACTCACCTAAAAAATGTCATGTTCTCTGAAAACCTAGTGCATGTACTTGCTCCTGGGTTGGGTGTGCTGAACGGTGCTATTGCATAAGAGATTTAGGGCAGCAAGCAGCAGGTGAGAGGCACTGCATTTATATTTTAATTAGCTCATGCTAGGAGTTTCTTTAGAGGTTACTTAATTACTATTTGTCCACCCACGTTATTAAAATCTTACTCATGCCCTTCCGTTTCAAGGACTTTCTGTGCCTCCTGAAAACTGTATTGCTAAGATTGCGTATAAATAGCTATTCTGAAATAATCCTAAGTGATAATTTTGAAAATCTTCTGAGCAATTACAATTACGGGACTTAAGCAACAAAAATTAAAAATTCTAAGTATTATTTTAGGCATTTAAAAAAAAAAAAAGTCCTCTGGAGCTTTTCCGATTTCATAAATTTTCATCATTTGTTTGGCTTCTTAAATACACTTTCAGCAATCGTGTTCTTTTCAAGAAATGAATTATCAAAATGTCATGTTCTGTGAAAAATAACCTGACTGTTTTATTAATACCCTATTCCACATCACTCTCATTATGTTAATAAGAATAAATATTTTTGCATAAATACATACACCTGATTTTTTTCTACAGTGAGAATCCATTAGAATCTTGAGAAGTTTCTTATTTCTGGAAGCATTAATATATTAAAGGAATGTGACAACTTTGAATTAAACTAGTGGTACGGGTACTTCTGAGGTACTTCACTAACATATGCAGATGTGAGTAGCACAGAACCTTCCAATAAAGCAACGAAATAAGAAAGCCTTCCTGGAAATACAGTCATTTGGCAAATGGTTTCTAATATTTTTTTCCGGTGTTGATTTACTCACATCCATTTGCCAACAGTGGGGAGATACAACCATCATGAGACTATATAACATTGGATTGCCTGTTTGCTCCTGCAGGATTGATGGACCTGCCAGTGCCAGTCTAGACCACGTTGGCAGCTCTATGAGCAAAAGGAGAGATTCTAGTAGAAATAGATTCACTTTTCTGTAGCAAGACACTTATCGGAACTGACAGGCACACGATACTGAGGCTGTTCATGCTCCACACAACATATATTTTTCTACTGAAAAAAAAGCTGGAACATTAATGAGATATTCATGTTGTTAGCTGTGACATGAACCCACAGCGTCTTCACACTGGAGTAACCCTCACTCAAGAACTCGATGAGGTTACTTCCCTAGGGCTGAATGCCACACAACTAAAAACTTCCTTTTAAATTACTGTGTCCTTGCAAATCTAATTCACATGGGTAAAAAGAGTTTGTGAGGTTTTGTCCTAATTTTATTGATAAAACAGCTCAGTGGTTTGAGGATTTCTCCTGTCAGAGACTTACTACAGAGTTTCAAAGGCAACAGCCTAAGAACGTGCTTTCTTCTCACTTTGAAATTGGACAGCATATAGCCACAAATCTTGAAATGGATGCTTTAACACTTGAATAGTCACCTAAATTAAAAATAATGGATTCCTGGCAGGCATCGTACCCCGTTTTACTCACAACATAGATTTTATTACTCCAGTGTCACTGATCATGACTGTAGCTGCACAATAGTCAGAAGTCAGAAAAAAGTCTTAGGCTGATGATTGAGCCACTGAAAATGAGTTTTTTCGTGACTAATTTATTTTAGAAAGGGAGACAATGCTATTTATGTCATGTAAATGACTTAGAGAAATAATGCAAATGACATTGGACATTTACGAACTCATTATGATAATGGTAATCTTGAGTAACTTGTCAGAGACTTCTGCAAGTTCCACTGCCATGTTTGGCATAAAGATAAAATTCATAACAGTCTCTTGATCATTTCTCCCCATCTTTTTCATGAAATTCATCATACACTGATGCAGAACCAAACTATTAAGATGCAATGCAATTTAAATTATCTCACAGTGAACAAAAATTGCTTAATTTGTGCCTTTTGTCATTGTAACAGAACTAGATGTACTGGCTTCTTAAGCCATTAGATGAACCTCCAGAGCTCTGCCTTTAAAATAGATCTCTCACCTCAGAAGACTTACCTTCCGTACAAGAAACGAGTCTCCATTTTTGTAATTATCTAATTTTTATTCCTGCTTCAAATGAGAGATTCTAAGCAACCACAGTATGCAAGACAAAAAATCCGAGTAAGGATGTCTCGGATATAATGCGCAATATTTACTTCCAAATACTTATTAACTGGAGAATGCCCAGTGATCTGAAGCGATGTGTAGTTAACACATCTGGCAGTTTCTATAGCTTCTGTTTCCTCCCCTGCCCCCTCTAAGAGCAAGCCAAGACTTGATCAAACATGTATAACAGCCCAAGGAAAAAGGCACGGTGGTAAATTACCTTAAACTCCGTTTCAATGTTGGCTAGTCTGGCCAGTTCATTGCTTAGCTCTAAAGCAGTAAGCACAGGGTCTTCACTGGAAAGAGATAAATAAGCAGCACTGGCTAATCCTTTGTAGGCATTCATTCGTGACCGAGAGTGACTAAAAGAATCTTTCCTCTGCTTCTCAATACATTCATTGCACTTGCAAAAATAGTCATGTGGCCTTTCAATCCGCGCGCCTTTGAGAAGTAAGATGTGAACGATTTCATACTCCTGGCAGTGGGCAGCAAGTATGATCGGGGTAATGTCATGGGAGAACCGAGTTCCATCTTCATCGTAAGCATAAAAATCGTCGTCTCTCAGCTCCTGCTCAAGGGGGCTGAGTGTGAGACGCTGTCCTTGTGCAAAGGCCGGGTGGTTCAATATTGCTTCTACAATGCGCACGTATCCTTTACTGATGGCTAACAAAAGCGCATCTCCAACTCGAGCAAGATTCTCCTTTTTGAGGAGGAGCTCCGTCACTTCCAGGTGCTCATTCCCTACAGCTAACTGAAGGGCATTTTGTCCCATATAATCGACGCAATTGAAGTTCAAGGTTTTGGATTCCTCCAGCATTTTTCGCACAACGGGAATGTTGCCATATTCTGCAGAATCGAGAAAGCGTTCCTCTTCTGCAGTCAGGCTGGTGCCTTTCTCATTGAACATGTAGGCTGGGCCGCGGATGGCCTGCCTCCGGCCCTTCTCTCGAAGGGTTGTGTGCCTTCGATGCATGTTTTTATAATTGTTGTTTCTCAACCTGCAGGAAAATGGAAAGGAACGTTGGTTATATTCTCAGAAAGTCATAATCTCACAAACCCAGAAATAAATTACTCATTATGATCAGATTTTGCTAGCTTTTAATGACCAGGGCTAGTTCAAAATCATTTAGGATACATGTAGAATAAAGAAGATTATTTTTCTGAAGAACAGGCAAATTCTCTTCTGATTTCTATAACCTTCTGGATTTCAACATGGATACACAGCACACTCTTAATTTGAGAAACTGTAAAAAAAAAAAAAAAGAACACGTTGCTTTCTATTTTTATTGCCTGGAACTTCATTACACTGTATTTAGGAATGATACGCAGAACATAATATTTCTCTGTATTACTCCTGAGTTTTATCCTTGAGGATAGTAAAGAAAGTTAGCAGCATTTCCCATGTCAACAGGCCTTGGATCAGGCCAATAAACTCTGTTCCATAAAGTTAAAAAGCGTGATTCTACTTTTAAACACAGTAACAATGATAAATATATTGCATATTCTGCTATGATTCACTTGGTACAAGCAAACCACCTATTCATTCACTGGGGTTTTTTCATGCTGCTTAATAATATTTATTCTGTCTCCTGATCTAGAGCAGTTTAATAAATGACTAATTTTCTCACTGAAATAGAGTTTGCAGCTATTCCAAATAAAATTTCCCAAATCCAGAGGTCAGTCTTGAAAAACACAGGAATAACTCCCGATTTAGCATCACATCACTCCCCAGTACGCACTTTTCAGGGAGCTACTGCAGAAAGACAGAAACACAGGTTCTGACCACAAACAGTGGGCAGATCAGAAAGGGTTAGTAATTTCCCCACTGATTTTGTGGCTGAAATGTCTTCACTTGGAGTTGGTGGCATCGAGACAGTCTATTCTTATTCTAGCTTCTCTGGAAGCCCAAGAGAAAGCTATGCTACGTGCAACTGGGCTCAAGGGGGAGTAAACATACTGTTATGTGAAATTTTGAAATCCTAAATCTATCTGTGTTTTCAAAACATTCACACTTAGCATTCTGTTCCATCGTGATGTTGCTGCTCTTTACTTTTATTGCAGTAACACCTCGACAGAATCATAGTCCCTCTTTTAGAGCCTAAGCATGTGGAGTTAATTGCCATCTTAAGCCCACAAAACATGCAGCCTGAGCGAAAAGGTAAAAACAACACCTCTTTCACAAAAAGCATTTGCACTCAGTCCTATAGCAAGTCCCAAATCACTTGAGTAAAATTTTCAGGAGCCTCTAAGCTGCAGTGAGCAGATGTAACAAATAAGCAGGTGTTAACGCCCAGCGGGTGGCAAAGGTTCATCCTTCCACACTCCATCTGTTCTCCAAGTCAGTTTTGACCTTCAGTCAATGAAAAGTTCATGTGTTGCTCTGAAAAAAATACTACTGGAGTTTGAAAGTGCAGTTGTGAATGATGAGAGAGAAAGGTGCCAGGAGACAAAGTAAAGCAGATACCTTGTCTTCAATTACATATATGAAAAGACTAATGGAATTAAGCAAAAACCATGGAAAATTAAGAGTATCAAAATAGGAACCCAAAATACTTTAAGTAGCAGGACACAGACATTCTTAAGATAGTAGCTATTATGGAAGTAACTTATACATATGTGTCTATCATTTTAATTCATCACTTTTTTACTGATCTAGAACAGGAAGCTAGTACTGAAGAGTTCCAAACACATTTTACTGGAAATTTTTAGCAGCTACATTGAAATTTAAACAAATCCTAAGAAAATGGTTGAAAGAGAGGTTCATAACTAAGAAGGTCTCCCCCTAAGCTTTGATGCACCTGTATAACAGCTTAATAAAAGCTGGAAGAAACTGAACATTTCACTCCGTGCTCCACTGAGAGATAAAGTGCTCTGTGAATCTTAAAACTCATCCTTTCCAATGCGGTTGAAAGTTGAAGAAACACACAGAGATGAGGGACATAAGAATAATGATGGGGTTATGGTTAAGTGAATTAATTCCCGAGATTGCATCAAGTTTTCTATAACAGAAAACAATAACAGCTTAAAAAAAATATAACATACCTAACCCCGACAGGCAGATGGAGGTCTCTAAAGCAGCATAATGCCTGGGGTAAAATTGGGGCCCCTTTGAAGTCAACGGTGCAAGTTTCTTTGATTGCAGTGGAGTCAAGATTTTTCAAGCACATATGGGTGCACACACGCACATACACACTGTCCCCAGCAATTAGTTTTCATCTCAGAAGCAGTCCCAGTGAGGGCAGGAGGACTAACATGCTTAAAATGAAGTATTTAATCATATGCAAAAGTGTTTATCTAAACTGGAGCTAGTCAGGACTGCATTTAAGCTTTAAACCTGCACTGAAGTCTGCCTGAGTTCAAGTAAGGACTATATATACAAATAAACACTCCTGAAACGTAGCTTTGTTAAGTAGAGTCTTATAGTACCAAAAAGCACGTTACATATTTTCAGTCTTGGGATTTCCTGGATGTTAAGTTAAACCTCTTAAAATGTTAAGCAACTTGAAGGGATGAGCTGGTGACGGCTTAAGCAACTGTTGCTGGAATGAATCGGAAACCAATTCAGCTTCTGTAGCTGTTCAGGGACGACCCATGAGTGTGGCAGGATTGGACGTGCCTAAATATTGTAGGGCAGCTAATTGCAATAGTTGCTTCAATGTGAGAAAATTCACTGGGCTTTTCTGATGTTCAGAAACCATATATGATAAGATATTTGACAGCCTTATATTCGTTGTTGTGTTCAATGGTCAGTACTGGAAGCAACTCAGAAGTACGGATCATTTCCAGCAGGGAGGAATATATTGATATTTTGCCTGATGTTCAAGTACAATTCTCAATATTTTGTTCTTTCTTAGAAAAACCTCTCTCTCCTGATATAACTTGTAAAGAAAAACCCCCCAAAATGGGACAAATAACCTTATAATCACACCCAAAGTAAACATAAAACTACATAATTACCATTGGCCCAGTTCTCAGCTTTTTGCCTGAGAAAGGAGGTTAGACTTTGGCCTAGGGCTAATTCACACCTGTTTGTTATATATGTAATAACACGCCAAAAAACGAAAGCACCTTCATTTCACTTTCTTCAATTCAGAGAGAACACTGGTTTCATACAGGTTCCAACAACAGAAATTGCATCAGAAAAAAGGGTAAGAGAAAAGTACACTTGTCCTCCAAAAAAGAATTACTATCCAAACCGTATCTTGCAATAAAGTAATAAATGTAGGGGCATTCTGCAGGGATGTGCCTATAGCACAGAGTTGATCTCCACTGTCTGCGGGTAAGGGCAAGAGCACCATAATTCAGAGGGCTTCACCTCAAATGAGTTATGATCCCTAGTCTTGCTCATGAGCAGAGAAGATCAATACCTCAGCTATTACACTTCATCATCTTTATAGAGAACAAGAGATGAATAAAAAATTATACTTTTAACTTTGAATAATTTCTTGAGAAATGCTCAGCTATCAACTCCTGTTCTGAAAAGAAAGTTATAATTATGTTTGACCTGAGCACTGAATCGTGATAAAGAAGTGGTAGTGCAAAGGGTAATATATGCAGGAGCTGAAGATCTTGGAAACAGAACCTTACTGTAATGTCATGGCTGTTCTCAGCACCTTTTTCTATTCTGCTTTTTGGTTCTGTGCAGGCAAGTTCAGAACTAATCATATTTACTGAGCGTGTGTAATGTGCTCTCTTAAAAAAAAAAAAGTAATTATGACTTGATTGCCTTTATCTTACCATTTTTGTTTAAAAGTGCTTTGCATTGAAATGGCTCTGTATTAGCATATTTTATTGAGACTGCTAGTGATCAAATTCATCAGGCAATTAAATAATGTGTTTTTCTAGGAACGAATGGCAATGTGTGCAGTGCTGTTGGAGAGAAAGCAGTCTGGGAAAAGAAAACCCAAAATATCAGAGCCTAAGTACCGCTTGCAGCCAAGCACATCCAGCTTTACACAGCTGAAGGAGCTACAGGGTGTCTGGACTCTTGTGGTGAATGGAGAACAATAGTGATTTCTGAAAGGTGACTTAGCTCTTAACAAATCTTCCTCTGGGAGCATCTCAGTTTCTAATTAAAGTGGCTAAGATTAGACCCTTGCAACTTGCACTGACTGTACTAGGTGCTGAGGTACTCAACATCTGAAAAGGGAACATGGCATAAAATCAGAGGTTTTCTTAATGTGGTGTCACTGAAAACACTATTAAAACTGAAACTCTCTTCTTTTTGCAACCACACTCCTTTAACAGGTCTGAATGCCAGACATGTAGGACAAGGTAGATATAGAAAGGAAGCTGGGCTGCTTCACATTGAGCTTACCTCAGCAAATGTCCTTGCTCCTTGATCCTTCTTTCCACAGTGCTCCAGACTATGCCACACGGGACCTTCTGCTGCCTCTCAAGTCCCACACAAGGACCTACGGAGGGGCAGGGCTACCACCTAAAGCTAAGGCTTTGAGAAAATGTTTAAAGGCCTAAATGCCTTAAGAGGAGGCTAAATTGGAATTTTTACACTTGGTTTTGAACCAGGACACACACAGGACAGGCTGAATAGTATCTGCTTGAGTTTTTAAAACACCTGATGTCTGAACAGGTATTGAAATCGATGGGTATTAGGTAACATGGCAATTATGGAATTCTTGGGTGATGTCATCCTTTACTTGTCTTAAAGCCTAAAAACTGAGCAGGGCATTTACAAAGGCAGCCTTAGGAACTTATGGTCTCTGATTACACTTATGGTTTGCTTTCATTCAGTGGAGAGGTTAGCAGGAGACTCCTTGTGCCCTTTCAATGTTCCCCTTTGTACAGAAACTACAGAAGAAACTTAGAATACGTAACCTTTACTGTGACCCATGTTGGGTAAAGCAGCCATCAGAGTAGGCTTTGATAAGACATTGACTCTGTCTTGTCAAAAAGGAAATGTAAGTTTCTGAAAGCTGTTTTGAAAGCCTTACCCTTGGTTCCTGCAGAGCCTCAGAAACTGTCAGATGGACACTTTACTTACTACTTTTCTTTCTACTTACATCAATATTTCTGAAAAGAATCAGGGCACATAAAGGCTGCAGACTCCCTGAGGCCTTTTTGGAATTGACACAGTAAGAGCTGTGCATCAAATGGACCATTTTCCTCTCTTAACTCTTGCTTCCACACAGAAAACCTGTGACATGCTATAAACATGAACAAAAATTAAAGAAATTGAGTTCTACAAGCACACACAAATTGACAGAGAAAGTTAAAAGAGTTAAGTTGAATTGTTCAGAACAAAAATAGTAGGATGATGCATCTTTTAGTTAAAAAAATTGCAACATATTTTGAAGCAGAGTCCAGATTTGAGGTCAGGAGCACAGACTGAACAGAACTGCACATTTATTATTCTATATGCAACAGGCTACTCTGGTGTTTCGAACGCTGCTTAGGCATATACTAATAGAGCTCTCTGATACCCTCCTTTTCTCCAATATCTTAAATAACATCTACATCTTACCTTAGATCAAGATATTATCCTTGAAGTAAAAAGTTTTAAGTATCTTTTTTTCACATATTACTGACTTACTCTGTATACAGACTCAGTATTATTTGGGGTGGTTTCTTTTGACTCATAGCAGCTTTTTGCAAAGTTTTTTATGCTTTGGAATGCTTAAGTGTTATTTTGTTTAATCTTGGGATGCCCAAAACACTGATTCAATACCGTTAGCAACAGGGTCATTTTCCTACACGAAAAGTTGCATACATATTTAGGGATAATTACTAGATTTTTTTTAGCTCTATTCAGGCAAATATTCATTCCTACAAAGCAGATGTAGGAGGTAATAACCCCTCCCCACCATTCCTATTGCTCATATAGACAGAAGAAAATGATATTTCAAGGTCAGACTATGAAAAAAGGGCTCTCTCCTTGTGGAAGTACAGGTGCAGACAGCAAAACCACACCTTTCCAAATCTCTTTAAGAAATGGCAGCACAGAATGCATTCAGAAAGACAAACCAGGCCAATCCTGTCACTAAAGGATGCTGATGAACGATACACATTAATATTCCCATCATCTTCTTGTCATGAAGCATAAAGTCTGAGGCCAAAAGCCTTGAAACACTGAGGACAGATGACCAAATCTTTATCAGTATCTAAATTTTCATGTCCTCTCTGATCTCTGTGAGAAAGGAGGCAGCTCTGCCTTCTAGTTTGGAAAAAAAAAAAAAAAAAGAAAAGGAATTTAGCTTTCTATCA